>JAMPIV010001444.1:0-53377 GCA_024509875.1 Oreohelix idahoensis
CAAGTGGCGGAGTCCGAGCTGTGGTAACCTTGTGTCGTAGAAGGTTGTAATTTTTGGAGAAGAAAAAGACTTCTGAAGAAATAGTGGTTCCTGTTTATAGTGAAAATGATGATGGAAAGCTCATGTATAGAAATGATAGAGGGATTTAAGTAGTTAGCATTTAGACGATAATCAGTAAAGCGATACACAGTATCGTGAGCAGATGAGAGTAAACGAACGGCTATCTAAAATCAACTCGAACAAATCGTATTGCTCGTGACAATCTTCGTACTTATGATGTCGTCACTGTTGGGGTCTGACGGATGGGGCATATCGCTTGGTCAAGACAATAAGTTGCCCGAGTTATTTCTCAGAACCGCTGCATCTGCGCGCGGGTACAGCGATTTAGGTGTTTTTTACACACACGGGCACATGCGACGGTTTGATAACATACAAATATTAAAACGAATACGGGTAAAATTTGGCTTTGTGATATATCCAGACACACAGAACTAAATGAGTTTATGTGAATATTTATTATCACTTTAACATCACAATCACTATAACAACTATCAGATATTAATGTAATAATGTAATCATAAGTACACCAAATGCAAATGCAATCAATCAAAGTCTTGGGAAGGGGGTGAAAGAAGATTGGTATCGACTAAGCCCTTCCGCGCATCATAGACAAAGAACAAACTGCCAGTACAGAGGAATAGATAATATCAGGAACACGGTGTACGTTAAACCTAACAGTGAAGTTTAATTTACTCTGATAAAATCGGTGTTTTTACCAAGAAGTTAGGTATAAGTGATATAGAAAAAAAAAAAAACCTGTTCTTCCCAGCACTGGTTCTTATCTTCCCTTTACTAAGCAAATGGAAAGGGGGTGGTTTTAAACAGAGTTAACAAATTATCAACTATCCCACTTAAAGGAACAATGTAGGGTATACAGAAAAGATATATGTTACCAGGTAAGCAAGTTAACAAAATGGTCACACAAAAGAATTAATTTCCTGTCATTCATACACGCGCTAGCAAAGGCCTTCACTCATCTTGCTCTCACTTACCGATTGTGAAAAAATCTTGCACTCCATAGAATAACACAACAGCAGTTACACCTCAAAACTAAATGTATGAGTGTTTGTTCAAGTTCTAGCCCCAGATTATCGGGTAGGCGGTCAGCACATAAAAGGATCCCGTAATCGCTGGAAAATGAATCTGTAGTTGTGTCTCTTTTCTTAATAACAGTTTCTATGGGAGGGCACGGTCTCTGATACCGGGGTGAGGATGGTGTGGTCTATTTGACTATGCCGCGGATAATAAAATTCTTACGCGTGCTGGTACACTTTATCCGTGAGGTATGGTTTAAGTCCAGTGAGAAAACTAGTCACATCACTGTTCAGGAAATTATGAATTATCTCTCTGTGTCAGTAAACTAACAAAGCTCGGGCCAGTGTTCTTCTTCCCGTTATAACGACTTAAGTTGTTTGATGGTGGTTAAAATTTGTCTTTGGGTGCGCCTTCTTTGCTATAAGTTAGATAGCGGAATTCCAAACATAGAATCGCCTCAAGATTACAAATTTACACAGTCTCAACAAGTTCTGCGTCAGGGGAACTCTACACACTGTTTATGCTTTGCTTTGCTTAGATTGATTTCTTTATTGCTTTCTTAATGCTGGGATCGCACAGGTTACGATCACTCTGTATGAAAGAAAAAAAAGACATGTAATATACCGAAAACAAATAACCTTCTAAAGCGCGATGAATTTCCCGTTAAGCCTATAATACACTCGAGTATTTAATTATGTATTTAATAAACACTGCGCGAATTCTAGTGGTTAAAAACCCACATCTATAAAACTACGACTTAACTGAATTTATTAATTATAAATTCCTTCGCGACTTTAAAAGTTAATTTAAGCATCTATTATCTTTTGAAATAATATAATAGATAGATCATTATATTTAAAACTGGAACTCTTGAGATGGTTTAATTTAAATAGATTTAAATTAACACAAAATCCCTTGAAATAGAATGACTGAACTAGACCACTGATCACTTTACACAAGATTTTATTTACAACAATATATATTACCGGAAGCATCTCTGCACAGAATAGAAAATTGAAAATCACTGCAAATATATTATAAAAAATCCAGGGGAAAATCTATAACAAGATTTCAATAAAGCTAGTGCTTCTGTAAAGGTCTGGCCAGCGAGTGATAACGTGTCTAGTTCAGTTTTAATGGGTCTATTTAGCTAAAATGGAATGTAAGTTGAGTGGGACATGATAAAAACTTGGACAACTTATTTGATCTCACGAACTTTTTTGGGGGATCTGACCGCCAAATCAAGAGAAGAAAGCCGCCCCCCCTGGTCTATTCGTATCTCGCTATCGCTGCTGATGCCCGTTTCGCTTTTTCCCCCGTTCGCTCGGTTCCTCGATTGACACCGAGACGCGAAAAAATAGCGGCAAGGCAAACTGCGTCCTCGTATCAGGGACCCACTAACTGTCTTTGATAGGCGCCGATAGTCTCCCCCAAATCAATCCATCAGTCTGTCTCTTTGATCTCGTGCCGGGCCTACTAAATGAGTCCCGGTGGAAATGAGTTCTGGCAAAAACGAAAAGTTACAAACAAATGTTCAGGGGTTCTAATTGTTTATGAAAAAGCTAAAAGAAAGACCCTTAAAAATCATTCCATCATATCAGGGAGAATTCACTTGTCAAACTAGAAAACGTAACGTCACACCTTGCAGCATTACAGTGTTACATTTTAATTCAATCAAGGAACGAATTTTTTTTAGAAAAGGGGACAGTAAACTCTTTCATTTCGGGGCTATAGGTTTTATCAAAAATCAAACTGCGGCGGGGGACATGGGGGAAAAAATGCGGGCGGAGGGGCTGGGCGTAGGAGAATACTACGCTTGGGACTCAAGTTTTTATTTTCTATCTTATTTTTGACCTTTATGCTCTTACAATATTATCTAATTTTAAGCTATTGAATTGAGAATTATCGTCACATATCTCCCCACTTTTAAGAAAACAGGGACTACATGATGTCAGTTCATTATTTCGAAATACACATAGATAAATTTAAAAATCATTAGGCCTTGTGGGGACTACTCTGATTTTCGTCGTATGGGGTCGTCTACTTTAAAAAGGTCTGCACCTTACGTTTTTCCGAACCCGGGGATATATTCTATGATTAAATTGGTATTGGCTGTAAGACCAAAGACCAACGTAATAAATCTAGCATTTTCATGTCTTGCTTATGACAGACATTTACAAGTGGTTTGATGATCTGTTTGAATCCTAAATGATCTACCATAGAGATAGATTTGAAACTTTTTTTATCGCCCCATATCAAAAGCCAGACATTCCTTTTCACTAGTTGAATATTTTTTTGTTAAGCTGGTGTTTCAGGTTTACGGCTAGCATAAGCAAACTGGGGTTAATTGTCCCCATCAAGTGAATTAGATCTTTTGTAATAGAGCTACCCTAAATCCGACGTTAACTAGCGGTCCGTTTCTCACAACTAAACTCTTGACTCAAGTCGGGCAATTTCAATATAGGCTTGCTTGTGAGTTTTTCTTTTTTAACTCTTGGGTTAGGACGATTTCACACTGCGCGGACCAAGTAATTCTATCAGGATTTCCCGTGGCGCGTTAAATCCGTCCATGTCAGGCATTCTGGTGCACATATCGAGTTAAAATTTTTTTTTAATATATTTCCTGGTATAAAAAACCACACAACGGAGACAAAAGATCTCACATCTTTTTTATCTGTGGCCTCGGAGCGTTTCTTCAATTTCTCCAAGGTTTCTTGGGGTCAGGGGTCATGCTTCCCCTGTGTTATCTGTGTGTCCCCAAGAATTCCAACTTCTTTACATCCAATACAACATTGGTCAGGGCGCTTGTGTACTAGCGGCTAAGTTGTGACATCCAATGTGTCTATCCAAACATACATATTCAGAGAGGTTAATTGTGTTCATAAAATGTTTTCATGTAGCAATGAGTATAATTCATCCTATGGACAATTCCCGTGTTAGCATTGGTTCTATTCAGGGGATCCACACAATTTTGCAGCATCATGCTAGAGATACCACACTCTGAGCAATTGTTTGCTTATCCAAAAAGGGCAACATGTTTGAATTTCTTTATGTCACTTCCGTAGGTGCTTTATGGTCAAAATAAACGGTCCTTAACCTCATGGTTGTTTACTGGAATCTGATTAATTGCCCTTTGCTCAGATTCCACCCTTAGAGATATATTTAGCTTTGTTCTCAGCAGCTAAGCAAAACTGCTGATTTGTATCAGGTAATGGATCCACATGATCGTTCTGTGTCACGAGCATTTCAGTTTTCCTGTGATTCTATAAACCAGTCTGTGTTACATAGAGGTATTTTTCTCATCCAGAACCACGCTTAGTACCTGTTTACGGTGGACTCACTGTGTGAAATTAATGCTTTCTTTCATAACAAATATCTCTATCGTCTGCCTTTCAAAGCTGTCTTCTTTTGCAAGAAACGGGATTCGTATAGGCTATTCTCTCATAAAGATTGGTGTTGGGTGAGTCTAACAAGTTTCATATCATATTTTCCAATAAAATTGTATGCCCCTGTTTGTCCGTTAACACATCTGCGATGATCATCAAAAAACCTTTTTGAATTCTCTCCCTCTGAATTTTTCGTTAAGTGTGTACTGATTTTTACCTGTGCAGCGGCTGTCTCACAGGGATGTAGCGGATATTCATGAGAGGTGAGTGGTTCGTTTTTTCATTCCCGTTGCGATGGATACAGGGTTAGTAAGCGTGTCTCGTTCCTGATTTTCTCTTTCCAGATATTTTTTTCATGGTGATTCACATCGATAGATTTTCTCACTCTTTCCACCCTTTTTGTCTATCTTATAATTTGTTCTTAGATACACCTTCTGTAGAACTGTTATATAGGACCTTGCCCTATCCAATCTGCAACTTTATTCTTACATACTGCCTGTTTAATAGAAGGAGGACCTTATCTCGACTACTCCCACAGCTAAATCTCGATGCTTCGACTCGTCCTTCTTGATTATAATAGGCAGCTTATGCTTTTTTTCCTGGGCGTGTCTACAAAATATCATTAGCAAGTTTTCCAGCCAGTATTTTCAAGACGAGTGGTCAGCTACGTTCACATATTGACTGATTGATTGAGGTGATTAGTTTGTTTTCTTCTGCCTTATCATCAGTCCACGTCCTTTAACAAAGCCTACATATGGGGACTTTAAATTTTACTACATACTTATTCTTTTCCTGGCACTTGTCAGGTCCTTTATATTAGAAGCCTTTTAGTGAGGACTTTTCTTCCTAAAGAAGTTTCATCACTCACAAATCGTCTCACTACTTACCAATTCTTTTCTTGGGGGGTTTTTCTCCCACTTTTAAAAATTCCTTACGAGAGATCTCCTCTCTCTTTTATCTTTACCCAGTTCACTATGTAATTCCGACCGATGGATGGTGTCGGCTTATTCTGGGATACAACCAATTTTGGCCCTCTACACAGAGTTGCCATGTTATAAACATTCAAGTGAAGACTGTGTGTGAAAAGGGGGGTTCCCATTCCAATTTGTTTGTCTACATTATTAAATTTATTTTTAGACCTAAGTTTGCCCCGTGGCGTTTCTAGGTTCCTGATTATTATTTTTCCCACTTGTGGGTGTTCCCTCATGCAATAATCGCTACATGCTTCTACAAAAATTCTCTCAATGTCGACATTTACGTCCGGGCCAGTAGATTTTTGGAGAAACTTTTTGGCAGATGGTACCTACTTTCTCGTGGTCCCCATTATTTTTCCAACATGTAATCTCCTTATTATATCTGCCCTATATGCCTTTGGAAGGACCAGCTGTCCGTGACCATTGGATCCAGTTCCGCCCTTCCTATATATCAATTTGTTTTTTCATATAGGAAAGTCTCCCTTGGCCTGGAGGTGTATTGACATTTGGGCAATTTCTTCAAACAAGCTTTGAGGGTCCTTTATCCTCAGCCTGCGCCTTCCTCACATCTCATCTGGATGGGTATTTTATTGGGTTTTTTTCTCGAAACTCCGTTTTTGGAACTGTGATCTGGTCTGCACTGTTGCCATGATCACAGCGTCTCTTGGGATTCCCAAGAAGACATATCTACACCCAAATATCAAAGGGTCGATTGGTTTCATTTTCACTGCTGCTTTTATGATTCCTTCCACATATCGCAATTTTTACATTTATCCGGGCGACGGGAAGTGTCATGGTAGCTACATCCTTGGTTGCAGTTTGAATCTCCACTGTTTCTGTGGTGTATTGATCTGCCTGCACCAGGTGAGAACTCACAACGGAATCATAAAACCAATCAGTATCATACAAGCACCTATGGTGACTCCCATTACATATTACTTCTTCACACACACTGGGGGTGATACGGTTCCTGTGTTTAGTAGGGTTGGCCTTGGCTCCCTTTCTCCCCGTTTTCATTACAGCGAAGGAAGGAGAGTTTCCTAGTACACTTTTCGGTTTGTTATGGTTGTCCATCTTACAACCTTCTACAATATAATCTACCTTATGAAAAGGTTTTCTTTCCTCATATTTTTCTGTCATTGAATTGTGGGTTTTTATTTCTATAATCATTTCGTGGCCTATCAAAATGTTGCTTACCTTTGTTTCCCTAATCTTTGTTGTCAAATCTGTTAGAGTTTTGAGGATGCCTTATAATTGTCTACCTGTTTCTTTTTTGTGCCCGCTACCTCTGCTTTGGGCTGTGCCTGATAACCTCTCAGCGGACATTGAGTAACTCACCCAGCCTCTCTGCACCCTTGTTGACATGATTAGAAAATTTCTCAAGTCTGGAGCCATGGACTCTCTCAAGTGCTCAATAAGGATCATCTTTCCTTAAGATCTTTGGGTTTTCCCCAGAGCAGTCCATTTCTCCAAGTAGGTCTCTAAACGTGCAGAGAACTGGTGAGATAGGTCTCACCCCACCCGTCAGTAGCTTTGCATTCCTAAAATTTTTTCTGTAAAATTCTCGTTCTTTTCATACCTTAGCAAAAGAGCCTGCTTTAACATGTCATAATTGTCTTGATCATTATCCCTGCTCATTTTGGCAAAAACTTTCATAAAGCTGTTCCCCTAAGCCCCTGGGATAACTTTAGGCTCCACCTTTCTCTCTCTCTAAACCATACGGTGGTAGCCAACAGTTCAAATCTACCCAGAAAAACTTTCTTTGTCATCGTCTTTCTCAACAAAATGGTTTAAATGAAAACCCATAGCTGAGGTTGAGGCTCCCTGACTAGCAGTGGCATCGGAGGTAAAAGGTTCTGGCACCATTTTTTCAGGAGCATAGCCTTGTAATTCCAACTCCCTTAGTCGTAACTCGTGCTCCCTCTGCAAATCTCCCTATTTTCTTCTTCTGCTTCCCTTTCAGCAGCCAGTCTCTTTTCTTCTCTTTCCTCTTTCTGCTAGCCTAAATCTCTTTTTCTTCTCTTTCTGCAGCTAATCTCCTTTCCTCTCTGCTTCTCTTTCAGCCTTTTTTTCTTCTAATTGGAGCCTTTTTAATCTCCGCCTCTCTATTCCGCCTCCAATGCACTAGCCTCTTGTCAGCCTCAATCTACAATCAAAATATCTTTGTCAGTCTCAATTTGTAAACTGTAATTTTCATTCTTCCGCTAACTTTTCCTATCTTCCTTTTCAATTATACTTGTCACATTCTGAGGTTAACATACTGGAACCAGCTCTGGTCCAATCCATATTCATTTCTTAGGAAGCCGTCTGCACAGGCAGCAGATCGAAACTTTGCCAGAAGCAGCCATTTTCTGTACTATGCAACCTTTTAAAATTTCTAATTAGACTAAGTATCTAATTATAACTAACAATTTTCTAATATGATTAAGAACAACAACAGGCACCGATAGCTCAACCACTATTTTTAATTCCACAAAGAATACTTTTAATTTTATTTTACCGGTATTTAAAATTCCCGGGACTTGTGACCCTAATATACTTATAAGAATTTAAAAAAATCCCGAAATCGAGCTAGCCCATTATATGTGGTGGATTTGATGTTATGAAATATTGTTGTTATGAACTTTTAGTGTAACTTGAATGAGGTTCAGCTGTGAAGGTACCCCCTGAATATAATTAAATATTATGGTAAGTTACAGGTTGGCTATCCCTTCCTGCTACAACAACCTTTATGATCTCACTCAGACTTATTCTTTGACTAAAATGTATGATGATGATGACTACGTTTTGGTGTCTAGGGTTATGTATAAGTAGTTTAATGTTGCATTAACCAACTCAAACATATACACAAAGTATTGTTATTATATCCAACACAACACAAACAGTTACTACAACAATGCACATACACACTACACATACACTTTAAAAGACTATCTTAGTAAGTCAGTGGTTGAATATTTTGGTGTAACGTTAATAATTTTTTTCAATTTATTATCCCTGACTCTTTTTTGTTTGTAATCAGGATTGGGACAAATCAAAAGTGAAATCAATGAAAATTATTTACAATATTCAATTTATTACCAATGGATCTTCTGTCCATAAATACATGTATTAATATAAATCAAAAAGTGTGTAGGTGTAGTTTTCTATTCTTTCTACATGGACTAATACTACTTGGTATATGTAAAATGGTAGAGGGTTTGTTGATTATCACAGCTAAATCACTCCCTATCTATTCATTTTATTTTCATGTAATCCACAGGTGGAATTCTTTTTAATTGATAATTTCAAGTTTTTTTGTATTGATTTATAACAAACAGAATTGGTTATAAAAAACTGAGGTTTTTCATTATAGAGGTTGAGACTCTTTCGGTTGCAGAAACGGGCACTGTTAAAACTTCGAAGGAGACACCCTGGTAAGTCTTGTCCTAGGCTCGATGGACCATTCAGGGTTCACTTCATAAGAATGTAATGGCTCCAGTACGTGGAATTTATTGCAACACAGTCAGGAATCAATCAGTTCCCACGTGGACCCGGTTTAGGTGTGACGTGTGCCCCTAAATTAAATGCAAACCCCAAAGTCAGAGGAATTGCAAATCAGTTCATCCTTCCATCAGTTCCCCCCTTCCCCCTTTTTTCCCACGAGTAGCCTGGTTTTACCGTGGACTACTAGCAGTCAGAGGCCTATCACGCACTGAGTGGCTGTCTAGTATGGGCCAAACCAACCCAAACCCCCTGAAATAAGAAGGTTTTGCCATCCTTCTTACTATACTCTCTTTCAACTGTGGTCAATTCTTTGCATCTCAATACTCACTAGTTCTCCGCAAGTACTGGTATTTATAACTCGGCTCGTATACTTTCGCTTTACTCATCATTCTTTTCCATAGCAAAGCTGTTTTTGCCATGGTATCACCGTCCCGCTGAGGAATGGCCTACCAAAAGCAGGCAAGCAGAAGAAGCAGCCATTATGATGGTGTGCATGTCCTCAGAGATCTTCCGAAAAGTAGTTCTTGGTTGCTGAAGGAGATATATGGCCAAAAGATTCAGAGACATTTGATCAAGTCAAGAAGCATAGTTGTGCAAGAGAGGTCAGGCTTTATAATAAGGTCTACAGAGCGGGAGAAAGGATAGACAGTCATTTACGGCAAGCAGTAGGGAAGACAAAGAGAGGGTCAGCTCCAAGAAGCCAAGCGTGCATTTATTTTGAAGTGACAAATGTAGAGCGGCCATTTTTTTTTTTCACGCCTCTGGCCACTTGGAGGGTTGCAGCCAAATTTATTCCACTCAATTGGCACAATTTCCGTGCGGGCCATCGTTCGTAGTTTCAGTGCCCCAGGACAGGTTGGTCATTCTCCTTGTGCAACTCAGCTATTTCCAAGTTTTGTAGTTCAAACCTTGTTTTTGGCTACGGGTGGGGCGGAGCGCCTCTCTTTTCGCTTTTTCTCCCATCGGGGGTCACTTGCATACATTGACTGTTAGTATTACATAGCTGTTTCTTTTTGCGGATGGTATCCGGAGGGGTCCCTTCTGAGGGGACAACAAATGAATATTACTACCACACGAAACTATCCATTCACTAACCAGCGTCTGCCCAGCTCATGAAGGGTGTGGCATGTTCCTCATGGTTACAATTCCGAATAATGTAGTTCTTGGTTTGCTGATAGGTCAAATTTGGGTGGTGTGGCCTGGCCCAAAAGATTCGGAGAACCCACCTTTTCCTTAAGGCAGATTGTGTGGAGGGGAGGACAGTTTTCGAACATATTCCAACTTTATAATAAAGTAACAAATACATATAATATCCACATATTAATTACACACCCCCAAGGTTACAGTAACAAACTATAAACGCATAGGGTCACCTACCTTTTATGACAAACCCTATTGTACCATTATATTTTGAAGTGACAATGTATACCAGTATTCCTCTCCACTAATGGTTACAACGCCTCTGCAATTCCAACGGTAATCTTTTTCCATACCATAGGATAGGTGTTATGCTCCTTGGTGACAATCATATATAATTTTGTAGTTCTACACCTCTCTGATAGGCTATCATATGATGGATCAATCTCTAGGCTTTGCCTAAGTCTGCCATCGACTCACTTACTTACAGTCGTATGTTAGTATCTCACATTCAAAACTTTATTTAAAATAAAATGGTTAATAAATTCAATCTTACCACAATTTCAATGAATATTACTCACAAGTAACGATGACTGGCAGATCTGGCCCCAGTTTATCACTGCCCTGTCCAGAAGTTTATAATATTTGTATTTAGAATTACACTTCTGATCTCATCGTCTCGCGGCAAGATTTTTTAAAGAAATGGCGTCCTAGCCTAACAATTTTTCCTCAATATCAACTAAGCTGGCCAATAGAAGCAGACGACTATGAATTTTAAATCGAACTTTAAAAAAACAATTCCCAAAATACTACGGTTACTACTACAAGTATATTTTTAGTGTTAGGTTAACCAATCCCCTCTCGCCTTCCTTTAAACTACAGCCAATCAAAATCTTGGTACCTTTTAGTCCTATTTACCCAAAGCTTTTTTCAAAATATGTCATGAAAAAATTAAGAAGGCGTGATCTTTTTTCTCGTCAGTCCGTCTTATCATACATAATATTATTGCCATTATTTTGGTTATTCTTTTTACTAGTGGGTAACTGACACCATATTATTGCTCAGGACATCATGAGGCATCCGAATATATAATTTTTATGGCCCTATGTATTTTAGTTCATAATTCCATATTTTTTTTTGTTTTTTGTTTTGTATCGTAATTTGAAACGTGCCCAAGGCTATGTTGCTCGAGTTGGCTTTTGTGAATTCAACGCGAGACGGCGTTCTCTAGGTTCTGTCTTTCCATCCCACCCCTCTTTTATTCTTTTATTCTTTCACTCTCGTCTTGGCAATCCGACTTGACCTTGCAACAGTGTTACATTTAATCTCAAGGACGAATTTGTTTCGAAAAGACAGTATCTTTCATTCGGCTATTAGGTTTATCAAAATCGACATGCGGGCGGGCGTAGGAGAATACTACGCTGGACTCAATTTTATTTTCTATCTTATTTTTGATTTTATGCTCTACAATATTATCTAATTTAGCTATTGTATTGAGAATATCGTCCCATTCGGATTCTCTTTGAATTCCTCATGTTGAGCACCTGAAACACTTCGGCTCCGTGAATATACGAGTTTATTGTTTGTACTAAAACATGGAACAAGAGATTGGAAGAAGACCCTGGTGATGGACAGGACACACACTGAGGAAACCTGTTTAAAACATTACTAGGCAGTCTTTGTTCTGGAACCCCCAAGGTAAGACGGGTAGAGGGACACTAAAGAACACACACAGAGAAGAGAACTGCAGACGTAGAGACTGACAGAGACATGGAAACATGAAGAAGTCCTACGCTCCTTCCCTGGAACGGGTCATAGCTTTGCGCCATAGCAGGGGTTCTCAACCTTTGTTTTGGTTCTGATCATTTACCTTCGTTAGCTGAAATAAATACGTTATCTTACTGTGGCCCAGATAAACTTTCCTGTACAGTACCATCATGTCCATAGTCTGTCCATTGTCTGTACAGTACCCATCATGTCATAGTCTGTCCATTGTCTGTACAGTACCATCATGTCATAGTCTGTCCATTGTCTGTACAGTGCCATCATGTCATAGTCTGTCCATTGTCTGTACAGTGCCATCATGTCATAGTCTGTCCATTGTCTGTACAGTGCCATCATTTCATAGTCTTTCCATTGTCTGTACAGTACCATCATGTCATAGTCTTTCCATTGTCTGTACAGTACCATCATGTCATAGTCTGTCCATTGTCTGTACAGTACCATCATGTCATAGTCTGTCCATTGTATGTACAGTACCATCATGTCATAGTCTTTCCATTGTCTGTACAGTACCATCATGTCATAGTCTGTCCATTGTCTGTACAGTACCATCATGTCATAGTCTGTCCATCGTCTGTACAGTACCATCATGTTATAGTTTGTCCATTGTCTGTACAGTACCATCATGTCATAGTCTATCCATTGTCTGTACAGTGCCATCATGTCATAGTCTTTCCATTGTATTATTTATCCCACTTTTGTCTGTGTCCAGTATTCTTCTTCACTTGTTGTTTGGTCTCATTATATTTCTCGTACTCTGGGCGGTCCAGAAAATGAACTGTTCTGTAAGGCTATCGGCTAGTTTCCCACCCCGCCAGTTATAGATGGTATCTATTAAGAGTTAAGAAGCAACATGGAGAGATTAAACTGTTGTTCTTTTGGAGAACACTACCTGTTCAACAAATTACACATCGAACAGACAGACGTGACCACGCGGGGAAGGCGCTTGACTGCTTAGTCAATAGAACATGTCCTTCGAGACTGTCGGCTCCACGAAAAGTGTAGTTATATAAACAGCATGACTTTCATTAGCAATTTTTAGGGTGATGTGGCGTGGCGATAAGACAGATTGACGAACTCGAAGAACAAGAAATCAGTCCAGTTATCTAATAAACATAACATTCTTGATCTTTTATGCATGTAGACACCAGAGCCGGCCCTAATGATCCTAACAGGGTGGTGCGAGGTCTTGTGATGGCGCCCCCTTTACACCTCCCCCCCTCCCCTTTCCCCCATAGTACTGCTTCTGTTTTGCACTCTACCGAAACTCAATTACGCGATATTGAATTAGATCACACCGTAATTATCCGCAAGTGTTCACTGTAGTATTTTACAAAAAATATAATACGCTTGTGTTGTTAAAATCTTACTTACTTACTTAGTCGTTCCTCTTCTACTGTGAGGTGTAGAGATTTGGAAGAGAGAGCGCCAGACTATCCTATCGGCTGTCTTCCTCCTGGCCTGGTTCCATTCTAGTCCTCGGTCCTTAAGATATTGACTCTGGGTCGTCCTGGAGGTCTGGATCCCTGGTTCTTATCCTCCCATACGTGCCGTGGCAGGCGATCTTCTCCCATTCTGCAGACATAGCCAAATCATATTTGGTGGGAATGTTCTACGTGGTTCTGCAGGGGTTGGGTTCTTAGGCCTTGATGCATCGTCTGGTTGCGAACCATGTCTCTTTTTGTTACTTCAACCACCTTTCTCAGATATCTCATTTCTGAGGTTTGGATCTGAGTTAGATCTCACGATATATAATTTAAAAAAAAAAATTCATATTTAATTAAAGAGGGCGCCAAATGTGCTTGTTTTTATTTTATAAGAATAATAATCGAAATACAGATATTTAAGAAATTATTGATTTGGTTGTGGTGTGGTTTTTAAGGATCTGTTGCACGTGGAGAACATAAGTGCTCCGATCATCTCCCTTTAATCACAAAAGGAGGATCTCAGTACATTGCACAAACTCCGTAGCACCGGCTAGGATGCCAATGTATGTTTACGGGAATCACACATTCTATAAATGTTTTTGTGGTTTAAGAAGTGAATTATTTAAGACATTAATTATTTAAGATATGAATTATTTAAGACATTAATTATTTAAGACATGAATTATTTAAGACATTAATTATTTAAGACATGTGTAGCGAGAGGAAAGATATAATGATGGTGATATTATCCTGGAAAAATAGATGTATCAGATGATACCAGGATAGTGCCAGATACGAGACTGGTCTTACAAGAAATACCCCATTCTCTGAAAAGAGTAATGGTGTATCGGCATAAAAGGTATAGTCAAGCTGTATAGGTTTCTAGATGAGATGGTAATGTGCTATCTAGATTCATATGAGCTCCTCTCCAGACAATAACTGTCTTCCTCTCTTAGACAATAACTCTGATAGTGGTAATTAATTACACAACAAGAACTTTAAACCAAATTTAAATAATTCACTGAAGACTCTGGGTACAATTTAGAATTTATTTATGTAAAAGATCTTTTCTTCTTTGTTCTTTGTTAATTTTTCAAATAAAATTTAATTGAACACAAAATAAAATTATGGGTCACTTTCAAATATATATATATAGATATAACACATTTACAGTTAATTTCTTAAACTAATATAGTTCAATTTCACTGTTTTCTTGCTTCCTGGTAGAATCTGTCTCTATGTTTGTGCTTTCTTGAATAGATAAATCTAAATGTTACTTTATGACTCATATGACTGTCAAATGTCTTCTATATACACCACGGTTTTTATTTCATCATTACATAGTCTATTCACAGGTGTGTTAATTTGTTGTTTGAAAATTGAAGAGTAGCCAAACACTGAGCTACTTATCTGAAACAAAGTCCTTCCTAGGCCTCGTACAGCAGTATGATTGAATGAAACCCCACCACTGCGGGTCCTCCACTCGTCAAGATGACACAGTTAATACTGGCAAAGGCTCTGACAAACTTAAGCATCTAATTGCTGACTTGGTCACTAGAGATTGTGTATGACACTCAGGGCAGGATATAACCTGAAACAATATATACAACCTACGTAGTATCGCTTATTGTCTCCTTAGCCAGACAGAAGGTAGTATGAGACAGTTCAGACAAGCTGTGGTAAATCACAAGAGACATAGTAAGTCATGAATAACACAATTCGTTCAAGTACCAGCACAATAGTTCAGTAATTCACTTGTTACAGTTCTGTCCATGATTTGTTTCAATAAAATCATATAGGCCTTATGGTAATCATTGTGTCATATATCAAATAATACAGAAAATCAATCTGTTATAGTCATTCCTTCCTCCAGTTTGGATAGTCCTTTCCAGCAAGCATAATATCTTTAAAACGCTTTTCACAACCAACTTGCTCAATCCATTCGTTCTACTTAATTATTACACAATTAAACTAAACCTACACACTTCGGGTTTTCCTCCAGAAATAGCACAATGATTCTACACCTGCCAATATTTCTTTAAACACACATTGATGATATATTTACATACATATATATTTAATTAACATCTCGCTTACCCTCAATCACAGACAGGGTTTTAATGGTTACACAGTCTGCTTACACTTCTGCAGATGGCAACGAGTTGATATAACTGCTTGTGCTCTGTGTCTGTAGTTTGAAATAGGCGGCGAGTGTGTCTTGTTGTCACGAGAGGGTTGATTATTATTGAAATTATAAGATATCCTGGACACACAGTTGTATCCGGTGATACCAGGATAGTGCCAGATAAGAGTCTGGTCTTATAAGTAATACCTCCTTCTCTGAAAAGAGTAAGGGTGTATAGATAGATATCAAAGGTAGGATCAAGCTGTATAAGTCCCTAGAGAAGATGGTAATATATTACTCTAAGTTCCTACGGGCCCCTCTCCAGATCCTCCTCTGATTATAGTATTAGCTCTGCTAGGGGTATTAACTAAATTATCCACCAACAAGAACTTGAACTTAACTTAAATAATTTAAGTAAGTCTGCTGGTAAATATTTACAATTTATTTTTACAGTTTTTCTTTTTTGTTTGAAAAGCTTTCAAGTAAATCAAATTCAATTACAACAGTAAATAAATAAAACATTAGAAAATAGTTCAAAGGTATCAAAAGTCATTAAAGTTGTTGAAAGTGCTCTCTTTGGGTAACTATCTCTGCTTGACGAATATCTATATCTTACTAACACTTTTATTTCACTGTTATTGAATGTTAGGATATCACTGGCTATATCTATGCCCAAACACTGTTCATCATGAACTAGTTTTGTCTATTATTGTGGTGTGACTCGGATACTCTAAAGTTGCCTTGTTTTGCAACTCATCTGTTAGAAAGAAGCTGGTTCCACTCTTGTCCTGGAGGGAAAAATTAGTTCAACTTCCTCCAAGCAGTAGGTACTTGATGACTGGCCCTCTGAACTCAAACGGCAGTTGCACCAGTAGTAACTTCAGTAGTGGCTGACTCTTTTATGAGTAGTTGGGTTGACAGGATATAACCTGAAACATATTAGATGTAACCCCTATATTGTCCATCACTATCCCACTATCACAAAGGTTGGGGATGATAGACAGTTTCAGACAGTGTGCTAGCAGGTGCACAGGACATAATATAACAGTAACAACCAAATCCAGTTCACTGTGACTACAATTTTCCTCTAAATCATTAGTTAGAGCCATTTGTCCATGATCCGCCTACATACAATGATTAGGTCTTGTATAAAATACTAAGTAATAGCTTAAACAATCCCGTAAAACAATCGCTTTCATCCTTCCTTACGTTCCTGGTGTGTGGTCCCTTCCATCAAGAAATAATTCTTTAAATGCTTTTCTAAACCTACAGACACACTTTTGCCACCATTCTCAATTATTTGAATATATATCTTGGCATTGTTTTGCCTCCAGAAATTACACAATGGTTTAAAACACATCTACACATTTCCTAACGCGCACTGTAATTAATCAATAGAACTACATATATTTATATACATATATATATATTCTTTCTTACCCTCAGGCACATACAGTCGAGCTGTTAAGGGGTATCTATTAGTCTGCTCTTCAGATACAAACTGCAAAGGCAATCTGCATTAACACGCTGATGCTCACTGTATTTTTGAATTCTTATAGCCTGCTTTTCTATTTAGGGCACGTTCTATATATATATCCCAAAGGCGGACGCCAGAGGGAGTTTACTACCTACCGTGTGTTTTGCGTTCCGAACTTGTATGTAAAATCTGCCTATGTGTACAAATCAGGAAAACTAAGATGTCATTTATCTACGTTATTCCTGGAGCGATTTTATTCATCTAAGGCTTAAAATACGCTCTGAATTATCCTTTAACTTCCTATCTAATTGTCTTTTACTTTCCTAAGTGCATTTTATTCTATGCGTACTCTAAACAGCAAAATTATGGACTAACCTGAGGTCTCGATGCTTTCAACCAGAGATTTCTCCCTTCCTATAGTACTATTCGTGGAAATCTCTGCACAGACGTGTAGAGCAACATTCCCAGTATTGCATTAGTAACCTCTTCCAGGTGGTACTTCTTTCATAACGCTGTAATTAAACGTCCTCTTCCACTTGGTTGCACAAATTTGGACTGGCCATTTTGACAGCCTAATGCTTTAGTAAACACTGCATAAAGGTACCTTATGATTGGTCCGTGTATCATGCAGTTCTCACAAAGTATGGCGCGTGGTTTTGGTCAGAGTTACTCAGAATGACGTGTTGTGAAACAGACCTCTTCACGACACTTGTATCATGCGTTCTCTCCCATTTTATAATGGCCTTACGGATGTACAAGGTGGCAACTGGACCAAGGTACGTTTGCATGCATCCAAAATCGTGTAGATGTGCTAAGTTAGTAAATCCAAAATACTTCTGAAATCCTTATTTCTGCACCGATTTCCTCCATCTTAGGCTTATTTTACTCATATGAATGAGCTCTATCACTATGGATATCCATTTTATCGTACAGTTTATACGACTATTCACTGGAGCAGCCGAAACAGGGAAAAACACAACATGGTTCATGTTCCACTGTCTTCTATTCATAATAACTTCGGCTCTACAACACATCCAGTGAATCTATTCCTATCTGCCTAAAGCTAATGATCCCTATTATCGAATCGGGTCTTTCTTTATCTAGGTATTCCATGATTAGTTGCACACTGCCTTCCGAAATATCCTTAACATCTACACTTTCGTTTCTTCCATGTCAAGCGATCTTTCCGACACTATTTATACCAAGCTAGCTTTTCATTGGTTAGTTACATCCACGGGGTTTGTACGGTGATAATTTTTGAATGATGCCGAGATATGAATCAGACTTCATTACAACATTAATTATTTAAGAAATGAAATAAAAGTAAATATAAAAATAGTTCGTACTTCTTAACTCCGAAAAAATCATACTTCCGTTGATCTTTTAAAAATAATTTTTAAAAGATTAAAAAATAATCTATTTCGGTTGGCCTCCTTCTAAAGCGGCGCCCGGTGCTGCCGCACTGCCCAAGAACCGGTCCTGCCTGTAGCTGCATGAATTGTTGACGTGGTCATGTCCTGTCGAACGTTTTCATTGAACCTTTCACGAACTTTACCTTTGTTTAATTTGTTCTTTGCCAGTTGTCGATGTTAAGCCAGCCTAGCAATCAAGTGACACTTAAATTATAGTCAAAAGTCGATTTAACTCCGGCAATCATCGTTAAGTAGCCAAGTTTAACCGTGCCAATCAAGATTCCGTTATTGAAGTAATCGGAAGTTCTCGACTTTAACCGTTACAATCAAGATGCCGTTATTTGAATTGTTGTAAGGGCTGGGCTGGAACCATGACAACTAAATTCATTCATACATTCCCTTTCAGAGCTCCAAGGAGCATAGGTCTTGAGCAGACTCGCGCCATGTTCTTATGTTCTGTACCCCTCTCTAAAGGTCCTTACACGCTTTCTGTATCCCTATCTTATCTGTCTTCGCCTATCTTCTCCATGTCGTGTTTTTTCTACATTCTTCCACTACTCTTACCCAGGGATTGCAGAATAAAGGCGACCTTGTAATGCTATTAGCAAAATTGGTTATCATTGAAAGTATCGTCAGCGGTCGACTTTAACGGTGATAGTCTAGCAGTTGTTATTGTAGCCCTCACGTGATTAAACCCTGATAGTTAAGTGGCCATTTCGCGTTAATTTTTGTTGTTGTTGTTGCTCTAAATGGAGCGTGGAGCCGCCACTACAGTTCGCCCCCCCCCCTTTTTTTGCAAGAAGCCTGCACCACAGTATTCATGTGCTCTTGCAGCAGTTTTTATTTTTATTTTCAGTGTAGCCATCTGCTTTATACGGTAAGGTTACTAACACCCTACACCACCTCACATGACACACCTGGCGAAGGTTGCTAACACCCTACACCACCTCACATGACACACCTGGCGAAGGTTGCTAACACCCTACATCACCTCACATGACACACCTGGCGAAGGTTGCTAACACCCTACACCACCTCACATGACACACCTGGCGAAGGTTGCTAACACCCTACATCACTTCACATGACACACCTGGCGAAGGTTTCTAACACCCTACATCACCTCACATGACACACCTGGCGAAGGTTGCTAACACCCTACATCACCTCACATGACACACCTGGCGAAGGTTGCTAACACCCTACATCACCTCACATGACACACCTGGCGAAGGTTGCTAACACCCTACATCACCTCACATGACGCACCTGGCGAAGGAGTAGTCATATTCTTCCTATGTCCTCAGAGACTTCCGGGA
This sequence comes from Oreohelix idahoensis, assembly GCA_024509875.1. Lineage (NCBI taxonomy): Eukaryota > Metazoa > Mollusca > Gastropoda > Stylommatophora > Oreohelicidae > Oreohelix > Oreohelix idahoensis. The sequence goes on from JAMPIV010001444.1 coordinate 19,621, forward strand.
ACTTGACGTGGCCACAAGTGCTGCTTTTTTTTTTTTTTTTTTGTGACTCCCGACCGGGGTTGTGGAGTCGGCCAAAATATTTCCGACTCCGGAAATTTTAGGAAGTCCGACTCCGACTATCTTTTTAACAAGTGATATGGCATAAAATTATGTACTTGTAGGGACTTATATGTATAAGTATGGTATATGTGTGAATAAAAGAATACGTGGCTTTCGAAGACTACATGTTAAACTATTCATTCTTTCATACAGTAATACAAAATAACAAATCATCCACGCCTGCATACAAATGACTGCTTTGCCAAACACCATGAGGCAAATAGTTTCATTTTGACAGTGACGGGAAAATTGACAGTGTATAAAGTTTATTTTAATTTCTTGTGATATTTTTCTAAATGTGCCAACAAATTTTCAGTTGTGATAAAACTTTATTTATGATCAGAAGTAACTGAAATGTTCCTATATTATTTAAAGATGGATGTACTTTAACACGAAAGTGGTTTTAGGTGTTTTACTGCTGTAATATGTTATTTCAAATTTTTTAAGCTCCCCCTCCCTTGTATGGATCAAATGTGGATCTGCCTTGACTTTAGTCAAGACATTTTTTACCGACTTTGACGCCACTAAACAATGATAGACTCCACGACTCTGCGCCCAACAAACGTTACTATTTACATAAGTGACAAATTGAGCGAATGTCCGGAAAAGCTATCAGTCTGATTATACCTGCTGTCTTAGCAACAAAAATGACGTCCCAGGAAATGACAAGGGCAACTATGGGCGACAATGACTGATTAATAATGTCCAGAAAATGTTTGCTTCCCTTGTCAGAATGTGGTATGCTAATAAGCGTTTCTTACATTTTATACTTTTCTCGTGTGAATTTTGACTAGTACCCTTCTCATTGTTAAAATTATCAATCAGACATGACATATAATTGTATTTTTTTTTTTTAAAGGACGGGGGGTGTGATGCAGACGAAAGGCTGACCAAAGTTAACCTGGCAGAGAAGCATGAACTAGAGTTGAGGCACGGCAGGAAGGTTGGTTACCGACAGAGCAAAATAGGGACATTTTGTTGATACTCGACAAGACGCCACAAGGCGTGATGGCCACTGACTGCTTTGTCAGTCGAGGGCTAAGGATTGAAGAAGAAAAAATGAGAGCACACACAAATCTGTAGTGTAGACATGTAAAGGTCAAGGTAGTCCCATAGCAGATACTGTCGTAGGGGAATGAAGTGTTAGAGACTTCACTATACTAGATCTATCATCGAGAGGTGGGGTGACCGGTTCCCTTCCTCGCTGCATTTTCCTTCCATAACTCACAGAGAAAAGTTAGGTACCCATTTAGAGCTGGGTAGACTGGAGCGTGTTGGTACCGTGATTCGAACCCGGCACCTTTGCCGCGAGAGACCAGCGCACTAACCACTCTGCCAATCGGATGCTAGTAGACATGTAACATTACTCATTTACAAGGGGACAAACATTACTAATTTACAGGGGGACAAACATTACTAATTTACAGGGGGACAAACATTGCTAATTTACAGGGGGACAAACATTACTAATTTACAGGGGGACAAACATTACTAATTTACAGGGGGACAAACATTACTAATTTAGAACACACAAACCGGTTTTCATACACAAGTCAAAAGTACACAAGCAAACCGATTAAAAATTAATGTTATTCTAATAAAACAACACACTTACAAGTGTAAACATATTGGTACTCGTAACAAAGATGGCGGTATGAAACGGAACTGGAAATACGATTGCCTGATTGCTAATTGGTTTAAAATGGATTGCGCAGAAACAAATTGTATGAAAACTGATTATATGAAAAATGATTATAGAAAAATGAGATTATGAAGACAAGATTGTGTAAAAACGAGATTATATTCAAACGGTTTTTGTCAAGTATAAACGACCATATCGTTTATTTCAATTCTATTAAAGGTAAACGTAGTTCCATAACAGATGCTGTGACCGTAGGTGAGTAAAGTCTTAGAAACTTCACGCAACTAGGTCCAGCTTTGAGGGTGGAGTGACCACTTCCCTTGCTCGCAGCCTTTGCCTTCCCTAACTCAAATGCAGAGTAAGTACCCATTTATAGCTGGGTAGACTGGAGCCCCACGCTACTACATTTCGAGCCCAAACCCGGCAAACATGGCCGGATGAAGCCAAGAAGGGCCTCTAGGCTTTTTGACGTTTGGGTCCCCTTCACCTAATAGGCAATAATTTTAATATTTTTTTCAAATCCCTTAGCATAGTGATGGTATATACTAATATTATTAATAGGTAAAGGATCCCGTTACACGCCCATTGAGGCATATTGGGAATATGGTGTTAGGCCCATATTTTCTTGACCATCGACACACTAGGGGTGACGTGGTCAACATCACGCCGGCCGCCTTAACCTTCCCAGAGTTGCTCTGGTACCCAGTTGGGGCTGGGTCGACCCAGGAGCCGTTTGCGGCCTAAAAAAAAATCCCACCTCCTCTGGGGATCGAACGATAGATCACTGAGCTAGGAAGCCAGTGCACTAACCACTATGCTACCGCGGCTCCTAGTATTATTAATAGACTGGTATGTTAGTTTGTTAGCATTGCTTATCTCTTTTGTTAGTAATTATTTTGTATTAATGTATATTAGTATATATTAAGATGGTTTGGCCATATCTGCAGAATGGAAGAAGATCGGATACCACGACAAGCATGGGAAACAAAGAGCCAAGGATCCAGACCCCGAGGACGACCCAGAGTCCGCTGGGAGGACAACATTAGACAATCTTTGAAGGACCGAGGACTAGAATGGAACCAGGCCAGGAGGAAGACAGCCAATAGGATAGTCTGGCGCTCTCTCTTCCAAACCTCTACACCTCACGGTAGAAGGGGAACGACTAAATAAGTAAGTAAGTATATTAGTATTATTTTTATTATTATTATTAAGCTAAACACAATAAACACATTTTATTGAGAAAGCTATGCAATTGTTTTTGCACTTATGCACGGGCCCCCGGGAGCTCCGGGCCCTAGGCTTCAACCTACTTTGCCTAATAGATAATCCGGCCCTGTCGGTAACTTTACCGCAAAAGACAAGCGCTCTAACAGATTAGTCAGTTGGACTCCAGCGTTTCTAATAGATTAAAACAACAAAGCACTAGTACACATTAAAAAAAAATAAAAAAATTAGCGGTAAGACAATGACTAGCCTATACAAACAAATGTTACCGAATAGATACACTAGCAGTTGTTGGCGTGAGGCAGTGCGAAATGTGGGACCTCAAAGACAGCTTGGTAATGTTTTGTTGTGTTCCTTCTCAAAAGAAAAGCCGGTGAGCAGTAGAGCTTCAATAAACAGATGGTTTCCTGAGGGTGTACTAGTGGGGCATGGATGTGCCGGTACACGCCATTTTCCGCGCATTTGCACCCTGGTGTGAAGTCAGTGCACAAGTTGTCCTGTTTAGGACACTGAGGTCATGCACACGTGCAAAACCGGTACATTTTGAAGAAAAGATGGCGGTAATCAGGACGGCTCTTGGGCGGTGTCTGGGTGCAACCGCACCCAGCGCCTGATTGTGAGGGGGGGGGGGGGGGGGGTGTGCCAAAGCGTATTTTGAAAAAAATTAATTAAAATGGTAAAGAACAATGTAAACCGGATTGATCCGGAGTTTTAAGTACGAATTATTTTTATGTTTACATTGATTTAATTTTTAAAAATATACATTTTTGATTAACTTCATCTGTATTTATCCCCCCTTTTTTTTAATAAAAAAAATACAAAAAAAAAAAAAAAAAAAGATACTGAACACCCCTCTTTAATGGAACATAATTTTTTTCTTAAATTACCAATAATAATGATTTTAAAAACATAAGCGGAATATGCAGTGGTCCAACTCAATAGTATGAAACTGTGTCTCGTAAGGGTACAATAAAGTAGGGCCCTGGGGTGTGTGGGTGGGACCATAGCGAAACCTCGCATCACCTTGAAAAAAATCTCTGAGGTGGTGATGTTGAAGCAATGCTGGTGGTCACACTGGTGATGGTGGTAGTTCATTTAAGAATTTGTGTTATATGTTTTTTTTTTTTGTTGTTGGTTACAACCCAGGAATATTGTCAGATTCAAAAGGACAGTAAGAGCATGTATGGGCACAAAAACATAGGGTTAATGTGATTACACGCTAGGCAAATAACTTAACAAATCAGATTTAGTGATATGAAGCTATTGAACTGATATGTTAAGGTGACGAGCATCCTCTCTAGGCGAAGTTCCGGGATCAAAACCTCGTAGCATCACGCTAGTCTACCCAGATGGAAACGGGTACCTGGCTTTGCTCTTGAATTAGGACAGGCAAAGGCAGCGAGGAAGGGAACTGGTCACCCTACCTCATAAAGCTGGACCTAGTATAGTGTAGTCTCTAACACTTCACTCACCTTTGGCAGTATCTGATATGGGCTGTCACATATATATGTTAATATAGCCACAGTGATCCGACCACCTTTGCTTCCCCATCTAGGTTCATAATTTTGCTACGCAAAAACCACGCAATTCGCTGTCTATAGACTCGCTGTGAAGCCACGCCTATTTTTCCTGTTTACATGCGCTAATGAGCGTTTACAAATTTTCGCACCCGACAGTATTAACAAGAGGGGAGAGAACCGGAGTGTTTACCTGAGTTCTCAAGCGAGCTGAGATATCAATCATCGATAGTGACAGATCAGACGTCGGTAGCAAATGCAAGGGCGATAATAATATTTACCGATCACATTTGATGTCCATGATTCCAGGGGACATAATTATTTAATCTACGGCAGAGGGGCGAAATCAAAGAAGGCCTGCTGGCATGGCCAGGTCTTGTGATGTCGTTTCGGCATCGCGAGCAAGCGAATAGGAAAATCCTTTACCTCGGGAGTCGAACCCGTTGATTTTCTCTGATACGGCCGAAGGCGTGAATTATCGCACCCTTTAGTGATAATAACACCATTTCTGTATAAATACTCCGTCCTCTCAAAGTCAGTTATCTAGTCGCTCAGAAATTTTGGATAATCTAGCTCCTTAATCTAGAGCCATTGTGAAAGTGTTTTATAGCATTCCGTGGAGATTGTTTCAATTCTGATTGCGGTAATAGAATTAGCATTTAAGTGATTTAATGTGTTAAGTTTATCATTATAATTCACTGGGATTTTCTAGGCGCTAAGACTAGCGTATTAAATAACGCATAACTATTTTTTCCAGTTGTAATGTAGATTTAATCACCCGCTATCACCCAGAAAGAGATGTTTTAGTTGACTAATAAATACACTAGGCAACTGATAATCGACGGAATACAATTCACTTCTTATTCATTATGTGTAATTATATAAGTGACTGTGAAGACCTATGAAGACATGACATGTAGAGTTCTTCATGAATGACAACTTACAGAACCGTTTAGGATTAGAACGGGAGTGAGACAGGGATGCCTCTTGTCTCTATTTCTTTTCTTACTAGCAATAGATTGGGTTATGAAAACATCGACATCACACAACAGAAATGGAATCAAGTGGAATCTGACTAAACAGCTTGATGATCTGGATTTTGCAGATGACTTGGCTCTTCTGTCCCATAACCATAATCAGATGCAAGAGAAAATGAAAATTCTAGATGAGAGGTCACAACAAGTGGGCCTGGAAATACACAGGGAAAAGACAAAGATTATGAGAATAAATGCAAGAAATGATAACAAGGTTGAACTTGAAGAAACACCACTAAAAGATGTAGAATCTTACACTTATCTTGGAAGTAATATACACAAAGTTGGACGGACAGATAATGAGATCAAAATAAGAATACAAAAAGCAAGAGGAGCTTTCGTTGCATTGGGAAACATAGTGAGAACAAGAGAAATAAAGTCCAACACGAAAATAAGAATCTTCAACTCAAATGTGAAGTCAGTCCTATTGTATGGCTCTGAGACATGGAGAACAACAAAAACAACAACCAGAAAGCTACAGACTTTTATAAACGGGTGCTTGCGTAGAATAGAAGGACTGAAATGGTATGACAAAGTCACAAATGTGGAATTGATGACAAGAACCAGACAAGTGCCAGTGGAACAAGAGTTGAGAAGAAGACGCTGGCGATGGATAGGACACACATTAAGGAAACCTGTTGATAGCATTAAAAGGCAGTTCTTGTTCTGGAATCCACAGGGAAAGAGAGGCAGAGGTAGACAAAAAAACACATGGAGAAGAGAACTGGAAACAGAGGTGAAAATGATGAGGAAAACATGGAAAGAAGGAGCGGATGGCACAGGACAGGAAGACTTGGCATGTGTTTGTTGAAGGCCTATGCTCCTTGGGGAGCTAAAGGGTATTGATTGATTGATATAAGTGACTAGTGTAATATCATGTGGCGAAACAAATAGCTAGTAATGACAAGCGATATTTGTTAAAGTAGTCATAATTAAATTAACACGGAGATTGTGCGCTGAGTGTTTTACTGGGCGGGAGGGGAAAGGCGCATAGCTAAAACCCAACCCGTATCAGGTGAGCGAAGCGCGATAAGATAGGCTAAGACACGTGTGCCTTTTAATTTAATTAGATGACGGAGAGGATAAGAGATCATACCCTTACCCGTGATAGTATAGGATATTGATATTGTGGTTAAATGTTTTGTTTTCTTCCAAATTTAGTGCTGATCACAAACCAGCTGCCAGCGGTCTAATAGCACCAGTAACAATTGTTATTATTATCGGGTCTTCGTTGTTGACCTGTTCGGTCCTCTTGCTTCATTCAGAGAGAGACCAAAAATATTAACAATAAGAGTAAGGGTAACTGGACATACAAAATATCCAGATTTTAGCATTCAATTATCAGCCCGCTGTGGCCATATATATGTATATATATATATATATATATATATATATATATATATATATATATATATATATATATATATATATATATATATATATATATATATATATATATATATATATATATATATATATATATATATATAAATATAAATATATAAATATATAAATATATAAATATATAAATATATAAATATATAAATATATAAATATATAAATATATAAATATATATATATATATATATATATATATATATTTATATATTTATATATTTATATATTTATATATTTATATATTTATATATATATATATATATATATATATATATATATATATATATATATATATATATATATATAACATTTTTCCCGACTACTGACAGTCGTGTTTCCAAGTGAATTTATCCAGGAGAATACGCTGTTTCATAATCGGCACTCAACCCCCGAGAGAAAAACCGATAGGATAGACCCTCATCATCCTTATTAACAGTTTACCAACCAGATGTTTCCTTTAGCTATTGGAAGTACTGTCTACTATCTACTGTGAACACTAGATCGCGGTTTATATTTTGCTACATGAACTATCTGACGTGACATTTTCATATCCAATAACCCACCACCAAAGTAGGCGTTCCCCATTAGGAAAATTAATTATTCGTGGAGGAAATGGGGCTCACTTCGGAGAATCACTACACTGGATTATGATACATGTACATTGATGTTTACGTTCAAGAGGTTGTTAACCAAGTATTAGGTAAGGCGTGATTGATGTGGCCACGAATGACAGAGTGAGAGTGAATACGTTCTAGTTACGGAAACTGTACCATCCTTTATTTTCTTTGCAAATACTGTTATTTACGGGATAGATTAACTAGGAACTTTGTTCTTTGCTTTACTGTCTATTCTATATCCTAGTGTTAATCTTTGACCTTTTGGGTTATTAACTTCTTTCGGGATCTTTTCTCAACAAGAGGGGAGGGCACATATTGGGTTATTTTCCTATGTCTGTACACAATGATTATATTGATTTCTATATGTTTGATGTTGTAAAGTTTAAGTGATAATAAACTAAACAAAGCTTAATCTATTGTGTTGGTCAGCCCCAATCTCCATTTACCATAGTTTTCACGTCTGTGAGTCCTGTCGTCACATAACTATGTGTGTGTGAGTAGTTAACTTATAACTGTATTTATAGGGAGGTTTGATAGATTGTCTATTACCAAAAGATAGTCGTATAGATAGGCTGGACTAGGGAATTCACTCATTCCAGAGACAGATCTTCACCTTAATCTATTCACTCGTGGATTTTATTCTAACACTTTCTTTCTCAGATAACCCCACTTTTTCTGTTCTATTCTGACGGGACCAAATATATCTCTAATACCTATCTAAATGTACGACATGGGCCTACCATTACCTTTAAGCTATGTAGATGCTTTTACACCGAGGAAGAACCGGCAAACGACCAACTGTCACAAAATTACTTTTGGGTCGGTATCTTGTCGCTCTCTTGTTCACTATGGCCGTATCCTGGACATTTGTTATATTGATTATTTACGTGTTTCAATGACCGGTACCCTCTTTCTTTCTCTGCACTGTAACAGATATCTTATATTTTCCTTCTTACACCCCTCTCAGAGATAAGTTATCACGTCTGTTTGTTACCCGTCCCTACCCTAAAGTTTTGCAAGGAGCGGCAGAGCTAATATTAACGACAACCATGTTGGCTATCGCGAGTGCAGTCGACATTAGAATACAGATTAAACACTAAAATCGCTCATCGTATTTGTTTAAGTGCTGATACGGCGAGACTGCGCTCATCGCAAAGCTGGTAATCAGGGATGACACAGTTTGGACAGACAGGACTGACAAGATTACTTTCGATAAAGTAATAAGATGTTACATCTTACACACATTGCTGAGAGAGTTTACCAATGTGTTTGTGCGTTGGTACACAAGGCATCGGAGGTTTGATTGCCATATACAGAAGACGTGACCTCTGCATCGCGCGCAAAGTTATTCCATGTCGGAATATTTTGAAATTACCCCACCCAACATTTTTGTTTGAAATGATTGGAGCCCTGAGCAGCTCCTTAACAAACAGATGCGGGGGCAGGACAGGAACATAACCTGACACGTATCAGTGTTAAGACACTGTGAAAAATCGCTTGCCACGACGACACAACCAGACTTGCCAGAAGTTAGAATTAAGAATTTCCATTTATCAGACTAGACTTTGTGGAAAAATCTTGAAGGACTTACATAGCCAGGAAAACCATTTTAATAAGGAATGCGGAGGAAACTGAAACACACGAAGTCATAGAGATAATTATCTTATAAAAGTAACGACCCCCAAGAACACGTGTAAGAAGCCTAATCAAGTGCCTTAACTTCATTCATGTGAGCAAAAAGTCTGTGAGCCAGGATTGGCGTAAGTTGTCATTTTACATTCTATATTTTTCATTACTAACATGTGAACTAATATGTATATATTGCCATGTGAATATTAATATGTGAAAATCGCTAGTGGATGTCCAAGTCATTTGAGGCTGGCAACCCCATAATATAGAATGATGATTTCATGAACCATCACTGCAAGGGCTGGTGACTGCTTTATCTCTAGTTTCCTAAAAAGAACTAACAAGCATCAAGTTCCATATGGAGCAGGGAATGGAAAGATGAAAGAAATGATGTACATTCTAAGTATAATACTTACAGTTTCAAACCAGTGTAAATGTCTATGTAAACATATATTCACTTTAAAGTTAATGAAAGTTTCAAACTTTTCAATCAGTGTAAATGTAAATGAAAACATATTCAATTTATACTGTGAGCCGACCCAGCTGTAATGGGTACCTCCGAAATCGGAGAGTATTTGCCTGAATGGCGAGGGACACCTGTCTCTGTACATAAAAAAGGGATACTCACGTAAAATCAATGTCAGGTTAGACATAAAATAATAACCTGAGATTTCGCCTCGAGTATTAGCGGGCGTACGAAAAAAAAAAAAATAAATAAATACTGTGAACACTTTTCAGTCAGTGACCATATTCTATCTGTACTTTTAACCTTTTCATTTAAATGTAAAATAAAGATAAAGCTATCCAATTTAAATGTAAAGAAAGTTTCTCTCGAGGGATTAAGTTTAATTCTCATCGAGGGTAAATTCTGAGTTAGATAGGATAGTTGAATAGGAGAAAGGGGACACATAAGTATGTGTCGGGAAACGCAATACTTAGGAGAGCGTTTCTTTTCTATTCTTTTACCATAGTTGTTGGTGGTGGTACCAGTGAAAGCACTAATCTCTGGAACAAAGTGAGGGTAGTAGTGGACTTGACGTAGAAACGCGGGACCAGCTTGGCAGTTACTCCTTGATTGTTCTGGGAACGTGTTGCAACTTTAAGCTTAACCAGAGACGTGAGAACTCCAGTGACCTGTCTGCACAGAACCCATCAGCGGGAGCAGAAACTACTATTGGCAGCTAAGTGAAACCTGACAGCTGCCAAAGTGAACTTTTTTCATAAAACCTACTATCATTCAATGATGAACATTTTCTTTTAAACTATTCAATTATTTTAACCCTTGTTAAAACTAAATGATTATTAAATCTGTTATTTGTTAATATACAAATTTAACTTCGATTTAATCATTTTAAATGTACTGCATATTTGTCTCAGTCAATTTACTAAACACACTCTAAACAGAGCTATACCAGAATAATAAGAATCCCACTGAGTAAATCAGAGGTGGGGGCTTGACGAGCTGAAAATAATAATTGCTTAATCCTTCACAAAAGTTGTCGGCAGATCATAGAATTAACGTGCTCAGCCAATGCAGCATTGTTTTCGCTTTTCTGTATATCTTGTGAATAGTCCCTCGGGATAGAAGCGTCATTACCCTTCTATCTACGACTCTGCCAAGAGTAATCTTGTGCGAAAGTAGATACATTTAAAGCCCATATTAGATACTCTTGAGTTTTGGCCACTGTTGGACCACTACTGCAAAGCAGGGCAGGCAATACCGTCACACCAACAACAACAACAAAAAACAACAAAACAACAACATTACGTAATATTCAAACTTTGTTCTTCAAGAGTCGGAAGAGAACCTGAAATGATAAGACAAAAGGTAAAACGCTGAACTGAGAACAATGACAAAAAGAGAGTGAATTGGAGTGGAGGGGACGCCAGGAAAAAGGAGGGGGGGGGGAAGCAAAATGAAAGAGAAGATGAATCATGGGCATCTGAGTGTTAATTTTGATATTACGAGACAACATTTAATGTTGAACCTGCAGAGTAGCAAGTCACAGAGGAATATCACGTGACATGTGTAACTCCACATATACAATGGATGAATAAATGAATCATGCACTTTCACATTCCAGGTCCTTGCTATCTTCAGATCTGTGTGTTTGTTTTTTTCCTTTGAACGTCTTTCTACGATCAAGGCGAGTTTTTCTTGTTTTTTTAACAACAACTGAATCACTTGCATAGGACCAGTCCAAAGCGTTATATTCAAGTGTTTTGCCTAGTTTTGGTGAGGAGCATGACCTTCAACCTAGACACAAGATCTCTCGGTTATATTAGGGCGAATGTGTAAATATTAAAAGGCTTAGCATGCTGACGTGCTACATGAAATGAACTGTACCAGAACGATTAGTAAGATTTAGATAGACAGTTTGATGCGGTGGTGTCAGTTAGAAAATAAAAAAGAAACACAAAGCAGTCAATAAAGATTGTTTTCAAATATCCACGTAAGTTATCAGTAAAAGGTAAAAAGGATCCCGTTACACGCTCATTGAGGCATATAGGGAATATAGTGTAATTCCCCTATTTTCTTGACCATCGGCACACTAGGGGTGATGTGGTCAGCATCACGCCGGCCGCCTTAACCTTCCCAGAGTTGCTCTGGTACCCAATTTTTGAGGCTGGGTCGACCCCAGAGCAGTTTGCGGTCTAAAAATTCCCACCTCAACTGGGGATTGAACCATGGACCACTGAGCTAGGAAGCCAGTGCACTAACCACTGCGCTACCGCGGCTCCCATAATGTATCAGTACTCACTTGATTTTTCTTGCTTAAAAACTTTAAAAAAAGAAAAGTACCTAGAAATGTTAGAATATACTTTTAAATTTAAATACCTCGGGAAGAAGAGCGCTCAGATTATCATCAATGTTTTATTAGCGCTACTAACGGAGCACGAAGCCGCCACTGCACTTGTTTCCTTTGCAGAAAGCCTGTTACGAAACTTTCGTCTGCTCTTGCAGAAGTGGTTTCTGTGGCAATTCGTTTTCCATGATGAGGTTTCCCGCCCCATTCACAACCTGATATTAGTCGCCTTGTACGATATGCCTGAAGGTGCATTAGTCTTATACTTTATTTGTCTCTTCAAAGCAGGGATGTCAAGTCAGAGTCGTGGAGTCGGTCGTTTTTTTAGTGGAGTCGAAGTCGGTAAAAGAATTTCCCGACTCCGTCTTCCCAATTTAACGAGACCTAAACCCAGGAAGATCCTTTTTTAAGAACCAATTCAATTTAAATTTAAAAAAAATTAAATACGTTAAAATACTTTTCGAGTTTTTGTTTTGTATTATTGTATGAATAAATGAATAGTTAAAAATGTAATCTACGACAGCCACGTATTCATTTATTCACACATACACTTGTAACCGGGGCAGGTGTTCCTTAGGACTGGAACGGCACCATATTACCATCATGTGGCAGTGCCGGTATATGCAGTATTTTCAGTTTACTTTACAGAGAGCAGATGTTTAACTGGCCTAATCACCAGAGATTTAGATTTCTCTCTTAAATTTGTGTTACCAGGTTCGATTTTCTTCTCTTAGGTGTTGATGTAGCGAATTTAATTGAAATGGATGGATTTCTTAGCTAAATCTCAAAACTGTAGTAATTCACCTTTTCAACAGCGTTCGATTTCATGCAAAACTTTTAATATCTTTCAGCATGAAACTTAAAATTTCAACAAAGTCTGGAATTCAGAACATTTTTACAATAATAAGCATAATAAAGTTCTATCATCTCATCAGATGCTTTCATCGATGCAAAAATCCCTTTTTGCATCTTTGTCTCATAGGCCTACTCAGTTGTCAAATATGGCGAACCTTCTCATTCCACCGTGTTCCTTCCTTTAAGTTACAGTCTTATTTTGGGTTCGACGACATTTACCCATCTCTTCAGATTTGTCCTTGATTTCTTTATCATCATAAGCATTCCTTGAGTTAAATGCTTTCCAACACAAGAATATTTTCTACTCTACATGGTTTGAGGTGTAAGACTATTTTTTGCAAATTGACTCAAATCCTCGAACCTAGTTCTGCTGCGACTAGGGTTGGGAGCTCTATTCAAAATACATATTGAATGATTGACACTACTTACGCCAGTAAGGAATATAAAACCACTCAATGTCCTGAAATACACATTTTATAATAAATGTTGAAGTTTGATTTCCTCAAACTAAGAAATATGTAGAGCTGGACCAGATACGACCTCTTGAGTTGCGCTCTTTCATTCTACTGCCAAAATGGCGTCGTTGTTCCACTTTCCCCGGGGTAAATCTGAGCTATCCGATTGGTCAGGGGAAATCACCCAATTATTAGAAATGGCGTGTAGAAGCGACTCTACCCTAAATATGTGACACTATTTATTATTTTCTGTTTCTCATAAAATATAAAATTATGGGGTGGTCTGTGCTTCCTCTGTCTTGTAAGAATATAGTCTGTTTCCAAAGGAACAACTATGTACACGGCCACATATAATATATTATCTATACTATGCTTATACATATAATTCCATATAAGTGCATATGTTAATGCTTAAATGGCTAATTACAACAACAACAAAAAAAAAAAAGAAAACTGTAGGCGGAGTCGAGAGCGAGTCGGGCTTCTAAAATTTCAGGTATCGGTGCCAGAAAATGTTTTGGCCGACTCTACAACCCTGCTCCACACACCCCCCGGGTAACTCCACGAAGCTGTCCGATACCCGCACCAAATCGTCATGTAAACAGCTTTTAACTGTTGCTTATTTGACGTTGTCATCACATTGTTATGCGCAGAGAGTGGGGTTATTGCGATACGCCTTGTTCGGGAAAAGATTCACATTTCTGATGAAATAATACAGCATCATCATTGGCTCGTCCTTGGCTTCCATTAGACGTAACTCATCGATCGTCACGTGCCTGCTCGGCTTCTCTTTGATTTTTTTTTTTTTTTTTTTTTGGGCCTCCATTCTTCCATGGGAAAGATATGTTTTACAATCCGGAAATCCTCAGGGAAAAAATATCAAAAAAAAAAAAAAATAATAATAATAAAATGATTTAAGAAAGTTTGGTGTAAGGCAAGTGTTTATCTGATGGAAGATACACATCTTTGGATCTATTTCTTCTTTGTTCTTCTCTCTGCCAGCCTTCCAGGGTGCTTCATGGATTATCTGGAGATATTCTTGTTTTTCTCCTCTCTTAATATACATGTATCTGTCTTGCCTTTTATATTTGTTTATCTGTCTGTCTCAATTTTATTATACTTTTATCTGTCTGTCTTTTCTTTCGTATATGTTTGCCTGTCTATCTCTTCTTTCATATATCTTTATTTGTCTCTCCTTTTATGAATCTATCTGTCTGTCTCTCCTTTCATATGTCTTTATTTGTCTCTCCTTTTGTATATTTTTATCTGTCTGTCTCTCGTCTTCTATATGTTTATCTGTCTGTCTCTCGTTTTATATATGTTTTTGTGTCTGTCGTTTTAAAGTATATGTTTATTTGTATACCTCTCCTTTTATATATGTTTCTGTCCTTTTTTATAAATGTTTTATTTGTTTATAAGTTTATCTGCCTGTTTTTCCTTTGATATATGATTTTTGTCCCTCTGCCTTTCGCTGTCTCTACCCCGTGTAGTTCCTAGGACCTTTGGAAAAAAAAGAGAAAAAAGAAAACAAAGAAACGGTTAGATCAGTGCTCATTGGAACCTGTTGGAAGAAAGCACGAAGGCAGGATTATACAATGTAATCGTGTCAAACATATTGCTCAAGAACTCACTTCTGCTAGAGCGCGTGGAGTGCTTTCCTACATGCGGGAGGGGAAAGGGGGGGGGGGGGTGTGAGCTATAGAGGTGATTACATTGTTGTTACTGGACATACATTCTTGTGCTACCTACCTACCTACCTACCTACCTACCTACCTACCTACCTACCTACCTACCTACCTACCTACCTACCTACCTACCTACCTACCTATCTATCTATCTATCTATCTATCTATCTATCTATCTATCTATCTATCTATCTATCTATCTATCTATCTATCTATCTATCTATCTATCTATCTATCTATCTATCTCTGAATTAACTATGCATCTTTCTATCTATGGTTATATCTCTGTGTCTGTACCTATCGGTGACGGTCTGTCCGGTCTCATGTTTCTCTGTTTATTAAATATTATTCCGAGTTCTCGTCTGCCCGTGTTCCGTTACTACGGATATCGCCATTTTTCATGCACGTGTTGCTTGCTGTCAGCTGTTACATTTCCTGTGAGCTAACTTTAATATTGCAACAGATTATTTTCTGGACAAATAAAAAAAAGCGGCGACGAAGTGGGGTGGGGTGCGGTTGGACGGGAGTTCGATAGAGCAGGACAAAGATGGTGGTAGACCGATGACGGTTTTTGTGGCGAGGATCTCATACAAGTCATCCTGAACCTGTTGAGAACACAAAGAGATAGAGAGGTTCTGAAACTATTGACAACAAAGAGAGATAAAGGCAAGATTCGGAACCGATTGACAACAAAGAGAGATACAGAGAGAAAGGCTAGATTCTGAAACTGTTGGCAACAAAAAGAGATACAGAGAGACAAGATTCTGAAACTGTTGACAACAAAGAGAGATACAGAGAGACAAGATTCTGAAACTGTTGACAACAAAGAGAGATACAAAGAGACAAGATTCTAAAACTGTTGACAACAAAGAGAGATACAGAGAGACAAGATTCTGAAACTGTTGACAACAAAGAGAGATACAGAGAGACAAGATTCTGAAACTATTGATAACAAAGGAATATAGAGAGGAAGATTAGAATCTGCGAACATTGACAACAAAGAGAGATACAGAGAGACAAGATTTTGAAAACGTTGACAACAAGAGAGATACGGAGAGACATTTTTGTAATGAACAGAGTCTTTTAGTGTTGGACTTGGAGCGGCCATCCCAAATTGTGGAACAATAGTCTAGATGTGATTGTATTTGGAATGTATATAACATTTTTCGTGTCTCCTCATCTAGGAAATGTTTGATTTTAGCTAACTGGTAAACTTTATGTGCCGTTTGTTTGGTCAGTGCTTGTATATGCGAATTCCAACTTAAGTGTTGGTCAATTATTAGTCCCATTGTTTTATTTTCATTTACATTTTCAATTCGTGAGGTACCAATATAGAGTTGAAGTGTTTATTTTCTGTGAAGTTTTGTAATGTTTGTCTAGTTGATGTTATCGTACATTTTTGTTTTAATGATATTTATTTGCATGCGATTTTTGGTGCTCCACTTAATAAGATTGTCTGTATCACTTTGTAATAATATTTCTAGTGTGTTGCAACTTTTATCACTAGTGTAAATGGTACAGTCATCGGTAAATACGTCGCAGGATGAGTGAGACAGAGAGAGAGAGAGGGGGAGAGAGAGAGAGAGATAGAGAGAGAGAGAAAGAAAGAGGAAGAGAAAGAGAGATTGAGAAAAAAGAGAAAGCTACATTCCCTGAAGGTTAGAACAGAAGGAACAGAAAGCATGTAACGGTCTTCTCGAAGGTCAGCTTAATAACCCATTTCTGGCAGTGTCAGAAGCAATATCTCGTCAGACGAGGAGAAATCGATCTTACATGTGGCTCTCACATTTTTGGTATCTCGTATCTTTCTTGCTGTTTTGCTCTCTCTCTCTCTCTCTCTCTCTCTCTCTCTCTCTCTCTCTCTCTCTCTCTCTCTCTCTCTCTCTTCTCTATCTATCTATCTATCTATCTATCTATCTATCTATCTATCTATCTATCTATCTATCTATCTATCTATCTATCTATCTATCTATCTATCTATCTATCTATCTATCTATCTATCTATCTATCTATCTATCTATCTATCTATCTATCCCTCTCTCTCTGTCACTGTCTCTTACTTCACATAACCTAAGTCTCATCCATCATTATCTGGCCCCACAATACATGTACTGTATGTTTTAGTTATCTGCATCCACCCTTTATCACAATATTAGGATGTGTCGAAAAGACTTGGTTCATTGTTTTAAAAAAAATGTAAAGGTATTCCCAAAGCAGATACTACCGTAGGGGAGTGAAGTGTTAGAGATTTCACCATACTAGATCCACCTTTATGAAGTGGCGTTGACCGGATTCCATTGATCCCTGTGTTGCGTGATAAATTCTCGCAACATCGTTTTATTTCAATATCTATTTTATAACGCAAGGGCAACAACTGCTTGAAATTTATAGTCACTTTTCTCGGTAAGCATTTGTCTTCTCGCGTTGGTATCGAATGCAGTTAAGCTTTGAGCTGTGGTCATTTTGCGCTGGACTGCGCATGACTTGTCTTGCTTCTTGGTCGATCGGTTTCCGCCCACCACTAGTGGAGTGAGCGATTTGGAATGGCGAAAGAGATGCCTCGTTGAAGAGGGGATCTCCGCTATTTTTTTGTTCTGTCAGGGATGTGTAGTCCTCTTATGGATATTTCGTTTATTCGGGATAATACCTCTAGTGTATTTGCACATGCCGGGAGGCGTGATATTTCTGTATTTCTTGAAAGCAAGGTAAATTGACTTTTTCATTAACTCTATCGATTTTGGGTCGTGAGCGATTTCGATTCATAGCCTGTCTTCGAAAGTCGTCGTCACGAGATGTTTTTTTCCCAGCTCACATGTCGCTGCATTGTACTGCATCGGTTGATGCATGTACCAAGGACCATTACTTGCTACTTTGTTAAATGAACTAGGTTTGGAAAACCTTTATTATCTAGAGGATATTTTTGAGGACATTATTTATACTTCGGCAGACGTGTCTGTCTTGCTGAAGTCAAACTAAGGAGAGTGAACTGATCTCATACATCTGGTTATCTCCTGGCTGTTATAGAAAAGGATGGAGTTTTTTCACCTGACTACATTTACAGCACTTTGAAATATAACATGCATCTGACTCATCATTGTAATGCTGTCTACCGTCTATTGCTGTATTGAATGTTGCTGTGATAATGACTGTTTGATGTGCCTACATATTCGCGTAACCATTTTGTCACTGTGGCGTCCACAATAAATAATGAAGAAAAACGTCAACGGCTGTTTACAAGAATCATTGACTTTATACGTCGTGAGTTTACTGACGTCCTATGTGGATTGCCCTGTTATTTTTGTATGAACATTGTTTTGACTGAACACATCTGCACACCACACAAAACCAGACATGCGGATACCATCCATCATCATATGGCATCACGCATCATTTGGTGGCCATAAGCTGGTTTGATTCTGGTACCAGCAAACACGGGGTCCCTTACCCACTTCATTTTCAACAAGAATTCATCAGCATCCTTCAAGAAATTAACATTCTTCAATACAGTCAACATCTTCAAAATTTTCAAAGTACTCGGCGTTGCCCGGTAAAAGTCAAAATTTCAACTTTTTGACGGAAACAAGAATTTGACAGTACCCGGCGTTGTTACATGTTGCCGGATAACTCGGACTGCTGTTATCTTTTACGCAAGTCAAGCAAGTTGCTGCTGTCAAGGTTCCAGTGCTGTCGTTTTTGTGAAGGTCAAGTGCCGGTTGAAACGGGTTTTTTCTGAAGAAGGCCAAGTACCGATTTCCATCAACTTACTTTTGGATTAGAAGGTCAAGTGCCGAAACCACTCAACACACAGTATTTCAGAAGCTCTTGTACCATCGTGTTAGCAGTGGAAGCAGTTCAGATGTGCCATCATCGTTGGAGCTTCGCTCTTTAGGACGTTGATTGACATCCGTTTTTCTGCTGTTCTACGATTGGAAGCCTATAAGTTAAGTGGCCTGTTTGTATGTAAACTGTGCCCTTATACTTCTGCTGAGTCTTCTGTGTATCATCTCATTCTATATGTTATATGTTTATATGTTATTTGTATATTTATATGTTTATATTTCAGCGGGTTCTCGGTTGGGTGGTGTCTCCGTTAGATTATGCCACGTCATAGAGGTCGTCTATTGTGAGCGTTTTCTGTAGGGTTTGCAAATTTCCGATACTGGAATTTGCTAAGCGACTTCTGTTGCTATTTATGTTAGCTGTGATGACATGTTTTAATATTGTTTTCGTTATTATTTCGCATTCGTTAGTTTTGTTTTGATTTGTTTGTATTTGTTAGCCTACTCTTGTCTATAATTTAGTTTCATACAACATTTTTGTTTATACACTGTGGTGTCATGTATTTTGTTTAATTCTATCGCAGATATCGTCACATTTTTTGTGATATTTCATTAATTTCTGCTTTATTTTTAGTTGATTTCTGCGAACGTTTTTGTATTGTTGCTGATCTTTGTTATTGTTTACATTGTTATTGTTTACATTGTTTGCATTGTTTACATTTTCAATGTTTACATTCTGCATGTGTTTACATAGTCATTGTTTACAGTTATAGTAATTAGTTAATGGGCTATGCTAATGCACTGTTACTACTACACTGATGATAAATGAATGATGAATAGTGTCGTGCACTATTGAATGAGAAGTGCACTTATGATCAAGAATTGATTGTTGATATTTCATATACAAGTTCTTTGATTGGAGACTTGTTTCCCACAGAGACTGGGATAATATAAGGTGATGTGAATATACAAGTGCTTAATTAAGACTTGTTACACTTAGGTTTGAAATAAATTAGTTAATTATTTCAGGTTTTGGACTCATATGTTAGACAACATGTCTACATTTGAGCACTTTATTGAGCAGGGTAAATTGCTTGGCAAGACTGGTGATAAGTTAGAAGAATTTGCAACTGCTCGATATGATAAAGCAATGGAAGCTGAACAAAAGAAACTGCAGATGGAAGCTGAACAAAAGAAACTGCAGATGCAGGTGGATGAAAAGAGATTCCAAATGGAAATGGAAAAACAAAAAAAGGGAATCAGAAGCTGAGGAAAGAAAACTCCAGCTAGAAGCTGAGAATAAAAGACTTGAAAAAGAGGCTGAAAATAAAAGACTTGAAAAAAAAAAAAAAAGAAGCTGAAAATGAAAGACTTCAAAAAGAGGCTCAGGCTGAGGAAAGAAGATTACAGAGAGAGTCTGATGAGAGGAAAGAGAAAGCAAAAATGGAACATGAAGAAAAGGTCTTAGCTTTAGAGTTTGCAAAATTGAAATTGACGAGCATGAGTAATGGTAATGATTCAAACAAGGGTTCATCTTCTGGTAAGGCTAATAATGATACTTTTAAGATTAAGTTACCAACATTTAGTCCTTCCAGTGATGACATAATGTTCTATCTGGACAGATTTGAACAAGCATGTACAGCTCATAACATAGACAAAGCAAAATATGTTTTATCAGTTATCAGGGATACTGACAGGTAAAGCTCTAAGTATATTAAATATGGTGGATGAACCTGACAAGAACAATTATGAGGTTGTCAGGGCCGCTTTGTTAAAGAAATATCAGCTTAACGAAGACGGCTATCGTCTACAATTTAAAAACATGTTACCTGAAAATGGAGTTGAATTCTCCGAGTTTATTGCAAGAATACGCATTACTTTCTCACGATGGGTTGAACTATCTAAGACGGAAAAAACTTATGAAGGACTTATGGACTTAATACTTAGAGACAAAGTCATGTCGTCTGTCAATGAGTCTTTCCTTGCTTTCCTTCATGAACGTAAACCTAAAACAATAAAAGAAATGGAAGATTTCTGTTGCCAATACGTACTGCGCACCCACACATAACCATGGGTAACTCTAAGGTGAAAGAAGGTTTACCAGTTGCTTCGGCAGCTCCGTATGGCCAAAACTTTGCTCGTAGATTCCAACAAAATTTTGATAGAAAGAGTAGCGGTAATTTCTGTCAAAATCATGGAAATCAATTTCATGGTGATTCTTCTTCGAAGAATTGGAGACAACCTGATAGTACTCGTTACAATCACCCTAATAATTATAAGCATTTCAAAAGAGGATATGGTAATAGAGGTTATTCCTGCCGAAGACCTCAGAACCAAACAAATAGATGTTCGCATCAATGTGAACATGATAGTAATCGTGGAAACTGGAATTCGAACCAGTATAACAATTACAATAGAGACAATAATAACTGCAGAGATAATAATAACTCTGATAACTTCAGAGGTAATAATAGTCGGGGTAGATCTCAACACAAAAAAAAAGAGATATCAGCAGGCTAATGCTGTACAACAGGAAACTGAGGGAGCCTGTAATCATGTTGTTGATAGTAAAAACTTTGACGCTGTCACTGGTTCTGCTTTTGACTTTGAGAGAGCAAACAAATGCCCCCAATGCAGTACTTTATTCGAACCGGGTACCATAACTACTTTGAGTTGTGGTCACCCACTTCCCGCTCTTCCTGCTGCTGTTGCGCATGACGGGAGGGGTTCTTTAATCCTACATAAGGGTCTTGTTAATGATACTCCGGTCTCACTACTTTTCGATTCCGGATGCACCACTATTGGTGTTAGACAATCGCTTGTAGATCCATCTTGTGCTACAGGAAGGGTTATTAAATGTGTCACATTTGGCGGCACTCTAGAACAATATCCTACTGCTGTAATTCGCATTGCCACTCCTTTCTTTACTGGAGATGTGCATGCTTGTCTCTTACCTAATCCTATTGCGGACCTTATTATTGGTCGTATTCACGGAGTTAGGGAGTGTACCCCACAGCAGATTGCTGCTTGGGAAGATAATAACATGCAAGCTACAAATGCAGTAGTTACAAGAGCACAAGCTCTACAAACACCCGAAACTTCACTGAATAGTGATAATGAAGTTGATAGCCAAGATAGTCACTTAGTAATCACTCGTGACTCTTTCATAAAATTGCAAGAAGAAGATCCTTCTTTAAAAAAATTCTTCGTTCTTGCGAAGAAAGGTGATCCGAATCAGGATACAAATAGAAAATCTTGGATTGCAATGAGAAACGGCGTACTTGTACGTATGGTACAAGATTCGACTACGTCGGCACATTCGCAATTCTTGTTCCCAAGAGCATGAGAGTCCAAATATTACAACATGCTCATGACTCGCAATGTGCTGGACATATGGGTTTTGCCCGTACGAAGTCGAGAGTCCTTGCGGCTTTCTTTTGGCCTTTTGTCAATAAGGACATTCGTATTTACTGCCGATCATGCAAGGTATGTCAAGAGGTCAAATCTAGAGGACCACGACATGCTGCGCCTATCCAGGCTGCTGACATTCCTATTCGGCCGTTTCAGAAAATGGCCATAGATATTATTGGCCCTTTTAAGGTCAAGTCGGCCAGAGGACATCAGTTTATCCTTACATGTGTCGATATGTGCACACGTTGGCCAGAGGCTAGTCCTCTTAAGAGCATATCTACTACAGATATCGCAGATGCTCTTTGGTTGATATTTTCTCGCTTGGGGTTCCCCAGAGAAATATTGTCAGACCATGGCACTCAACTCATATCTGACACTATGTCACAGGTAATGTCTACCTTACATATTGAACGATCTCTCAGTAGTATCTACCATCCTATGTCTAATGGGTTAGTTGAGCGTCTGAATAGAACGCTCAGGACTTTGCTTGGTAAGATAACTGAAGATCATCCTCAAGATTGGGACAGGGTTTTACCCGCGGCTCTCTTTGCCTATAGAGAAGTCCCTAATGAACACACAGGATTTTCTCCCTTCGAACTTGTCTTTGGCGCGCGTCCACGCGGCCCTATGTCATTATTACACGATCTCATCACTGCCGATGATATTAGCGATGAAACTCAATCCTCATATGAGTATGTCATTGCTCTTAGACAAAAGATCATTGAGGCATGTAAGCTAGCAACTGCTTCATCAGAAATTGCTAAAGAGAAGGCAAGGCAGTTTGCTAACAAGAATAGATGTCTACGACAACTTTGTCCAGGTGACAAAGCATTCGTCCTACTCCCCAGTAGGGAAAATAGACTTCTTATTGCATGGAAAGGTCCATATGCAATAGTCTCTCGGATTTCCGATGTTGACTATGTGGTCGATATTGATGGAAAGCATAAAACTTTCCACATAAACATGCTTTCGGAATTTCACGAACGTCCGGACTATTTGCTGCCTATTTTCCAGGCAACGGATGATGCTCCTGCACCTCACGGTCATTATTCATCCCTGTCTGTCATTCAGGATGAGGAAGCTACCTTCTCTGATGTCAACCTTCCCCTTCCAGTGGTTCCATTACATTCCACGGAATCTTGGAAAAACGTTTCTGTTTCTCCTAATCTTTCTGGTGACGAACATCGACGAGACTTGTCGATGTTACAAACATTTCAGGATGTTCTCACTGACATTCCTGGACACACAGATGTCATAGAACATGACATAATTCTTACCGACAATAATCCAATTAGGGTTAGGCCGTATCCTATTCCTATACACTTTCAGTCGCAAGTGGAAAAGGAATTGGATGAAATGATTCAATTAAATATAATTGAACCATCGACTTCACCATATTCTTCTTCCATGGTTATTGTCCGGAAGAAGGATAAGAACATACGAATTTGCGTTGATTATCGCAAATTGAATCAGGTCACAAAGTTCGACGCGGAACCGATGCCTTTGTTAGAAGATCTACTGATTAGACTTTCTAATTCTAGATTCTTCACTAAACTTGACTTGTCTAAAGGTTATTGGCAAGTGCCTTTAGCAGAGCATGCCAAACCTCTTACTGCTTTTTTCTACACCTAGGGGTCTATTTCAATGGAATGTTATGCCTTTTGGTCTCATGAACGCCCCTGCCACTTTCGTTCGCATGATGCGTCGAATTCTGTCACATCGTTCGGATGTCATCGCATACTTTAGATGACATCTGTCTCTTCAGTGAACCTGGGAAGATCACTATTTAGGGTTATATGACTTACTGTCCACTCTACGTGAGAATAATTTGACAGCAAAACCTTCTAAAGTTGTTAGCGATGGTTTGGTCAATTCTAAAACTACAAAGATTCCTCCTGGGCGCACATTTCATTCTAGAGACTGATCAGAAAGCTCTTACAGCTATTCAGACTAAGAATTTGAAGAGTTCGAGATCCACTCGATATGCTATAGCTCTTCAACCTTTTCACTTCACGGTACGAGCTATCCGTGGTGCGGATAATGTGATGGCTGACATTTTGTCTAGATGCCCACATGACTCCAACTAATACTTCTGTCCTATATTTCCATATATTACAGAGTCATAACACACCTATATTTCTACAATAGATTAGCACATCTGTACTTACTTTATATGTACACACTATCGTGCTTTGTTGTCATCTTCTTCTGTTCGTTTTTTAAGATGATAGAGGAGGACTGAGTAGTTAATATAGGGGCCGTTAGTTTACTAAACAGCCACAATTATTAATAATGTATTGTACCTTATGAAGCATATTAGTTATTAATTAGCATTATATTGCTTGTACTTTCTCAGAATGTCATTGTTGAGCTGAGGACTTACCTTACTAGTATCAAGCATGACGAGTTCTAGATTGTGTACTTACCCTCGGAATACCAGAGCATATGTCCTGGATCGTCATGTAGTTTAACTTTACTATGTACTTATGTCATTACATGTCAAAGAATGTACTATTTAAATTTTCCTATCAGATTTGTACATCCATTTTTAAAGACAATATTAGAGTATGCTGTTTGATGATGATTATAGTAACTTGCATACGTATATTGTGTTTACATGCTAACGTGATGTGTGTTGGTGACACCTCCCCGATGTGAATATTTTTTGAGACATATTTATTTTTCTGTTGAGGTATATCCTCACCAGACACTCTATAATTAGCCTATTGTTTGGCAATTTAGTTAATTATCAGCGCATAATTCGTGCGTTTTGAGCCGCTTATCGCATGCTCTTTGATATTGAAAAAAAAAAATATGTTCCACATTTTTTTTTTTATCGGGAGGAGGTGGTGATATGTTGCGTGATAAATTCTCGCAACATCGTTTTATTTCAATATCTATTTTATAACGCAAGGGCAACAACTGCTTGAAATTTATAGTCACTTTTCTCGGTAAGCATTTGTCTTCTCGCGTTGGTATCGAATGCAGTTAAGCTTTGAGCTGTGGTCATTTTGCGCTGGACTGCGCATGACTTGTCTTGCTTCTTGGTCGATCGGTTTCCGCCCACCACTAGTGGAGTGAGCGATTTGGAATGGCGAAAGAGATGCCTCGTTGAAGAGGGGATCTCCGCTATTTTTTGTTCTGTCAGGGATGTGTAGTCCTCTTATGGATATTTCGTTTATTCGGGATAATACCTCTAGTGTATTTGCACATGCCGGGAGGCGTGATATTTCTGTATTTCTTGAAAGCAAGGTAAATTGACTTTTTCATTAACTCTATCGATTTTGGGTCGTGAGCGATTTCGATTCATAGCCTGTCTTCGAAAGTCGTCGTCACGAGATGTTTTTTCCCAGCTCACATGTCGCTGCATTGTACTGCATCGGTTGATGCATGTACCAAGGACCATTACTTGCTACTTTGTTAAATGAACTAGGTTTGGAAAACCTTTATTATCTAGAGGATATTTTTGAGGACATTATTTATACTTCGGCAGACGTGTCTGTCTTGCTGAAGTCAAACTAAGGAGAGTGAACTGATCTCATACATCTGGTTATCTCCTGGCTGTTATAGAAAAGGATGGAGTTTTTCACCTGACTACATTTACAGCACTTTGAAATATAACATGCATCTGACTCATCATTGTAATGCTGTCTACCGTCTATTGCTGTATTGAATGTTGCTGTGATAATGACTGTTTGATGTGCCTACATATTCGCGTAACCATTTTGTCACTGTGGCGTCCACAATAAATAATGAAGAAAAACGTCAACGGCTGTTACAAGAATCATTGACTTTATACGTCGTGAGTTTACTGACGTCCTATGTGGATTGCCCTGTTATTTTTGTATGAACATTGTTTTGACTGAACACATCTGCACACCACACAAAACCAGACATGCGGATACCATCCATCATCATATGGCATCACGCATCACCCTGCTTTTGTCTTCCGTAACGCAAAAGCAGAGTCAGGACCCTATTTACAGCTGGGACGTCTGGAACGTAGCGCGGCGAGGTTTCAAACCCGGTAACCTATCCTTGAATAGGAAGCACTCTAACCACTCTGCCACTCGATTATATTAAATCAGTGCTTTTCTTTAAAAATCCATCGGCACTTGCAAATCGTAAAGTGAAGGCCATACGGCCGCTACCTGGCAAAACTTAAAAATTAGGAAACCTACCAACCACAAACATATTTAAAGAATGTGTGATTTCTGGGGTACTCACAATGAGATCCTCGCTGGTGTTATTCCGTTTTCCTTTTTTGTATGTTTGTCTGTCTGTCTCTCTGTCTGTCTGTCTGTCTCTATCTCTCTCTCTCTCTAAACCTAATGGTTAAAGTCCGTGTGGGGATGAAAGGATCCAGTATGCAAGATGAGAGAGAGAGAGAGAGAGAGAGAGAGAGAGACAGAGCGAGGGGCAGAATGTTCGACAGGCCTGCGCTAAATTCTTAACCCTTTGAAAATAAAGTTCGTTCGTTCGTTCTCTCTCTCTCTCTCTCTCTCTCTCTCTCTCTCTCTCTCACTCGCACTCGATATATATATATATATCAATATATATATATATATATATATATATATATAATATATATATATATCTATATATATATATATATATATATATATATATATATAATCACGGCTCCATTGAAAAAAAGCAATCCCACTCATATACTTACGAAATGTCAATTATTTCTTACTTTCATGTATTGCTGTATAATTTAAATCGCATTTAAAAACAACAGTTTTATTGTTTCTTCAAGATACTTTACAACTTGAAACTTGTCAAGACAGACACATCTTCTTCATAACAGATCATATGTACCGCGCCCTGAAGCATAGGCAATCACGTCTTTCTACAGAAGCAGATTAACTTTCTATATGGCCCACAGTTGAAGCATTATATTCGACATCAACAACTGATAGCCGCACTAGCAGCGTCCTGAATGGCCTACGGTTTAACCCAAACTATTGATCCCTCAATAGCCGTCTCTATAATCAAACAGTTAACGTCAGCCAGGAAACAGATCACCAACCGCGCTAACCTTCCTTGTAGACAGACTGTATTTCGTCGTCTGGGAAGATACATCTATATCCGGTTTTATTCCTTGCGCTGTGATTGTATACTCCCCTGGTAGACAACAGTATTCTGGCCTGAAAATACATCAATAACTTTGTATTTCCTTGCCTTGATGATTTACTCGCTCTGGAAGACAAGCTGTAATTCTGGCTGTGAAATAAGCATCAACAACTTTTTCGTTACCTTGAGCTGTGATGATACTCCCCGGATATGACAACTGATCTGACGTGGCTAATTAGAAAAATAAGAAATTTTAGTCTATATACTTTTAGGTGGTGGGATTTCTCAAGCCATGATGATACCCCAGTTAACAACTTGGAAAATCTTGCAGTAAATACCACACACATCAATAACAAATTATCCCCAAGCCATGATGAGACCTCACCTGTGTAGAGACAACAGATAACTGGCTGAAATACAACAATAACTTTGTATTGCCTCCCTTGCTTGATGAAACCCCTGGTAGCCAACTGTATTCTGGCTGAAAAATAACATCTAAAACTTTTCTAATTCCGTTATTATGCCTTAGATTGAGGACTCCCATGTTAGGATCAACGTGTTATCTCCAGGTCTTGAAATTACAAGTCGAAACACCTTAACGTTTCCTTGGCCTTTGATGATGACTCCCTGGGTAAGGTAGACAACTGTGATATTCTGGCTGAGAATACATCTAATAACTTTATTCCCTTGCCATTGATGATTACTCCCTGGTAGACAACTGTATTTTGGGGCTGAAATACGATCTTCAACTTTTTCTTTGTCCTTGGTCCTTGATGTATACTCTCCTGGGTAGAACAACTTTAATAAACGTGGCTGAAATACATCTATAGAGCTTTTTCTTCCGCTTAGCCCTTGATTGATACTCCCGGTTGTAGAGCAACTGTAAGTTTTTGGCCAAATATCGATCTTCAACTATTTCGTCCGTTAGCCTTGAGGGATACTGCCCTTGGTAGTTAACAGACTGGAAGTTCTGGCTGGAAGATACAATGCTATATGACATTTTATTCCCTTTCCTTGAATGTAAACTCGGCCTGTAGGAGCATACTGTATTCCGCTGAATGAGTACAGTCTCTATGCCTTTTTATTCCCCCTTGCCCGTTGAGAATACTCTCCTGGGTAGACATAGCTGTAATTACAGGCTAAAGAAACATCAATAACTTTAATTTCCTTTCCTTGGATGTTACTACCCGTTGTGACAAACTGTGATTCCGTGGCTGAAATACATCTTTTCACTTTTCGTTCCTTGGCCATGGATGAGTAGCTCCCTGGTTAGACAACTGTGATTCTCTGGCTGAAGATACATCTATAACTGTTTATTCCTCTTGCCTTGATGATACTCCCTCTGTGTAGACAACTGTAATTGCCTTGTGCTGAGAAATACTAAGGCTAGTACCATGGATTAAATCCCTAGCCTTGATGATTACACCGCTGTGGAAAGACAAACTGTATTGCAGGTCTTGAAATACATCTCAACCTTTTTATTTCGCCTTTGCCTTGGATTGGAATTATCTTCCCTGGTAAGCGAACTAGTAAGTCTTTGCTTGAAAAACGCATCTTAAGAAGCTTTTTATTTTCCTGTGCCTTGATGGAATACATCCCTGGTCGGACAACTTAGAAAACTGTGGCTGAAATTAGACATCTTACCACTATTCGTTATACCATGCCTTTGAGTTGATTGATCCTCCGCTGGGTAGACAACTGTTATTCTGTGCTGAAATAACATAGCTAATAACTTGTATTCTCTTGCCTGTTTGATGATGACTCCCTGGGTAGAGCAACAGATATAAAGTGTGGCTAGAAAATACAACATCTATCAACTTTTCGTATTCGCTTGCCCTTTGAAGATCTACACCCTGTGGTTAATACAACAGTAATAATCCTTGGTCGAAAATACATTCTAAACCTTTTGATTTGTGGCCCTTAGTCCTTGATGAATACAAACCCATGGTAGACAAACTGGGAGTCTGGCATAAATACATCTGTTCAAACTGTGTTCGTTATCCATGGGTCCTTGTTATGATAGCTCCCTCTGTGGTAGACTTTAACTGTAAGATTCTGGCGTGAAAAAACATCATATAACTTTTCTTTCCTTTTTGTGCTCGTAGTATGGATTGACTTCTCCCTTAAGAGCAACTGGTTGCTTTCTGGCTGAAATACATCTATATCTTTTTCGGTCCTTGCCTGGGATGATACTTCGCCTGTTAACAACTTGACATAACATGCGCAATCCCACCACACCATTATCCTATATAAGATTTCCCATGCCATGAATGGAATACTCCCTTGTATTGCCTACTATGAATATATTCTTGGCTTGAAGTATGACAGTCTAAAATACTATTTAAATCCCTTGCCAAGGATTGATACTTCCCCATCTCGGGACTGTCTGGGATGGGTTGAGAGGTCAACAACAGCCGAGAGGAGGCGTAGACGACGCTCGAGTCTCAGGGCATGTTAACAACATGAGGCCAGGTGTATTAGAAAAGTTAGTAATGTAGTTCGAGTGTTTTCTCAGGAATTAACAGTAGTGCTTACAGAAAGCCAGGGAAGTATCATCAAAGTGACAAGAGGGAATATAAAGATGTATACGAGAAGTTATTTTACAGTTAGACCGAGAAGATACAGTAGTCAACCATTAGCTACGGTATGTCGAGATTTCGACACGAAACCCGTTCGGAGGGTGGGGGGATTGGTCGGAACGACACTTAGATAGACACTCTCATATAATATTTTAACATTTCAGGTTGTTACGCCAATAAAAAATCAGTTTGTCTATACCTATGTTGGAAGTATTCAAGCAGCAAGCAGGAAATAAATAGATAATGATGAATAACGTATATATTACTACCAGAGAAACAGATTGTCTTTGACCAGGTTGAGTGTTAGTGGAAAGCGTCAAGCGCAAGTGCAACTGTAACATGTGAAAGCCCTCATATGGAAATATGCATGTTTTGACCCTGGCTAACCTCTAGTGATAGACTCAACTTGATTCTTAGAGAGAGAGACACAAGCAATGGTGCGAATTGTAGCAGCTTCCACTGTTATCACTTGTCTTGACAAATGTGTACGCGGGTATATATCCATGCCTATAGTCCACATAAGACTATAAAACTCCCCTGTTTCGTTTATTACCATCCATTATTTCCCTTGTTTTCCCTGTCCGGTATACTACCGTACTGTAGATATCCTGAATGCATGATAACATGAATACCAGATGAGCCACGTACACTAACCTGTAGATTACACTCACTTAATTCTTGTATCTTACTCATCGCAACCCTTTTGTCTCCTTCTCACGATCTACCTCGTTCGAGAGACTATGGCGACTTCAGTATTAACAAACCGGGTATGATACCATAAAATACATTGTCCATACTTCTTAAGGTGAGTTATCATCAAGGTGTCCTGTGAGAAACGAGAAAGTTTTGATTTAGTATATGTTAAAGTTCAGGTTTCCGAAAATAATACAGTTTTTGGTTTTGGTTTATTAGCCAGGTGCTACACAATGTCAACGTTCCACTTTACCACTCCCGTAATCTACTCATTATCAAACCTGGTTTAAGGTTCCACGACCACTTCCTAGATACCAGCTCCCTTTCGTCAACATCAAGGCTTGTGGTAGAGGGAAGTAGAAGAGTAATATGTCGTACGTTTATGCAGTCCGATAAAGTACAGTAAGTGATCTTGAACAGGGCGTAGAGCGCGACGTAAGTGGCAAATAAGGGATAATCCCTCTTAAGCATGTATCTGTATACAAAGTATATTGCTGCTTGGTCGGCCAGCCTAACACAGAAATGACTGTTTTATTAGTTCCTTAGGAGTTTATCATCTAATTGGTGCAAGGAATAAAAAGTTTGATAAAGATAGTATTTTCAGTAAAATTTTCCAGTTGATAGAATAACATTGTCACCGCGGTGAGTGTATCAATGCAAGTGCATGTATGCACCGATAAAAGTTGGAAAGAGAGTTATAGTCAGTGATTTACCATTCTCCATCCCCTAATTAATACCCATCAGCTGTTCGTGGATATCATCGGAAACAAGTCCGCGTAAAAATCCGATAGAACCTCCACCACCCTGGAAGACCCCTCCCTACACCTTGCTACTTGTAGACTCCACCCGTGAGCACGTGTGGCCACCCCACTATTACCTTATATCTATGTTCATACATAGACCTTTCGATCATCTAGTTTATACAGTTTGACTACCCGATAGAGAAACACTCTCTATAGTCATTTTATGATGTACTCTACAGAACTATCATGTTCAAGTTTATAAGTAATCGCTAGCCCGTTCCTCCGCTAAATATAGCAGACCCCTTAATGGTTCTGTTATAACATCCAATGGCAAGGACGACATGTATGTGAATGAAGATAATTATAGGGGCCAAAATACAGAAGATATATACATACCAGTTTAGTTCACCAATCAAGGCAAGGAATAAAAGGTTATAGAAGTTATTACAGCCAAATATAGTTGTCTACCCAGGAGTATTAATCAATGGCAAGGAACGAAAAGTATTGAAGTATGAATATACCGCCAAAATACAAAAGGGTATGTCAACAGTGGAGTATCATCCAGTCAAGGGAATAAAAGTTATAGATGTATTTCAGCCAGAATACAGTTGACGTACCTACCCAAGGAGTAACATCAAGGCAAGGGTAACCGAAAAGTTGAAGTATTTAAAATTCATCCAGAGAATACAGTTGTCTACCATGGAGTAACCATCAAGGCAAGGAAATAAAAAAGTTTTAGATGTATATTCAGCCAGAATAATATATTCTGTCAACCAGGAGTATCATAAGGCAAGGGAAACACAAGTTTTAATAGAATGAAATTACATAGCCAGAATACAGTATGCTACCATGGAGTATCATCAAGGCAGAGGGAATAAAAAGATAATAGATGTAATTCAGCCAGAATACAGTGTCTACCAGGAGTATCCATCAAGGACAGAGAAAAAAAGTTATAGATAAAAATTCAGCCATGATACAGTTGGTCTACCTGGAAGTAAATCATCAAGGCAAGGAACGAAAAGTTGAAGATGTTAATTTCAGCCAGAATACAGTTTGTCTACCAGGGAGTATCATCAAAGGCAAGGAAATAAAAGTTATAGATGTATTTCAGCAGAAAACAGTTGGTCCTACCATGGAGTATCATCAAGTCAAGGGAATACAAGTGTCAGAGTATTTTCATCGAGAATACGTTGTCTACGCCAGGGAGTAATCATCAATGCAAGGGAAAATAAAAGTTAATAGAGTGTTTATTTCAGCCAGAATACAGATGGTACTACCAGGGAGAAATCATCAAGGCAAGGAACGAAAAGTTGAGAAGTATTATCAGCCATGAAAACAGTTGTCTACCAGGTGGAGTATCATCAAGTCAAGAAAGTAAAAGTTAGTAGACTGTATGATCAGCCAGTAACCAGTATGTCTACAGGAGTCAACCGATCAAGGCCAAAGGGAATATTAGGGATAGATGTATTTCAGCGGAGATTACAGTTGACCTCCAGGAGTATCATCAAGGCAAGGACTAAAAGTTATAGATGTTAATTTTCAGAGAGAATACAGTTGTCTACCAGGGATATCACAAGGCAAGAATAAAAGAGGTTATAGATTATTTCAGCCAGAATACAGTTGTCTACCAAGGAAGTATCAGCAAGGCAAGGAAACGAAAAAGTTGAAGATTGGTTTTCAGCAAGAAAAACAGTTGTCCTACCAGTGAGTATCATGCAAGGCAAAGGGAATAAAAAGTTGAAGATGTATTAAGCCAGAATACAGTGTCTACCAGGAGTATCATCAAGGCAAGAATAAAAAGTTATAGATTATTTCCCAGCCCAGAATACAGTTTGTCCTACCATGATATCATCAATGCAAGGGAATACAAGTTATAGATGGATTTCAGTCCAGAAAACAGTTGTCACTACAGAGTAATCATCAAGTCAAGGAAAAAAATGTATATAGAAGTATTTCAGCCCCTGTCGATGGAAGAATACAAAAGGGACTATATTACGACCTCAAACAAAGAGGCCATCCAGCCTACAGAAGTTGGTGATGGGTCTACTTCTTATCATGCTTGTATTTATAATCAACAAATATTAATTACGTAACATAATTACTGAATGAATTGACATATGACAAGAGGCCTAAGACTACTATAATGTGGCATCAGACAGAGACCAAGCAGAAAATGAGACGTATTGAGATCAAGCATCCCGTGCATGTCAACAACCAGCCGCGCTGTATGAACAAATATACATTTACATACAACCCAATCGACATGTTGCTAGAGGGATACAGAGCACTTCTATGGTTTGCCTGGAGTGAAATGTGATATCTTATTCAGAAAACAATAACCACTACCAATAACGTATAGAATGCTGTTGGTTTATTTTTTAACATCTATCAAAAAAAAAAAAACAACTTTTTATGTAAATTTTATTCTGTGCACTCAAGGGCTTGACAGAAAAGGGCTGGGAATCAATTATCACGCGTCAATAAAAACATCCAAATAAAAAGAAAATTTAT
>JAMPIV010001445.1:0-124196 GCA_024509875.1 Oreohelix idahoensis
AGTGACCCCCACCTGCCTGCCCCTGGGCGGACCGCCAACCTCGAACCACCTTTAATGCGTCACTGTCAGATATCTTACTAATTCAGAGAGTTGTGACAGAGCTGTGAGATGGTTTATGATGAGAGCTGTCATAGTTTACTTTTGGGGTCATTCACATATGACGTCACACAATTTTAACCCCCCCCCCCCCTCCCCCTTCCGTCTCACTTCGTCACAAAAACTCAGACACCCCCCCTCTCCACCTTTATTTGACGTTACAGATCACTTAACCCCCCTGTCCCAAGTTATTTGTACTAAAGGTAAAGGAAGTGTCATAGCAGATACTGCCGTTGGGGAGTGAAGAGTTAAGACTTCACAATACTAGGTCCAACTTCAAGAGGTGGAGTGACCAGTTCTTGTCCTTGCTGCCTTCGCCTTCTCTACCTCAAGATCACAGTCAGGCACTCATTTACAGCTGGATAGACTGGAGACACCGTTTTTCGAACCTGACAGGCCAGCGCACTCACCACTATGCCAATCAGACACTCCTTTTGTACTACAGAAAAAAGATAATGAATTCACATGTTAATTAGTGTCTAGTGTAGGTACAATAACAATCTCTCCAGTATAATACAGTTTAATTAATCAGGTTTTTACAGTAACTGCTTTGCTGGTTAATTGTTGCTAAACGTATTTTAAAAAATCACTCATTGTGGCGTAATTTAATTTTAAACCACTATAACTAACTAAATATAAAGTAAGCACATAAATAACTTCAGTTCTTACATATGTTAAAGTGTCATACAATAATTTTAAACTTGGGAGAAAATCCACAACTCCGCCTAGGCCGGTCCCAAGCCCGGCTGAAAAAGGAGGAGGGCGGCCTGCATGGAGGCCGTAAGGCGGCAGCCCCGCCACCATGCAAAGGCGCAACAGGCCAATCACCTGTTTGCTTTAAATCACGATTATGCGAACTACAAGAGAGAAAACCGGACTGATTGTAGCGAAATTTGGTTCCTCTTGCTTTGTTGTGGAAAAAATGTGTGTAACGCGACGCACACACACACACACACACAGCGCAGTAATAACACTCGGCGGAGCTTGCTTTGAAGTTTGAAGACAGCGGAAATGTGAATTACGGTTAAAGCCAGACAATATTACTGAAGAATGAGGAAATAGCTATATAGGAATGTATGGCGGACTTTAAAAGTTTGCATTTACTGAAAATTAGATTATTAACTACAGGAGAACGCCTGGTTGGAATAATATTAAATAAATATAACTCAACAAAGGAGATAGACTAGGAATTATATCCAAAAGGATATTATTCAAATATAAATAGTTTTAAAGATAATTAATATTTTTCACCTTCATCACATCGGCTAAAGTTAGCTAATAATCTTTAAAAATTTATTACACTAACAAGCCTCAACGGATTTGGATAAAACTTATATAGAATGAAAGCCTCATATGGGAAAAAGGTAATGATACATAGGAAGGAAGGATGGATATAAGTGTGTAGTGAACAGAAGAAAAAAACAAGTACAGGAAAAGCACAGATTGCTTCAAACCGCCTCAAATCAGGAGATGAAACGAAAATCTTTTGGGACTTTTAGAGGTGCTTTCTCGGACGGGCGAGAGACTGAAATATAAGGACAGAGCGGTGCATTGTAAATCACACACACCAAATCCAGAAGCCAGAGTGAGAAACTGGAAGACAGTATCTGCAAGAAAAGTTATTTTTTTCACGCTGCATGCAGGGCAGATTAACTTCAACCAATATAGTCTCACCGTGAGCTTATAAATCCTAAGAGGGTATGTAAGTTTATTAAAGATATATGTATTACTAATATCATTTTATTTCAGATTTTATTGATTGTATCAGATATAATAAAAAGGGAATGACGCTAACCAGAGATAACCTTCACCGGCATTGTCAGGAAGCATAACCATTAACTGGTTAGCCAAATATATCATGGCTAGTTCTTGCCTGGAAGCTTAAGACATACCAGCAAGTACATAAGTGACTTGGCATCCATGAGTGGAAGGCAAAGGTTATATCATACCCATGTATCATAACATATGATTTATTCATGTATTTTGTTAATTCTGCACAGTATACATTATCTTATCATGCTATCTGTGTAACATACTACCATGATTCATTCATTTATATACAAACACTGAAGACATGGTCGCATCATGAACAGCAGTGGTGGTGAGATTGTTGGAACACCATGGCCACCTATTACTTCTTGTTCCAGGTTTTATGATCAAGTTTTATGATCATTGCTGATCAAGATTATGATCATTCCTGACTGAATTTACCCAAAAGACTTGAAGACCGTTGATCCAGCTCACTGAAGCCTAGAGGTCAACCAATCTTCAACACCTTAGTCCCGCGTAGTTATAGGGCGGGCTGAAGGAAAGTCTTCCGGATTCAAGTGTGTCTCAGGAACCTCGAACTAACATAAGTTGAGTTTTACGTGTATCCATCCAACAAATCCTGTGAGCAGTTTCTAAAACGACTGTTTAATGATGACAACAAGATGGCAATAGATAATGTGACAAACTTGTTTTATAAGTTCAGTGGAAGATAAATCCAAGACTTTTTAGCTTGTTTATTTGATTTGTAACTGTAAATTATCATACATTTTACCATCTTACAACAACCATTTCTCATTACAAGAATATATAGATGTACATAATAAATTGGATAATTGTACTCATTTGACTTGTTAAATTTTTAACTGTTAAATTTTGAGTTACCTTTTCAAATTTAATTATATTATCACATAGGGTTACTATAGCGAAAGTAGCAACTTATACTTCTGAAGCCTAAATCTATTGTCCAGCTCAGAGTATTCACAGCTGTAACTCACTTGTGATACCAGTGTACTTCTCGGGCACTGGAACTTCATACTTTCTGGAGACAGATTCTACTTCTGCTCTACCACTATTATCATAATAGGAAAACCTTTCGCTACACTGATTCTAAAGGCGACGAACTGGAACGGACTACGGACTACGACTTATGGAACTTGGAACACAAGAAATATAAATGGGAAAGAAGAGAAGCTGGTGGAAGAGATGAGGAAAGCAAAACTAGAAATCCTGGCTATAACGGAAACGAAGAAAAAGGGACAAGGAGTCATGGATCTCGATGGCGACACGCTGCTCTACAGTGGTGTACCCACATCTGAAAGAGCTAAAGGGGGCGTGGGTTGCATTGTGGCCAAAAACCAAAAAGATAGTATCAAAGGATGGAAATTTGTCTCGGAGCGCATTATGGTTGTAAAACTAAAAGAAGGAGAAACCATAGTCAACCTGGTCATAGTGTATGGGCCAAATGAGGATGAGAGAGCAGAGGTCAAGGAGGAATTCTTCGAGCTGCTTCAAAAGACAGTGGATGACTGCCTAGATAAAATTATCGTGCTCGGAGATTTCAATGCCAGAGTTGGAAATGACCATGCTAGATGGAGTGGAGTTATCGGAAGATATGGAGAAGATACTCTCAATGACAATGGAAAGCGACTCCTTAGATTCTGCAGTGAGCAGAATCTGATGATTACAAACACAAAGTTCCCCCATAAGCGCATACATGCATAAACTAGATGTGAACCAACAAAGAATGAGAAGTCCGTGATCGATTATGCCATAGTTAGGAGGAGCTCATTCAAATATTTCCGGGATGCTAGAGTCTGTAGGGGGCTAGAGATTGGAAGTGATCACTACCTGCTTACACTCAAACGAACAACTGAAAGAGTTGCAAAGCCTAGGAACTGCACAACATCACGCAAGAAACTAAGTAAACGAAAGGGTGGAATGAGCATAAAGACCTTCACGCTGAGAGAGCCAGAAATAAGACCAGATATAAGGGACTTATTGCTGCAGCGGTGAGCAACACAGAAGAACAACCTGATGACTTGGAAACCCTCTTGCTTAAATTCAAGGACATCATAAAGACAGCTGCTGCAGAAGCATGTGGCGAAGTCCGACTTGGGAACAAGAGAAAGAGGACACCTTGGTGGACAGAGGAAGCCAAAGAGAAAATAAGAGAGAAGAAAGTGGCACGGAAACAATCCTTAGGAGCTAAAAACACAGCAGGACAAATAGAGAAATATAGAGAATATGTGATACTCAGAACAGAAGCAAAGAACAAGGTGCTGGCAGCAAAACAGAAGTCCTGGGAAGAATGTGGAGAAAAGCTAGAAAAAGATGCACAAGAAAACCAGAAATTGATTTATAAGACCCTAAATAACACGAGGAATGAAAAGCAATGCCCTATCAAATGTATAAAGGACAAGCAAGGCAAATTGCTTACTGCCCCGAAGGAAGTAATGGAAAGATGGAAAGAATATTTCTCAGAACTCCTTGATGGTGAGCAAGGTCAAGCATCAGAAATGATAACCACTAGCACAGAAGAGAAAACCAATGGTGGTGAAGATGACATAAAGATGGAAGAACTGAAGGCAGCACTGGAGAAAATCAAGATGAACAAAGCAGCAGGGCATGATTGTGGTGAGTTTATGAGGTATAAATATGGGGATGGGGGACCTAGTGTACTGAATGAGATCAGCTGTGAAGGTTTCTGAAGATAATAAGTTTGGTGTGTATTCAGAAGACCTTACTTGCTACCACATTTCGATCTCAATCAGACTTATTCTTGATCAATGTGAATAATAGCTTCGTTAAGTGTCTAGGGTATTGTAAAAGTGTTGTGGAATAATCTCAATACAAAACATATACAAACAAATATTAAATCCTATGATAAACTCAACTAACTCCAGCTGTTAAATTTTATAATGGAAAATTTTCTGTTAACTTTATTGGTCCTGAGCCTAAATATTGTTTTGGTCAGGACTCAAATTAATGATAATCAATTTGATCGAATAATATATTTACAAATATGTATTAAAGTATTTACATGCAATAGACAGTATGTCTATAGTACATGGGTACAATTTTCAACTGGATATTCTTTAATCTATCTAATTACTG
Source organism: Oreohelix idahoensis (assembly GCA_024509875.1). Taxonomy (NCBI): domain Eukaryota; kingdom Metazoa; phylum Mollusca; class Gastropoda; order Stylommatophora; family Oreohelicidae; genus Oreohelix; species Oreohelix idahoensis. Next base: position 4,981 of record JAMPIV010001445.1, read on the forward strand.
GCACATTGAAGCTGGTTGGGGATTAACATCATCCCAGTGTTCGTTTGTTTTAATAATATGGTCTCTGTTAATCTTTTTTTTTTGGACGAATGTTTGTATTCACTACAGGAGATCTGTCAGGAATAGTAATAAGTTGTTCCAGGCCAGATATCACTTATCTGAGCCCTGGACTCGCAGCAATTGCAGTCAGTTTGGCCAAACGCTTCACAATCCTCTGGTCTTAAGCCTCTTTTATAACAGCAGGTGTCAGAGACTCCTTGATCTAGTGCTGAATTGCTCTATCATTCAGTATCAGCATCATACAAGTACCAGCAGGAACCCCTGTCAAAACAAGTTATGGTTCTGTCTTAATATCAAACTAATTCCTCCAAATTTACCTGTAAACATATATTTCACAAAAAGAACATGGTCAGCTCTTCTGACAACCTAGCTTCTCCACTTTCATGTGATGGAACAAATGGTACCAGTTTTCTTTTATTTTTCCCTAATGGAGGCTACGCCTCTGCCATTCCTGCAATACTTCACCATGCAATAAGATAGGTGTAATGTTTCTGCATGATCATCATATATATTCCTGTAGTTCTAACTTTCTTAAATGGTCCATAGTATAATGCATCAACAACTAGGCCATGCCTAAGTCTGCTATGGAACCATTTAATTACAACCTTTTGTCATGGCCTTTTCTTATACACAACCCTTTTCCAAATAAAAAAAGTCAATAAATCAATCTTACCACATGTAAAGGAAATATACACAGGTTACGATGAATAAGGCATTTGAATATGGCACACTTTTAGATCTGCCCACTGTCCCAGACTGATTTCTGTAGTTATATCTTATAAAACACAGCACAAGTCTGTCACCGCTTCCTGCTCTTATGAATATTTTTTAAAAATGGCAACGAGTAGCGTACTCTTTCGTTAAGGTCACATGCCTTGGCCAATCGGACTAAGTCTATCTTTATTTTTGAATTAACTTTACAAAAAAATCTCACACTACTATGTGTTACTATCAACAACTAGATTCGTATATCTAAGTTAGCCAATCATACCTCGGCTTCCTTCAAAATCCAGCCAATCCCCTACTTCGTATTATTTTAGCCTTCTTTCACCTACGTCTTTTCAAAAAAATCATGCCATTCCATCCAAGCAGATATGACTCGACATGACAGTATCTGTGTTCTCGATATGTTTTATTACCAATATTTCATTATCTAATGGACTATTTAAACAACCAATTACATATTCTTTGTCCACAAATCTTCAGAAACCCGAATATATAATTATCATGAGACTAAATGGCTTATTTAAAAATACTGTCTTTTTTCGATCTTAGTTGTTTATTTTTAACTAACATCTGTCCGCATCTTTTTAACTGTACTGTCAGTATAAAATCAGGAGCTCAGACGTAAAACAGTAAAGTATCAGGTTTCCTAATAAGCTTTAAACCTGTTTTCGAAACCTAATGTCGTATCGTTAGTGCTTTTCATCACTGTTTATTTGAAATCGCCCTCGCGCGTTTCGCATGTGACTGGCGTTCACTTTTGAATCGCGAGACGACGTAGTACTATTGCTTCGCTCCGTCTATCCTTTCTCGTCTCTGCTTAGTCCGTCTGTCTTTCCACGTTTACTTTTGTGCGTATAATTACATTAATGTTAGTATTTGTATCTAGGTCATTATGAAAATACAGTACACGTTTTATAGGGGGTGTGGCGATACATTTATTTGTAGAATGCAGCAGGGAAAAGTAGAGACCGTGTGTTGCGCCATGACTGCGTTATTAATCTCATGCTTTTGCGCTATTGGGAAAGCACTGGTCTTGCTCCATTCTTCTTTCTTTCTTATATTTGCTTTCTGCCTTACATTTATGTTCTAATTTATATATGGGTATTAGAATTTTTCACCATAATGATGGTACAACACCAGAAATGGTTAAGTACATGTATTATACATGGGAGCATCAGGCGACCTATTACTCTTAAGGGTCCTACAGGCAGCGTGGTGCAACAAGGCCATACAAAAGGATTGGGAGATTGCCATCATAACACCGATTTTCAAAAAGGGTGACAATCGACAATTTAGAAACCAGTGTCCCAGGTAAAATCTACTCTAGAATCCTAGAGCAGAGACTCCGATGCCTAGCTGAGCCACAATTGGATGAAGTCCAGTGCGGATTCCGAGCAAACCGAAGTACTCAAGACCTAATCTTCACTTTCAGACAGCTGAGTGAAAAGGCCCTTGAGTAAAAGAAAATGAGATCTATCTTTGTTTCATAGATCCGGAAAAGGCGTTTGACAGTGTCCCCTGGAGCAAACTGTCAGACTGTTTGGCAAGGAAGTACATTCCAGCACCTCTGATTCATGCTATACAGAGCTTCTACAAGTCTTACAGAAATTATGTGTGGACAGCAAACTATAAGTCAGAAGAGTTCAGGACCACCACTGGTGTAAGCCAAGGTGATATCCTGTCACCTTATCTTTTCATACTCCTCATGGACGATGTCATCAAGGCATGTAAGGAGAGAACAAGAAAGTATTCAGTGGGGTACTGGAAGATGAGACAGGTCTGTATTTCAGAGCTGGCATTTGCTGATGATGTTGTCCTGATAGCTAAATCAGAGGCACATCTGCAATCCAACCTGCAAGTCTGGAAGGAAGAGCTAGAGAAAAGAGGGATGGTCATAAGCAGCTCTAAAACAAAATCCATGGTGATATCCCGAGAAGAAAGAGTACATCAGATTAAGCTGGGAGAACAGGTCATGCAGCAGGTCGACTACTTTAAATATCTCGGAGCTATTATAGACCAAAAGGGAGGCATCAGAGAAGAGTTGGCCACTCGAAAAGCAGCAGCTGGGAGACTTTTTTCAGTCCATAAATCGAGGATTCCTCAACAAGAGAGAGGTTGGTGAGAAAACGAAGATGGCTATATACCGCTACATTTATGTCCCAGTCTTGACATATGGATGTTTGATTGGTTTGAGAGTATTTTTGGTCCCGTCTGAGTAGAGTGGATGGTGATTAGAACGTGAGGAAAAAAAATGTGAGAAATAGATTTCACGGGTGAATAGCTTAAGGAGAAGATATGTCTCTGGAATGAGTAAGTTTCTCTAGTCCAGCCTATCTATAGGACTATAATTTAGTACAGACAATCTTGCCCTCCGCATAATATATATATATATATATATATATATATATATATATATATATATAAGTTTTAACCACACACACACACACACACGCACACACACACACACACACACACTCACGCACACAGAGCTATGTGACAACAAGACAGACAAAAGTGAAAAACTACGGTTAATTGGGTATGGGTCTGACCAACACACAAAGAAAAATAAAATAAAATCAGATTTGCATACATATGAAATAGCAGAATAAATGTACCCTCCCCCTATGGATAAAAGAACCCAAGAGTTAATAACCCAAAGGTCAAAGGTTAGCACTATGTTACAGAATAGACAGTAAAGAAACAAGTTCCTACTATATGCTACTTAGTAAAGTTAACAAGTTTAAACAAAATCCAAAGTTGGTAAAGTTCCTGTAACAAAGAAAAATATTCACTCTCTCTGTCATATAGTGGCCACTCAATTACGCTTACCTACTCTTGGTGTTATTCCTTGGAATTACAATGGTTCCTGAAAATAAACATGTCAGGTGTATTTCCCAAACTGGCCCCAGTCCATCCTCTAACAAATAAGATTAATGAGGTGAACGCCGAATTTGGTTTTTTTATTCCTGGATGAACAAATGTCACCGCCAATAGTTGATGTAGAAACGATCTTCGGGTTCACAGTAAAAAGAGGAAAATACTTCCTGTATTGGGAAACATCTGTGTGACGTACGTCTAGTTTGACTAGTGAATTTTCCCTGATATGATGGATGATTTAAAGGGACCCTTAGTTTTTCATAACATTAGAACCCCTGAACATTTGTTGAAACTTTTCGTTTGCCAGAACGCATTCCACCGGGACTCATGTAGGATACAGCGACGAGATCAAAGAGACAGACCGAGGGATCTTAAGGGAGACTATCGGCGCTATCAAAGACAGTAGTTTTCCCTGATACGAGACGCAGTTGCTTGCCGCTAATTTCGCGTCTCGGTGTCAATCGAGGAACCGAGCGAACGGGGGAAAGCGAAACGGGCAGCAGCGAGCGGATACGAAGACCAGGGGGCGGCTTCTTCTCTTGATTTGGCGGTCAGATCCCCAAAAGTTCGTGAGATCAAATAAGTTGTCAAGTTTATCATGTCCCACTCAACTTACATTCCATTTTAGCTAAATAGACCATGTAGAACTAGACACGTTATCACTCGCTGGCCAGACCTTTACAGAAGCACTAGCTTTATTGAAATCTTGTTATAGATTTTCCCCTGGATTTTATATATATTTGCAGTGATTTCTAATTCTGTGCAAAGCGGTAAAATATATATTGTGTAAAGTGATCAGTGGTCTAGCTCAGTCATTCTATTTCAAGGGATTTTGTGTTAATTTAAATCTATTTAATTAAACCATCTCAAGAGTTCCAGTTTTAATATAATGATCTATCTATTATATTATTTCAAAAGATAATAGATGCTTAAATTAACTTTTAAAGTCGCGAAGGAATTTATAATTAATAAATTCAGTTAAGTCCTAGTTTTATAGATGTGGGTTTTTTAACCACTAGAATTCGCGCAGTGTTTATTAAATACATAATTAAATACGCGAGCATATATATAATAGGCTTAACGGGAAATTCATCGCGCTTTAGAAGGTTATTTGTTTTCGGTATATTACATGTCTTTTTTTTTCTTTCATACAGAGTGATCGTAACCTGTGCGATCCCAGCATTAAGAAAGCAATAAAGAAATCAATCTAAGCAAAGCAAAGCATAAACAGTGTGTAGAGTTCCCCTGACGCAGAACTTGTTGAGACTGTGTAAATTTTTAATCTTTGAGGCGATTCTATGTTTGGAATTCCGCTATCTAACTTATAGCAAAGAAAGCACACCCAAAGACAAATTTAACGCACCATCAAACAACTTAAGTCGTAACGGGAAGAAGAACACTGGCCCGAGCTTTGTTAGTTTACTGACACAGAGAGATCATTCATAATTTCCTGAACAGTGATGTGACTAGTTTTCTCACTGGACTTAAACCATACCTCACGGATAAAGTGTACCAGCACGCGTAAGAATTTTATTATCCGCGGCATAGTCAAATAGACCACACCATCCTCACCCCGGTATCAGAGACCGTGCCCTCCCATAGAAACTGTTATTAAGAAAAGAGACACAACTACAGATTCATTTTCCAGCGATTACGGGATCCTTTTATGTGCTGACCGCCTACCCGATAATCTGGGGCTAGAACTTGAACAAACACTCATACATTTAGTTGAGGTGTAACTGCTGTTGTGTTATTCTATGGAGTGCAAGATTTTTTTCACAATCGGTAAGTGAGAGCAAGATGAGTGAAGGCCTTTGCTAGCGCGTGTATGAATGACAGGAAATTAATTCTTTTGTGTGACCATTTTGTTAACTTGCTTACCTGGTAACATATATCTTTTCTGTATACCCTACATTGTTCCTTTAAGTGGGATAGTTGATAATTTGTTAACTCTGTTTAAAACCACCTCCTTTCCATTTGCTTAGTAAAGGGAAGAACAGCTGGGAAGAACAGGTTTTTTTTTTCTATCACTTATACCTAACTTGGTAACACCTCTTTCAGAGTAATTAACTTTACTGTTAGGTTAACGTACCCGTGTTCCTGATATTATCTATCTCTGGACTGGGTTTGTCTTTGTCTAATGAGCGGGAAGGGCTTAGTCGATACCAATCTTCTTCACCCCTCCCAAACTTGTTATTTGCATTTGTGTACTTATGATAATTTATGTAATATCTGATATTTTTAGTGATTGATGTTTAAAGTGAATAAAATCACATAAACTCATTTAGTTCTGTGTGTTGGATATACCCAAAGCCCAACTTTTCCCCTATTCGTTTAATATAGTTTGTATCAACGTCGTGTGTGTGTTTGAAAAACACCAAATCGGTGAGCGCGCAGATGCGAGTCTGGAAAACTGGCAAATAATTGTTTGACCAGGAGAGTGAAAGAGAAGATTGAGAGACACGATTTGTCGTAAATAAGTCTGTCTTTACTCTCCTCCAGCACGCTGTGAAGTAACTATTAAATCTCTACATTTTTCTATCACTGAGCTTTCCATCATCATTTTCCACTCTAAACCGGACCACTATTTCTACGACTCTTTTCTCTCAAAATAAATTTACGACAATATTTGGCCGGCTCGTCTGGGATAATTTTGAGATACATTTGATGCACACATATTTGTGGGCTGGTTCTGGGATCTTGAGCTACATTTGAGGCAATCGCATAGCCGGGTTAAAGATATTTTGAGTCTGATTTAGTTTGGGTCTAACTAGGTAGAGTGTGAATGATTTGTCTTTGTGAATTAGGGAAATAAATAAATAATTACACCCCTAGACAAACGTTCTTTAAGTATTTGGGTTGTCCACACAGCATATTTACAGGTTGTTTTCTCTCCACAGCAGTAGAAAGTACAGATAAACAAATATATTTGCTATTTTAATTATCCTCTGGCGGAGATAATTATATTTCTTTCTTTATAAAAGTTGCTGGGATTGCGTGATTGTTTTACAGTCACTAAGGGTTTTGAAGTCAAAAAGAGTTGAGCTTAGCTAAAGACGGATTGTTCTGATTTTTAAAAATTAAGTTAACAACGTCTCATCTCAATAATTGACTTTAGGGACGGAGTTTGTTGTCAGAGATTTAAAATTTAGGGGAAATTTTTTTTTCCTTTGAAATTGTTTTAATATAAATTTTTCTCTACTGTTAGTAAAAGTAGATTCTTTTCCAGTGTAACTTACCATTTAGTGGCATAGTCGCTTGCGTTTAGAGCCTTAATTGCCAGATAATAGCAGCGATAAGTTTGCACAGTACAGGTAGGAGGTAACACAGGTAAATTTGTACTTGTGGTTTTTTCTCGTAGCGGTTCAGAGTTCCTCCCTTTCGCGTTTCTTCTTATAAGTTCTCTAAGCATACTTCATCTTATTCTTTAACAATGGCAGAGAGGATAAAGATGAGGTCCATCTTGAGGCTGGAAGCGAAAGAGGCAGGATTAGATGCAGAAGCTGCAAACGCGTTTATTAACCAGGAATTGGAAATATATGACGCGGAGCAACAGAGAGCCGAAGCTGAGAGGAAGGCGGAGCAACAGAGAGCAGAAGCTGAGAGGAAGGAAGAGAAAGAAAGAGCAGAGAGGAGAGAAGCCCAGGAGAGGGCAGATAAGAAAGAAGCGGAAGAACGTCTTTTGGAACAGAAGAAAATTAAAGCAGAGATGGAAACTCGCAGAGAGAGAGAGAGAGAGACAAGGAAAGACAGCATCAACTGGCGCTTAAGGCTCTAGAGAGTCGGGGCGCCTCTACTTCGACTAACGGAGAGCCGTCTTCGCCCCAGTCTCAATCAATGGACCTCTCCAGTACTCAATCTGCCCAATTAACTGCTATGTCGTTTTCTTTAGAATCTTTTCCTAGCCCTAACGAAAAAATTGACAGCTACCTAGAAAAATTCGAGAGACTCGCGAATCTTTATGGGTTAGAGAGTACCCGCTGGGCGCTCAAACTTTCGGCGTCACTGAAAGGCAATGCTTATGACGTGTACACAAAGCTGGGACCGAATCAACATGATTACGACATGTTGAAAAAGGCCTTACTACAGCAGTTTGAGATGACTGCCCGAAAGTTTCTGCAGTTGTTCAGAAACAGCCGAAAAGAGAGCACGGAAACATTTCCACAGTTGTCTTCACGTCTCACGGGTTATCTGATAAAGTGCATTGAATTATCTGACCTACCTCTTTCATATGAGGGACTCCTCGAACTTGTTCTTGTGGAGCAGATAAAATCCACTTTGTCGAATGAAACACGTAGATTTTTGGCTGAACAGGGGGGCAGTCAGGCTTGAAGACATACTCAATAAAGCCGAACGCTATAGCAATGCAATGGCCGAACTTCCCAGCACTAAACGTAAACCCACCGATGAGCCATCTCGAAAACAGAATCTAGAACAGGCATCCTATTCTTCCACTTCCTCTCAACATTATAACCAACGAGATAACAATACCCAGAAACCCCCCCAGGAAAAATCGAAATTCTACAAAACCCGATACCCCCCCCCCCCCCCCAACAACAATTCTGATCAACCCAACAAGCCTACGTGGCAGCGCGGCCACCAAGGTCAAGGAAAAGGGAAGACCCCTACACCAGGAACGTCTGATCAGGGCAAACAAACCGGTGCAAACCGCATTGGATGTTTGCATACAGCCTCGAAAGGTAGAGTCAATGTCAGTGATTCTCAACCTGAGGGGGACCGACCCTCAACTCGAGGAACTGTAATTTTGAACGGTACCTCCACTACTTGTCTTTTTGACACTGGATTAAGTTTTGATTGTATTATCGCTAGGCACCTAGTCAAACCCGGTCAGGAGACAGAGGAAACCGTCAACTTAGTGGAGTTTTCAGGAGTGATGCACCCAGGACGCTTCCTATCGCACTGGTAGAAATACACTTTGACTTTGTCAGAGGAGTTATTAAAGCGGCCATAATGGATGATCCGATCTACCCAGTTATCCTGGGATGTAGATATGTGTTCATTGGGAGACCTAAGGAGCCGATTGTGGCAGCGGTAACCACAAGAGGGCAAGCCAAGAAGGAGAGGGAGCCTGCGCCAAACTTGTTGCCGAATGAACTGAAGGAGGCGCAACAAAAGGACCCTACTCTGGCGCCCTGCTTAAAAAAACTGCCCATGGCTAAGGACCCCAGACACAACGGAGACATCTTTTCTAAGGATGGTGTATTGTATCGTAGAACGGGCAACCCGGACACGGGGAATAACCAGCTCCTAGTACCGACGCAGTACAGAAACCAGATCTTAGAAATGGGGCACTCTCTTCCTTTTAGCGGACACATGGGACAAAACGCCACTATTCAGCGAATAAAAAACCACTATTGGTGGCCAGGAATGAACTCTGACATTGTCAGGTATGTGAAATCCTGCGCCCAGTGCCAAGGGTAGCACCCAAGCACTTGACACCCCCAGTACCTATGGGGCAAATGCCAATAGTAGGGACTCCATTTGAACGGGTTGCTGTCGACATTATTGGTCCTCTGGAAAAGACCAAAAGAAGGAACAGGTTCATCCTGACCTTAGTTGACACTTGCACTATGTGGGCCGAAGCCGTACCGCTACCATGCACTAATTCCAAGCATGTCGCAGAAGCCCTTGTGCAAATTTTTACACGGTTGGGATTCCCTCAACAAGTTTTGACGGACAATGGATCCCAATTCCGTAGCCTGTTAATGGAGGAGATCTTTAAGATCTTGAGGGCCAAACATATCCACACAAGTCCCTACCATCCGGCCGGAAATGGGCTCGTGGAACGTTTTAACGGTACCCTCACCATGATGTTACGTAAGCTGGGTCAGGAGAAACCGGAAGACTGGGACCAATATATATCGGCTGCCTTATTCGCCTACCGAGAGGTACCCCAAGCGTCTACGGGTTTTGCGCCAGCTACACTTTTATTTGGCAGACCTATTAAGGGGCCACTAGAAGCCTTACTTCGGTCCCTGACAGACCAGAAGGCTGACGAGACAGTCGTCTCTGCAAGCAAGTATGTATCTGAGCTTAAGGAAAGGCTAAAGCTAGGATGGGATCTAGCTACTACCAACCTTAAGAAAGCCCGCGCTAAAATTACTAAAAGATACAACAAAGCTGCAAAAGAGAGAGAACTACAACCAGGGGAGAAAGTCCTATTGCTACTTCCAACCGGAAGCAATAAACTTCGCATCGGATGGCAAGGACCGTTTACCGTCCTTAAAAAGATCTCACGTACCAACTACAAGATCTCCATCAAAGGAAAGGAGAAGGTCTTCCACATAAATCTGCTAAAGAAATATTTGGAAAGACCGGTGCCATCCTCCGAGCATCTCCTGGCTGTCGCCATAGCAACGGAAGACGAGGAAGATGATGATGGTTGCATGGAGTATCCACTGCAACCCACAGAATCCTTTAAAGATGTCAAGTTCGGCGACAATCTCTCACCAGAACAACAAACAGAAACTAGGGCTCTACTAAAACAGTACAGTGCAGTTTTAACGGATGTACCTGGTCGAACAAATCTCATTGAATTTGATATGAAATTAACAAACGAGACCCCTGTTCAAACCAGAGTTTACCCCATCCCGTACGCTAAAGCTGATGCACTTCGCGGAGAAATAGACAAGCTGCGTCAGGCAGGAATTATCAGTGAGTCTACATCTCCTTACAGCTCGAGTGTAGTGCTGTTGCAGAAGCCCAATAAGGAAGTTCGGCTGTGCATTGATTACAGGTTGCTAAACGCTGTAACGGAATTCCAGCCCGAACCTCTCCAAACTGTTTCTGAGTTGTTCACCAAGCTCAGCAAAGCAAAGATCTTCTCCAAGATTGACCTCAGCAAAGGTTATTATCAAATACCAGTCAAGGAGGAAATTAAACCTTTGTTAGCTTTCAGCACTAGTGAAGGACATTACACATTTAACGTGATGCCGTTCGGTTTGCATAATGCACCAGGAGTGTTCACCAGGATGATGAGGAAGCTTCTAGAACCTTTGCAAAGTCCCCATATCCATAATTTCATGGATGACATCTTAATTGCATCGGAAACCTATGAAGAACATATTGCTACGGTTGCTATGCTCCTCAGGAGACTACAGGAAACGGGTCTCACAGCCAGACCTAGCAAATGTCTCATCGGGTTTGAACAGTTAGACTTCCTGGGGCACACTATTTCTCACGGATGCAGTTGGCCTATTAAGAAGAACGTGGAGAAAATAGTGGCAGCAAAAAGACCCCGAACGAAGAAAGACGTACGTTCCTTCATATCGCTATGTGCATACTATCAGAAGTACATCCAGAACTTCAACGGACTGACGGCACCTCTGACTGACCTCACAAAGAAAGGTTGTCCTGATAAGGTCATATGGGATCAAAAGTGCGAACACGCGTATAGCACTTTGAAAGGACAGTTGTCTGCATACCCCATTTTGAGGTTGCCTGACCTCAAGAAACCTTTTGTACTGAGAGTCGACGCGTCAGGTCAGGGCATCGGGTCAACACTGCTTCAAGCCGATGACAGTGACCTGAACATGCTATTTCCAGTTGCCTATGGCAGTCGGAAATTAAATAAAGCGGAACGGAACTACAGCGTAGTTGAAAGGGAATGTCTTGCTCTGATTGACGGTATCAGACGCCATCATGAGTTTCTTTATGGTACATCGTTCACGGTGCAAACAGACCACGCTCCGTTAGCATTTCTTGGTGCCAATAAAGAATTTAACGCTAGGATCATGCGTTGGGCCCTCCTTCTAAGCGTCTATTCTTTCAAAGTGGAATATATTCCGGGAAGACAGAATGTCGGGGCTGATTTTCTGAGTAGAAACTGGTCTACAGAGGAAGAAGAGCAAACTGAAGATACCACTCATCCTAAAATCACCAATCAGGTCACCTCCATTGTCAAAAATGAAAACATGAAAAATGGTTTCATGTCTAAAAGTGGGGACGATTGTGACGTACGTCTAGTTTGACTAGTGAATTTTCCCTGATATGATGGATGATTTAAAGGGACCTTTAGCTTTTCATAACATTAGAACCCCTGAACATTTGTTGTAACTTTTCGTTTGCCAGAACGCATTCCACCGGGACTCATGTAGGATACAGCGACGAGATCAAAGAGACAGACCGAGGGATCTTAAGGGAGACTATCGGCGCTATCAAAGACAGTAGTTTTCCCTGATACGAGACGCAGTTGCTTGCCGCTAATTTCGCGTCTCGGTGTCAATCGAGGAACCGAGCGAACGGGGGAAAGCGAAACGGGCAGCAGCGAGCGGATACGAAGACCAGGGGGCGGCTTTTCTCTTGATTTGGCGGTCAGATCCCCAAAAGTTCGTGAGATCAAATAAGTTGTCAAGTTTATCATGTCCCACTCAACTTACATTTCATTTTAGCTAAATAGACCATGTAGAACTAGACACGTTATCACTCGCTGGCCAGACCTTTACAGAAGCACTAGCTTTATTGAAATCTTGTTATAGATTTTCCCCTGGATTTTTTATATATTTGCAGTGATTTCTATTTCTGTGCAAAGCGGTAATATATATTGTGTAAAGTGATCAGTGGTCTATCTCAGTCATTCTATTTAAAGGGATTCTGTGTTAATTTAAATCTATTTAATTAAACCATCTCAAGAGTTCCAGTTTTAAATATAATGATCTATCTATTATATTATTTCAAAAGATAATAGATGCTTAAATTAACTTTTAAAGTCGCGAAGGAATTTATAATTAATAAATTCAGTTAAGTCCTAGTTTTATAGATGTGGGTTTTTAACCACTAGAATTCGCGCAGTGTTTATTAAATACATAATTAAATACGCGAGCATATATATAATAGGCTTAACGGGAAATTCATCGCGCTTTAGAAGGTTATTTGTTTTCGGTATATTACATGTCTTTTTTTTTTCTTTCATACAGAGTGATCGTAACCTGTGCGATCCCAGCATTAAGAAAGCAATAAAGAAATCAATCTAAGCAAAGCAAAGCATAAACAGTGTGTAGAGTTCCCCTGACGCAGAACTTGTTGAGACTGTGTAAATTTTTAATCTTTGAGGCGATTCTATGTTTGGAATTCCGCTATCTAACTTATAGCAAAGAAAGCACACCCAAAGACAAATTTAACGCACCATCAAACAACTTAAGTCGTAACGGGAAGAAGAACACTGGCCCGAGCTTTGTTAGTTTACTGACACAGAGAGATAATTCATAATTTCCTGAACAGTGATGTGACTAGTTTTCTCACTGGACTTAAACCATACCTCACGGATAAAGTGTACCAGCACGCGTAAGAATTTTATTATCCGCGGCATAGTCAAATAGACCACACCATCCTCACCCCGGTATCAGAGACCGTGCCCTCCCATAGAAACTGTTATTAAGAAAAGAGACACAACTACAGATTCATTTTCCAGCGATTACGGGATCCTTTTATGTGCTGACCGCCTACCCGATAATCTGGGGCTAGAACTTGAACAAACACTCATACATTTAGTTGAGGTGTAACTGCTGTTGTGTTATTCTATGGAGTGCAAGATTTTTTCACAATCGGTAAGTGAGAGCAAGATGAGTGAAGGCCTTTGCTAGCGCGTGTATGAATGACAGGAAATTAATTCTTTTGTGTGACCATTTTGTTAACTTGCTTACCTGGTAACATATATCTTTTCTGTATACCCTACATTGTTCCTTTAAGTGGGATAGTTGATAATTTGTTAACTCTGTTTAAAACCACCTCCTTTCCATTTGCTTAGTAAAGGGAAGAACAGCTGGGAAGAACAGGTTTTTTTTTTCTATCACTTATACCTAACTTGGTAACACCTCTTTCAGAGTAATTAACTTTACTGTTAGGTTAACGTACCCGTGTTCCTGATATTATCTATCTCTGGACTGGGTTTGTCTTTGTCTAATGAGCGGGAAGGGCTTAGTCGATACCAACCTTCTTCACCCCCTCCCAAACTTGTTATTTGCATTTGTGTACTTATGATAATTTATGTAATATCTGATATTTTTAGTGATTGATGTTAAAGTGAATAAAATCACATAAACTCATTTAGTTCTGTGTGTTGGATATACCCAAAGCCCAACTTTTCCCCTATTCGTTTGATATAGTTTGTATCAACGTCGTGTGTGTGTTTGAAAACACCAAATCGGTGAGCGCGCAGATGCGAGTCTGGAAAACTGGCAAATAATTGTTTGACCAGGAGAGTGAAAGAGAAGATTGAGAGACACGATTTGTCGTAAATAAGTCTGTCTTTACTCTCCTCCAGCACGCTGTGAAGTAGCTATTAAATCTCTACATTTCTATCACTGAGCTTTCCATCATCATTTTCCACTCTAAACCGGACCACTATTTCTACGACTCTTTTCTCTCAAAATAAATTTACGACAATCTGGTTGCTAAAAAAACTGTTACAATTGATAAATGATGATAATCCTATCGGCTGGCTCTATGGTGAGTGCCGATTCTGAAACAGCGTAAATTCTGGATGCTACACTTGAATATGACTGTCAGAAATCGGGGATAATGTTAGTTGTTTCACACCCCAGTGGGCTGATAAAATTGAAATAAATTATTGCTGGGTTTTTTAAGTCCAGTTAATTTACAAGTTAAAATGTTTCACATGTATCGTTGGCTCACAAATGAAATTGGTGATGCACAAGCCAAGAAAGAGACATAATTAACCAATCAGTAAATGAAGAAAAGACCAAAAGACCGCTGGGCGCTCTTGTGATCAGGTCTGCTAGGAATAAAAGAAATATTTATAGAAAAATGCTACTATTCTATATAGCTACATATATGCACACGGACTGGGAAAAGACGATCTCTTTTCCACTCCGTCAGTCCTGATTAAAGTTAAACGGCACAGGTATCTTTAACATATCCTATCGTGCGTCGCTTAGCAAGTGCAGGTTTGGTTGAGTTATGCAGCTCTCCCCTCCTGCCCCAGGTCAACGATCAGAGTACAATGTTAATTATTATTCAATTATCCATACGTGCTTTTACATAAATATCGCCTATCTATTAAGTTGTCGGCGTCTGTTGGTCATCGTATGGTATTAAATACTAGGCACTTATAATATATACACACATTGAAATAAGCATAAATTCTTTTCTGTCACAATCAGTCGCGCCTAGCATAAATCAGTAAACTAAAACCGCCTCTTCTTGTGTGAGAAAGCGGGTGGTGAAAATTAACATTATAACTGAACATCTGGTATAAAATAGCTACGCGTTATTTTATTATAGCTAGAACTCTAAGTGAATTGTAATGGTAAACGCTTAACACTTTAACACGTAACACTAATTTCTATTACCAGAACATCAGAATGAAAGATCCCTACGAATGCTATTAACACATTATCTACAATGGTTCTAGAACTACGTGCTTAGATTGTCCAAAAATTCTGAGTTACGAAAACACAGTTTATATACCATAATGTTTCTCTGATCTATAGATGTTGCTACTTTTCACACTATTGTGTATACCAGAGAATCAGAAACATGAGTTCCCCAGATAAAGCTTTACGGTCGGCTTTTCTCTGGCGTTTGACCGCCATCAAAAGACATATCCGTGTAACGGGGTTTTCGAAGATGTTGACCGCTTCTGAAGATCAAAGAGCACGGGGTTTTCCCTGCCTTCCCTCTGTGTACGAACTTCAAAGGGTACTCGGGGAAAGATTTTGCCCGTGAGTCTACTTCTAAAGGTTCGGTGTTAATCACGTGCGGTCTGTCAGGTATCGCTATGGTTGACAGATCAGCTCGCGTGAGAAACTTAGGTAAACAAACCTGATTCGCTACCTGTTATGACTGGCAGGTCACGAAAGTTTGTAAACCATGTGTTTGCTCGTGTTAAACACAGAAAAAGAGGTGGGACTAAAAAGTGAGTAAACACAGACTGTAAATGCATGGTTTTGCTAGCAAATCATAGAACGCTAACGGGATTACAAAGGCTGTCAGATTACTGTAGGCTATATTTCCATTATACGCCACAACCACAACCCACAAAAGCCAGATCCAAACCTCAGAAATTAGGTATCTGAGGAAGGTGGTTGAAGTAACAAGAAGAGACATGGTCCGCAACCAGACGATACGTCAAGGCCTAAAATCCCACCCCCTGCAGACCCAAGTAGAACAGTATCAACTAAGATGGTTTGGCCATGTCTGCAGAATGGGAGAAGATCGGCTACCACGACAAGCATGGGAAACAAAGAGCCAGGGATCCAGACCCCCAGGACGACCCAAGTCTGCTGGGAGGACAACATTAGACAATCTTTGAAGGACCGAGGACTAGAATGGAACCAGGCCAGGAGGAAGACAGCCGATAGGATAGTCTGGCGCTCTCTATTCCAAACCTCTACACCTCACGGTAGAAGGAGAACGACTAAGTAAGTAAGTATATTACAAGCTATTACCAGCAACAGATACCTCATGTCAGAGAAGGGAGAAAGAAAAGAAGGGAGAGAACAATAGTTAAAATGCTGTGTTGTCGCTGTTATTGAATATATATTTTTTGTTACACTTGAGAGAAAACAAAACCTTGCACAAGTATGTCAAATTCGTACTCAGATAACTCATACGAACAACAGACAAAGAATGTTGGCCGAACAGATGGGCCATGAGAAACACCGGGAGAGAGGCTTACAGATATATTGCCTGTCCTGATCCTAATGACAACATCGGCCAACCTACAAGGAGGGATCAGAGCACCATTTTTCGGCTCAGAACACAACATATACCACTTAACAGTCACTTGAACAGAATCCAACCACAAAACTCTCCAGAGTGCCAGCTATGTAACTACCCCTATGAAACTGTTGACCACCACCTCTTTGAGTGCCCAGTACTTGATGATGTTAGGAAAATGTTCCTTCCTTCCAGGCCAGATAAGTGGAACACCTTGTACGCAGAAACAAAACAACGTGCGAAAACATGCAGATATCACTACATGTCATTGGGCCGAAGGGCGAGAACCCAAGCGCCGCTGGATCAATAACAACAACAACAACTCAGATAACTGACTTTGTTATAAGAGTGAGTGAAAGAATGAGAGAGAGAGAGAGAGAGAGAGAGAGAGAGAGAGAGAGAGTAATTACTGTTAAACAACGTGAGACAGAAGTTGAAGCGTAGAAAGTTGTAATGGGAAATTTAACAATAATGTTATTTTTTTAATATCTTATTTCATTCTGAGCGTCTGAGTGACGAAGTAGTTACAGCTTTAGCCTCTGGCGGCAAAAAAGATGGGTTTTGGAACCAACTGTAATTAACTGTAAAAATTTGGCTACCTGCCTGTGCGGTAAGTTAGGCATGACAAAGACAGGGAGAAAAGAACCCAGATATTCCACCTTATAAAGCTGAGATGTAGTTTAGTGAATTCTCTAATACAATATACCCCCATCCCAACGGCAGTAACTACAATGGATTATCTTTACTTCCACCGTATAATTTACCATCTGAAAATAAATATTAAAAGTGCTAACCGGGTTCCACGTTGAACTCATCTCAGACGCTGTTGAATCAGTGTATTAAAAAAAAACAAAAAAAAAAAAAAACACCAACAACAACGGCTAGTGTGAGCGTAGAATGGTCGCAATCTACCAGGTAATAACAAAAAAAAAATATTTACTGTTCTTTAATATTTGTTTCTTCATTCCTGTATAAATAATTTATATTTTTAAAATTGTCAAAATAAAGAGAAATAACTGCTATATTAGGTTAGATGCCATGCCACATTAACGTTATGGTTTACATGAGATCCAGCCATTTTAACGCAAGAATTGATAGCTACCCGCAAGTTTTGCTAGCTCTTATAATGTCACACTTTTGGCTATTTTACATTTTTGTTTTGTTTCTGTAAAAAAAAAAAAGATTCATTTTAGCTAAATGTCAGTTAATCCTCTACTAGCTAGGAAGTATAAATTTTCAATTTTCAATCATCGAATTGATTAGTGATTGACCTGGCTTTGTCGACCTCTTGGGGCGTCAGTGAAGATGTAATGCGAGTATAAGTGGTGTAGACCAGCGTTGCCACTCCTAGGTGGATTCACCTACATCTAGGTTTTTTGGTCCCTTCTAGGTGTCATTTTCCTTCACTAGGTGAAGAAAGCCACCTAGATTTTTCCCCCAAATCGACCAAAATAGCCCCAAAATCGCCCAGTGTAGCTAAAAAATCGCCCTAAATAGCCCAAGTCGGCGATATCTAGGTTTTTTTTTCTTCAAAATTTAGAGTGGCAACGCTGGTGTAGACAGTCCACTCTTACATCAGGCAGTGGGCCAGTACTACCATACAGCCATTAGTAACTATCTGTGGTATATCATCATCATCACTCAAAAACTCCACAAGGATCATAGGCCTTCATCAAGCTTCTGACATGTCTTCCTGTCCCGCAGCGTCTGTTTTAAGCCCCTCCATATCTTCCTGTCCCGTAGCGTCTATTCTAATCGTCTCTATGCTTTCCTGTCCCGTAGCATCTGTTCCAAGTCTCTCTATGTCTTCCTGTCCCGTAACATCTTTTCTAAGCCTCAATGTCTTCCTGTCCCGTAGCATCTGTTCTAAGCCTCTCTATGTCTTCCTGTCCCGTAGCATCTGTCTTAAGCCTCTCCATGTCTTCCTGTCCCGTAGTGTCTGTTTTAAGCCTCTCCATGTCTTCCTGTCCAGTAGCGTCTGTTTTAAGCCTCTCCATGTCTTTCTGTCCCGTAGCGTCTGTTCTAAGCCTCTCCATGTCTTCCTGTCCAGTAGCGTCTGTTCTAAGCCGCTCCATGTCTTCTTGTCCCGTAGCGTCTGTTTTAAGCCTCTCCATGTCTTCCTGTCCCGTAGCGTCTGTTTTAAGCCTCTCCATGTCTTCCTGTCCCGTAGCGTCTGTTTTAAGCCTCTCTATGTCTTCCTGTCCCGTAGCGTCTGTTTTAAGCCTCTCTATGTCTTCCTGTCCCGTAGCGTCTGTTTTAAGCCTCTCCATGTCTTCCTGTCCCGTAGCGTCTGTTTTAAGCCTCTCTATATCTTCCTGTCCCATTTTTTACTGTCTCCAGTTCTCTTCTCTATGTGTTTTTGGGACTCCATGTACCTGTGTTATCCTGGGCGTAATGGAATCAACAGGTTTTCTCAATGTGTGTCCTATTCATCTCTAACGTCTTCTTCTCTCCTCTCGTTACACTTACAATTGTCAGGTTCTTATCATCAGTTCCGCATTATTGATCTTCGTCCTAACACTTTAATCCTTCTACTCCACGAAATCGCCCTTTTATAAAAGTCAGAAGCTTCCTTTTTTTGTCTTTGTTGTTCTCCATGTTTCAGAGCCATAGAATAAGATTGTCATTTGAGTTGAAAATTTTGATTTTAAAGTTGGACTGTGGTATACGCAATAAAGAACTTCAGAATGTACGTTCAGAGAAATCAAGTCATTTCTACACTGATCGAATGTCTTTTCGGCTCACACAACAGAAGACACTGAGCTTAACGCAAACTAAACTACATTATTTTATGTTATGTCATTAAAATCTGACCCTAAAAGAAATGGAAACTCCATTTCGTTAACTGAAACAAGTAGAAAGTTTAAAGCTTACTAACATTATAAAACACACAGTACAATCTTACGTGATCACTGAGTCTTTATAGTTGTCAATTTCAGCCTTGTATCCTTTAATTGCGTCCCAGAAGTTTGTGCAGACCACATTACTCCACAAGTTCTTACCGCATTTGGAGCAAATAGAAGAACTTGCATGTCCAGCTTCTATCCGCATGACTGTTCCGTGTGGGCATTGACAATAATGTGACCTTCCGGCAACTCTGTCTCCAGTAAGATGGACAACGAGATCGTACTCTAGAATTGTAGATCAATATAGTATGTTAAACACCTGGTTAACATTCTATCTTCCGCCCAAATTATTGTTTACAAGAAGCATCTTTCGAAATGTACTGCACTGTTCATCTCTTGGAAAATTCAATACTTCTAATTGTTTTAGCAACCTAATGTTCTTAGTGTCCCGTTCGTAACAAATTCCTACCAACTTGTAATATTTTCTTGGTGCATCTTCAGGAAACTATGGAAAATAAACTGCACGCCCATTGAAATAACGCGCATTTCTTCCCATCTCTTCGTGGCAGTCTCAGACATTTTCATGTCCTTTTATCCTTTTTTGGGGGGTTGGGGGGGTGGGGGTGGGGGGGGGGTGAGGTGGCAAAATTTCTGGAATTTCTCCCATTTATATTGCGGATGATCATGAATATCTCTCTAGAGGTGTCAGTTTCCACTTTGATGGTATCTCATGGAATGCCATCTGAACCAGCCGTTTTTCCATCTTTTAGAAATTATATGGTCTCTTGTAAAGAAGTCTGCCGTCTAAAAAATATAAACAGATCCTTGTCATTAAACAGACAGTGTATCTTAGAAATCAAAAATAGAATAGTCTACGCAAAAACCACTTTCTAGGCAAAAAAACACGCAGCGCAATATATTTTATCACGAAATTAAGAAAGTACGTTCTGTGCTAAATACTGCAAATCACAAAAATGGAAGAGCATTATGGACAGAGAATAGGGTAAAAAGGTAAAGGATCCCGTTACACGCCCATTGAGCAAATTGGGAATATGGTGGTAGACCCATATTTTCTTGACCATCAGCGCATTAGTGGTGATGTGGTCAGCATGAGGCGGCCGCCTTAACCTTCTCTGAGTTGCTCTGGTACCCATTTTATGAGGCTGGGTCGACCCAGTTCTCTAACCATTGCACTACCGCGGCTCTAAAGTTAGTTGCTTATCCTTTACAGGACGTGGCAATCAACCCCAGCTTTTATTGGCTGTTTGTGATTTTTCAAGGCAATTTTTTCATTCAGTAGTTTGCCATTGCTTTCTAAACGGTACGGCGCTTATACCATTGTTAAAAATCCACACAAAGCGATCTGCTTCCAAACCGCCTGCAGCAGGTTTCGAACCTGGTATATCTGGATTATGAAACTGCGTTCATATCCATTAGGCAACAGACCGCGGCTCTAGCAAAGAATAAACAAACAACAAAAACCGTGGAGAAGAGGAAGATCTGTGTTACGAAAACGATAGTCTGCTCAATGGAGTAATGGGGATGCCCTTAAAGACGGTAAACAAGCAAAGAATGTTTATTAAGCACACTATAAGATTGCACACGTTTGCTGGGCTCGTTATGAGACAAGGAAGTTGCAATATATTTTTCAACAGATAACACTGATTAACGATAAACAACTGTCTTGGTATGAAAACAGTTTACAGGCATGATAACAATTGCTACAAATAGAAAATGAAGTAGATACAGACTTAGCAAAGCTGAACAATGTGAATTCTTAAATTTGTTGGCAAAGGACGAGAAGATTGGGGTAGATTTTGTTGAATTCCTGTGCTATAGATGAAGCTGAAAGGTAATGGACCAATGAATGAATGAATGAATGTCACGTTGAACTTACCTCCCAAAAAAACTACCCAGTGGTAATACCATAATCGATTAATTTTGACGATATCACCTTTGGAAACTTTATTAAGAACGTCTTGGTTGTGTTCTTGACGCTTAGCTTTGTTCTGTGAAAAAAAGCTAAGTTTTGCGAAGGTTTTGATCATGTTGTCAACTTTAAAACTCTCTGAAGAAGTTACAATGAGTCCCTATTATATTAGTGACCTCTGCTGTGTTGTTCCTGTAAAACAAACAAAAAAAGTTACATCACCTCAAGATGTGTCACGATGATAATGGTAAATAGTTTAGGTACAACATTTATATATATAAAATCTAGTTCCCGGGGGTATTTGAAGAGAGAAAGAAATACTAGGAATACCTGCTTCCTCGAGCGTCCGATTGACAGAATGGATTGAGCACTGGTCTCTCACGGCAAAGGTGACGGGTTTGATTCACGGTATCGACACGTTTCAGTCTACCCAGCTGTAAAAGGGTACCTGACTTTACACTTTAGTTACGGTAGGGAAAGGCAGAGAGGAAGGCAATTGGACACCCCACCTCTAGAAGCTGGACCTAGTATAGTGAAGTTTCAAATACTACGCCCCTACGGCAGGGTCTGATATTGGACTATCTTTAACTTTTACTGGCTTCGGAGTGGCTAAGAGGTATGGCGTCAGCCTCGAATTCTAGAGGTATCGGGTTCGATTCCCAGTTGAGGGAATATAATTTTTTTTCTTCAGAACCAGTGCTCCTAATGATGTTATACTCCCTCGCGGTCTCCTAGGGAGTGAGATCGGATGCCTAGCCTTCTCGGATAAGGGCAACAAAAATAGGAGGTCCCGTGTGCAAGTTGCGCACGTTAAACATCCTTCGGCAGTTGGAAATCGTAAAAGTCGCCCGTAAGGCCGCTGCCCTGGCAAAATTTAAAAATTAGAAACATACCCACCATAAAAATATTTATAGAATGTGTGATTCCTATATACATACATTGGGATTCCCGCCGGTGCTACGGAGTTCGTTCACTGTGATGAGATCCTCTGCAGTAGTGTTCCAACAATGGCCAAAACTCAAAAGTATCTAAACTGAGTCGTCAATGGTGTTTACCCTCGCACAAGATTACTATTGGCAGAGATGTAGATAGCAGTGCAATGACGTTTTTTTCCGAAGCGTTCACAAGATAATTCAGAAGTCAAGAACCATGCGGCATAGGGCTGAGCAATGGTTAACTTATATCTGTCCGTCGCCTTTTGTGAAGGATTTAAGCAATGGTTTTTAGCCCGTTCAAGCCCCCAGCAGATTTAATTCAGCGAATTCCTCTTATAATGGTAAAGCTCTGCTTAGAGGTAAATATATGTCTAGGTATATATATATATATATATATATATATATATATAATATATATATATATATATATATATATATATATATATATATATATATACATACATAATATATATATATATATATATATATATATGAATATATATTATATATATATATATATTTAATATATATATATATATATATTATATATTATAATATATATATATATATATATATAATATAATTTCTGGCTCTCATACGTTTGTTTCATACATATAAAAACTGAAGCGACTATGATTGTTTAGTTTTAAAACAACATGTAACAATTTTAATAATGAATTAGTCTTTAACAGTTAAAATAAATATGGAAAGATTGGTGAAATTTTGCTGTAAATAGTTTTCGTCACTGAGACGTATGTGAGGATTTATCAAAGACCGATGATTTCGCATATTTTACACGAAAACGTAACTCTAGGTGAGTCCGTTGCCGTGGTTTTCGTCACTTTTTAATGGTGATGAGTGCACTTCTCCACATACTAGCGGCGTTATAACGCGTCACACTGTCTGATGCATGTAACCACGTACTTTTTAAGAAAAAATAGAAAGACAAATGCCTCTGCTAAGTACACTGAATTGGAAGCTTAACAGGCGCATCCTTTCGTTGTCCGCCCACCAATGTTAATCTCTCAGAAGAATTAAATTCTTGAGTATACACAGTGTAACTCAGGAAAGAAGAATATAAATCACCACTATTCCTCTGGGTATTAACTGGGAAAATGTGTCTGGATAGCGCGAACAATGATTTAGGCCTGAACTAACATTAACAAGTTACATATATCTCACAAAATGATATGCTACACTTGAGGCACATGTGATGTAATCATCACTCATCACTGCTCCAGTCGTAGTCTGGGGTCACCTCTGTTTTCGGGTTTTCAGCACGACTAGCAAGAAACAATCACCAGCGCTTGCTGTAGTGGTTTATGAACATGCTATTTTCGTATGTTGAGGTTGCCAGCCTCATATACAACCACTTAGCAAGAAATCATGTTAATTCACATTTGTTAAAAAAAAAAGTTCACAACTTACCCCACATTTTTGGGTTATACACAATCTCTGTATTTATAAAGGCGGGCTTACTTTTTAAGGTTTTAAGTTTCCCAAATACTTCGATCTGTCACTTATAAGTATGACATTCTAGGTCCAATCCTTCTCTTTCTGGCTTTTTGGGAGTTGCTCTTTTAAAGTTGCGAAGCTATCTGTTCTGTGTCTCTGAGTTCACTATATTTTATTTTCAGTTTCCAGTTCAAATCCCAGATTGTACGTCCCGGCAAACTTGCCAATGAGATTCATTGTATATTCCGGCTCTCACTTCAATCCAATCGTAAGCTCTTTTCGCACTACGTGGGTTGGTGTGTTTAAATTCATAATCTCCCCCACGAGTTTAAAATATTAAATTTAATATTCCCACGCGTTACCTCTTTATAATAAGACATAATATTTCCGGTGACGTCTCGTGCACTCTCACAAGCAAATGTGACCATGTTTGCCTGGCGTAATGTCTTCCGCCAATGTTTACTCGCCAGACAGATTATCTTTAATAATCACCAGGGATGGTAGCGCAAAGGCGATAAAGGCATCTACCACCTATGTAATCTGTCAGACAAACAGACACGGTCGTCCGCAATCCAGACAGACAATCTTGGGTTCTTTTTTATGTCGATTGGCGACACTGTATTGTGTAAACACCGTCATCACTTTTCACCTGGTGTCAAATGTTAGACCGACACGTTTCAAAGGGTGGTCAGACTGAGAGAATAAATAAGCTTATAATCGCTATAATTACCTGGTATTATCGCATTTACTTTGCGGAACGTAAACATTTCTGCGTGTAAAGCAGATACGTCCGTAGGGGAGTAGAGTGTTAGAGACTTCACCTTACTAGATTCAGCATAGAGCAAAATAATGAAAGAAAGGGCAAAAAGATGCCAAATAATAAGCGAATTGAATGGGAGAAAGAGACAAATGAAGAAAGGAAGGGATACTGCCGGAGCGGCTGAAGGTGTGAGAGGTCACACAAAATACATGCACAAACAATTCTGTCCCCCACCCCATCACTTAAGATATTGCATAAAATATCCAGGTTTCGGCGTGAACGTTTGCGTGGTTATTGTGCACTAGTCTCTCTTTCTGCTGTAGAGTTTTCCTTTCTTCCCTCTACTGGGTGTCTGCTCTGATAGTCAGCTCTCACATTTTCCTTTCCCGATATGTACTCAACCTGAAAAGCGTACATTGTGAGCAGAAGACTCCAACGCATGAGACGTCCATTTAAAGACTAAGACGCAGCCAGGAACATGAGGGGTTGGTGGTCACATTGTACCACGAATTTTACGCCGTACAAGTAGGCTTGGAACTTCGTGATGCCCCAAATAAGTGACAAACACTCCTTCTCCGTGGTGGAGTAATTACGTTCAGCTGCGTTTAACTTCCGACTGGCGAAAGCGACCGGGAAGAGGGTCGTTGGGTCTCTGATCCCTTGTTGTAGCAAGGTGGCTCCAACTCCAATGTTACTGGCGTCCGTACGCAAAACAAAGGGTTTGGTCAAATCAGGTAATTGTAGGATGGGTGCGGTGGTGAGATGTTTTTTCAACGCCGTGAAGGCCTTCTCGCACTCTGCAGTCCATACCACCGTATCAGGGTGTACTTTCTTCGTCACGTCCGTGACGGGGGGGGGGGGGGGGGGGGGGGCGGGGGGGGGGGGGGCTGGATTTTTTTTTTATTGTTTTTTTTTTTTATTTGCTAAGGACATTGGCGTTTTTTTATGTACCTCTGATCAAAACACCCACTGGGTTAGCTGTGATTACCTTATGACTACTTTTCACGTCTTTCTTAGTAACGAGCCTTTGCGCGTTACGCAACTTTCCCACTCTTTTTTCGATTGGGAACATATACCCGTGCGATATGGTATGCCCTAATTGTTTAAATCCAATCTGACACTTAGAGGGTCTTGCTGTTAATCCCGTGTCCTTCAGTCATTGTAACAGGGGTCGTAGAGCGTTCACATGCTCTTCGAACGTTTCTGTCGCTATCAAGATATCGTCCATGAAATTATGGACGTCAGGGTGTTGCAACGGGGCTTATAGCTCTCTCATCATCCGATTAAACACTCCTGGTGCACTACTCAAGCCAAACGAGAGTATATTAAACTGGTAACATCCTTCCATTGTGCTAAACGCGAACAATTGTCGAATCTCTTTTTTTTAATCGGAATTTAATAGTAACCTTTGCTCAAATCTATCTTAGAGAAGAAATAAGCTTTGCTCAGTTTAGCAAATAATAGGTTCTGATCTGGCAAAGGCTGTACCTGGTATTCCGGTACTGCGTTTAGCCTCCGGTAATAAATACAGAGCCTGTGCTCTCCGGATGGCTTCCTGAGGAGTACCACACTAGAGCTATAGGGAAAGTCCAATTTAGCGATTATGCCCGTGTGACAGCCTGTGGTCGCTGTATCATGAATCATATATGGCAATGTCTGTCCAGTTTCGCTTACCTCTGTGGTTAGCTATGATATGCTGTATACCACACAGTCACACACACACACCACGTGATGCGATAACGCCATGGTAATTTGAATACTGTTTATTTACATATGAGAGGATCATTGCTGTCTGCTCTGACCTCCACATTTGGTCCATCATAGAATATACAATGTAAGTTCTTTCTTTCCTCACTCTCTCTCTCTCGTTCAGTATTGAATCTACACCTTGTGACCTTTAACCATCAGTGATCATTCAGGTGCTATTGTCTTAGTTCTGTTCTTTCTTCCTTACAGTTTTCTTAGATTATTGTTATTTATATCCTCTCAGTGTTCAGGTTATCTTGATGGGACCGGGCCTCTCCGGGGTTGTTAATTTCCCTTGCCTCACTGAAGAATATGACTACTGTCTATATGTATTGTAAATCACTCTACGTACCTTTTCCTTTCTGAATAATATCTAACTCACACCGTTTCTCCTTCTAGACAAAAATTTCCCACTATTCAACATTTCGGGTTAATCATTACCCAAACTACTTCTTGTCCATGAAATATTTATCATCTAAACTATTTGAATACTGCCTTTAACATGGCTACCCGCGTATATGCGGCTTCCCTCTCTGGCTCACGTTTCTGGACTGCCTGCTAAGAAAGCGTGCCTCACAAGATTATCGTTCACCTCTGTCATTCGCATCATTGTTTGCGCATCTCCTTTTTGTACTCTATCTGAACCTTCCCATTCATAATTCTATTTATTCCTTCCCTTTGACTGTAAATCGTTCCCTAACTGCCACACCCGCTTCGAGTAAATGCTCGGCTCGATTTCTTCCCTCAAAGGTGTGGTTTTAGCGTAGGGGAGAGGATATGGTTTTACTCTAACCGGCGTCGGGTCTAACACCTTCATGTCAAATTCGACAAAATGGGTGAACCCGGGCTGGTCGGTGAGCACTGCTCTAAAATCCCATAAACTTTGCATCACCTGGTTATTTTCTATATCTGATAGCTGAACGGTCCTTGCCACCTTATGTGGAGTTTGTTGGTGCTGCTGGGCAGAAGCAGGAACACGTTATATCCCACACTTAATACTCGGTCGTTCACCTTCCTATTGAAGAGGCGCGAGTGCTTTTGACGTGCTACACGCACGTTTTCGGCGGCTGTCTCCTAGCCGATTTTCAAACTTTCCTTCAGCTCTGTGACGTACTGAGAGGCCGTAGTGACAGTTGCATCTGCCTTGGCATCAGTCCACGTCCTCATCAGAGCCTCAAGTGGTCCTTTGATGAGCCGCCCAATCAGTAACGTGGCAGGAGGCACGCCAGTAGATTGGTGGTGCACCTCTCTGTAGGCAAACAGGGCCGCCGACAAGAATAAAACCCAGTCCTCTGGTTTCTCTTGTGCCAGTTTGCGTACTATAGTCATGAGGGTGCCGTTGAACTGCTCTGCCTGCCCGTTCGCTTCGAGCGGAAGACTCTAACCCTTTCCTCCATTAATTTTCACCTAAATTGGGACCCGTTATAAATCAGAATGTCCTGAGGGAAACCCAGTTTCGTAAAGATCGAGAGTAAGGCCTCTGCGATATGCACACAATTGATGGAGGAGACAGCTTCTCCCGACATGGTGCATGCATCTACCAGAGTCAAGATATACTAGTTTCTCCTCCTAGTTCCTTCGAACGGTCCCACCAAATCTACAGCGACTCTTTCAAAGGGAGTGCCTGTAATAGATATCTCTCCTAGCGTGGCGGGAGCCGTCCAATGCTTGGGCGCCACCCTTTGGCATTGGGGGCATGACTTAACATAACGCTGGTTGTCAGCGTACACTCCCGGCCAGAAATAATGGTCTCCGATGCGTTGCATGGTTGCCCCATACCACATATGGCCACCAAATGAGGCGGAATCCCCATGTCTAGAACCTGAGTTTTATATGAGGACGGCGCTACAAGCTGAGAGTGCTCTTGTTCCCCTTTACTCGTTTTCCGGTACAAATCCCCTTCTTTCGTGTAGGAGTCACCGAGGCGAGGAGAACGGTGGCCAGTTGGCAGTTTCTTGAAGCATGCAGTCAAGGTAGGGTCTTCTGTCTGAGCTTTCTTAAGCATCTCTGGGACGGGATTAGACACCTTATTTGACTTTTCAGCTTGCTTCGCTTGCGCCCTAGTCTGCACAGCGGCCAGAACTAGGTCCTGGGAAGGATTTCCCAAATAGACATATTTGCAGCCAAGGATTATGTCAAAGATGGGGTCCTCAAGGATGGCAGCCTTTATTCTGCCTTCTACATATCGTGATTGGATATCAATCATCGCAACTCGCAGATTAAGGGGCGCAGCGCTTCGGTCCGCACATCTCATCTTTACAGTTTCTTCAGTAATCTGATCGGGCCTCACGAGCGCCTCCGAAACTACAGATTCATAGTCAGCCCCGAATCATATAAGCAGATCACGGGCCCCCATTCACGAGGGGCGGGGAGTGTCCTCTTCTGACTTTAGGGCCCTAGCCTTTTCCTCCGTTCCTGTCAACATGCAAGCTGCACGATGAGGGGATTCCTTTTGTCGACGACAGTCCACACAGTTATGATTATTCGTTTTGCAAAATT
This sequence comes from Oreohelix idahoensis, assembly GCA_024509875.1. NCBI lineage: Eukaryota > Metazoa > Mollusca > Gastropoda > Stylommatophora > Oreohelicidae > Oreohelix > Oreohelix idahoensis. Next base: position 33,514 of record JAMPIV010001445.1, read on the forward strand.
TGCAATATTTCATGCTGGGCCCCTGGGGCTGACTACCTTGAGAACCCGTGGTTTCTGTTTGTCATGTTCTTGGGTGTGTGACTGTGTTGGCTTGTTAGCGTACGTGCTCTTGGAATCAGTGAAGGGGCGCTCCTTTTGTTTGTGATGATTTTCGTGTGGGCGCCTTTTAGACGGGTTCGCTTACGACTGGGCGCTCTGGTACCGATTAGCAAACAGTACCACCTGATCAAGAGTTTCGGCCCCTGCTCCGCCAAGAACCGTCTCATGTCTGGGGTGAGCGAATCCTTGAATTGCTCCAGGATAATCATTTCTTGTAATCCCTCGTACGATTCGTCGAAGGCGCTTAGTGATCCCCACTTCTCCAAGTACATAGCCAGACGTGTAGCAAACTGGTTATAAGATTCGTCCTTTTGTCTCTTGGCTTCCCGGAATTTGCACTGAAAAGTTTGTGCATTCAGCGAAAAACGTTGAAGCAAAGCTGTCTTCAACAAATCATAATTATTGTTGTCTTCCGTTGCCATTTTGAGGAAGACATCGTAAGCAGGTCCTCGGAGACTCTGAGATAACTTCATGTTGTATCTCTCCCTATCTAATCCATAGTTTCTCCTTGTCTGATCTAAGGGAGGAGATCGGAGCACTGACGGAGTTGTCCGCGTGCAACGAAGATAATCCTTAAAACCAAACTAACTTTTACTGCTCCCTCAAGGATGTCGCACAAGGTGGCTAATATGAGGTGGTGCTTTCAGCTGGCAAACTCATCATGTAGTACAAATAGCTACAGAGACTACCCCTGCATAAGCATATAAATGCTTACTGCGGTCTTGTTTCAAGGAACCAGCTGTATAGGTGGGCCCGTGTTCCTCAAGGAACGAACAACAAATGATGATGAAGATATGAAAAATTAGCAATAACAAAATCAGCAGAATTGGCATACAACATGTAGAAAAGAACAATTGTGTAGGTCGACATAAGAAAATATGGATCGAGGGAGTAGTGTGCTGCTAAAATTTAAAAATAGAGTACACTAATCCGTCGTAAAACTAGTCCGAAAACAAATCATAAATCTAACTGACCACGTTCTATGACATTAACAGTAGAAGCAAGAAGATGATAATGGACAAAGAGAAATAAAAATTGAACCTAAAGAAGAAAAAAGCATGTATAACTCTAATATGTCTATGTTCTCATGTGTGGACAGCATGAGCAGTTCTTTATTCCACGCCGTACAGCATTTGTTATGCAGAAATGTCTGTTCTTACAGCCTGCATGAGGTACACAACTGTAAAAATGAGTCCCTGATTCTACTCTGCTTTTAGACAGGCAAAGGCGGCGAAGAAATTGAACTGATCATACTGCCTTACAAAATTGCGACAAGTGAAATATGTAACCTTTTTCTTCCCTACGGCCATAATCTCTTACTAAGCTACTTTTATCTTTCCAACCTTCTTCACAAAAAAGTACAACACACTAAAATATTAATGCTAAATGAGATGTATTAAATAAAATGAAATCGTAACGAATAGACTGTGATACTGAAAGCATCTGAAAGATTTATATGCACTAACGATTAACAGTCCATCAGTGTCGGCTATTTCCTAATCCTAGGGGTTACTGGGGCCCATCCCCACCAGAACTTCTAACACCAAAACCTTTTCGTTTTCATGCTTTAATAGTGACATATAGCGTCACCAAATGACAGCGAGATATAGGCAACCTATTGTGAGCAAGAGAGAAGGCTCAATATCTTTCATCCACTGTGTCTGCCGGCTTGATACTGACCACTTCACCCCTAGTGTGCCGATGGTCAAGAAAATATGGTCCTAATACCATATTCCCAATATGCCTCAATGGGCGTGTAGCGGGATCCTTTACCCTTTTACTGTCTGCTCCACATTATTGGTTTTCCATGGTAAAACAAAGTAACAAGTGTTGCGATGATGTCACGTGCTCGCCTTAAAGCATGTATTCACTGCTGAGACAGCGCAGACTACGTTGGCTTGGTCCTATCCGCTGCATAGAAGATAGTCGCATCTCCAAAGATATTTTTACGGACAACTGACTGATGGCAACAACAAATAAGGCGGGCGATCTCAGGTGAAGTTGAAAGTTGTGTGCAAGAGAGACTTGAAAGAGCTTACGGTTGGTTTGATTTGAGAGCCAGAATAGACTTTGACATTCATTGGAAAGTTGGGCTAAAAGTACAATCTGAGACTTGACCTGAGAAATGGAAATACAATCTAGCGAAATCGGAGACACAGATCAGACTGCATCGCCACGTCGAGCTAGCAATTCCCCAGAGCCAGAAAGAAGGATCGGACAAAAAATTCCAAAATTATAACTTTCAGGTTGAAGTAATTTGGCAACTTTGAACCTTAAAACTAAACCTGCATTTTTAAATTCAAAAACTGGAGACTTAAAGGACCAGGACAGAGCATTTGGGAAACTTTAAAACTTAAAGGTAAACCCGCATTTTTAAATACAAAGACTGGAGATCTTAGGAATCAGAACACAAGTCATAAGAGGAATAATAAAATTACCGAGACAAGTGATTCGAAAGCATCTAACCTAAGTTGCTGTGTCCATTCTAACTGTGCCAGGAGATCATGTTATCAAAAGTTAATTTTGGTTCATGGTACGAAGCTTTCCGACTATTCGGGGTACGAAGCTGCACGACTTAAGTTTCTACGCCACTAGTTGTGAAGTCAGGAGCAGGGATTCAACACTAGCCGCCTATATTGGACGAGTTGTGTGGAGAAGTGCCCTCATCACAAAAGAATTGACGAAACCACGGCTGCAGGACTCACTTAGATCAGCTATGTTCTTGTTAAAAGGAACCAGCAAAATGACATTTTTTTTTATAAATCCTCAACCCCTGTCTCAGTGAAGACAATTTTATATATATCTAAAATTCACCTTCATTCCATCGTTATTTTAACCTGTTAAAACTAATTGATTATTAAATTTGTTACATGTTATTTTAAAACAAAACAATCATTGTTGATTCAGTTATTATAGGTATGAAAGCAAACGTATGAGCAAGACACTTTAATATAAATACATCTAGACATATATTTACATCTAAAGAGCAAATACTTATAAAAAGACTTTCGCTTGATTACACCAGCTAGCGGCTTTAACCAAATGATAGAAGCATCATTATCCTTCTATCTACAACTCTGGCAAAAGTAATCTTGTGCAGAGGTAGACACCTTTGAAGACCAATATTAGATACTCTTGAGTGTTGGCCACTGGTAGACTACTACTGCAGAGCTAAGGGGAGGCAATCCGTGACAGGCACTAATTGCGATGATTCCTGCTACGCCACCTCAGATTTGGCGAAAAGAAGCTCTCAACAAGCAGAAGAAAAATGAAAACCCCGACAGGAACACTAGACCAACGGCTATCACCTCATAAATAATAAATGGTAATTTCTCTATTTGTCAACGTATAACAATTATTTATTTTGGTCATGTTAGTTTTTGTCCTAATAGACAGTAAACCTGTACTATTTTTCTGTGCAATTTATCATCCTCTTAGACCCGTTTATGTTATGTGCCCGCACATGTAACTGCGAAATTGTTTAAGCCATATCCCCATGTGGTGAAGTGGGATGTTATAAATATTTATAGGGGACTTAGTGTACTGACTGAGATCAGCTGTGAAGGTATATATATCTAATAAGAGTAGTGTATTATATATAACCTTACTTGCTGCCACATATGTATACCTCAGTCAGAATTATTCTGGAATAGTGTGATGACTACGTTATATGTCTAGGGTATGTGTATGATGAAGTGTAAGTCATAACAACAACAGACAGAGAAACAATTTAATTTATTCCACCACACTTGACAACACTGTGACACTCACATACATAAAACACTCTACAAGGATATCTTAAAGGAGTCACTGATAACTTTTCAAATAACAATATGTATTCATTGCTGTCATGAATGTATATGTGTCCTGATTCAAATACAAAGGGAACCAGGAATCACAATCAATTTTAATTACAAGTTATATGTACAGAATTTATTAATATGAATCTTGTAGTGACATATGTTATTAAAAGTATCCTATGTGTGTCAGTTGTGTAGTAGTAATATGAGGTAATACTGGTTTTGTTTTGTTCAAGCTCTGTTGGTATTTGTCATCATGACTTCAATAGTTTGTCTTTATTGGAACTAGTATTGGAGATGTTCTCAGTTCCTGATATTAAAACAATTAAATTCCCTCTTAATGTTATTTTTACAAGGTCATTTTAAGATGGGGGTACATAATGTTGAGCTCAGCTGGCCACATCAGCTTATCTTGCGTGATGGCGGCAGGAAAAGACTCCTCTGCTCGATTTCTCCCCTGGGCTCTGGAGACCCCTCACTGATAGCTAAATGGACCAAGGAGTATGCTGTCCGACTCTGGATTCAGCAAAGCTCTGACCAGGTGCTGCTCAATACCATCAAGACCACGGTCCCTGAAAACAAGAAGGATGTACCTTCTACTTCATAACTAATTGATACTCTAGTTCTACACTGAGCACAATACATCACAAACATTGAGTTCAGAGCGTTAGGCCAACTGTCAGCTTCATCTGAAATACTTTATACCAGTATTAACCTCCTTAATGGTTACTACGCCTCTGCAATTCCAGCATTATTTCTTTCTAGTCAATCATCTAGGTGTCAGTGTACTGTTTGGCCATTCCATGCCGTTTTTACTTTCCTCCGACACCTTCTGTTCAGGCTGGAGCATTATAGGCTTTACATCATGTTTGCTACTGAACTACACATATATACAGGCATAAATTAACAATTCACATTCAATTTTCATTAAAAGATACTGAATGTTTCAAGCTTACCACAATTCATAGAATAAACACAGATACGTTGACTAGCAATGAATTCTGGCACAAATACTGGCACAAATTCCCATCTGCTTATGTTCCAGGCTTTTATTTAGCAAAAATATGAGCTGGCTTTGTGATGATATCCGATATTTCACCGATCAAAATATAGCATCTAGTAGTTTGTAGGTATAAAATAACATAGGTATTACCACACCACCAAAAGACTAGTTTTATTTCTTGGTTCCTAAAGGGTTAACGCGTAAAACGCCGATAGTTGAAAATGCCAATGTGACGTTACAGACTTGCAAGCCTTACCCAAAATGCATGCGTGAAAGTTAGTGTAGTTAGAAATCGTGTATTTCTTGGAAAAGACAAGGGAGAGAACGGGGGAAATGCATAGACCCTGTTTGAATTTCTAAACTGAAACTAAATGGCCTAAACGTGCGATAGGAAAAATAAAGACTAGAAATGAAGATTAAAATGCTACTAATTAGTTGTTAAATATATAATATGCGTTAGTCTAAATATTTTAGCCTACTGTAGAAAGAAAGATATGTTATTTGAATAAATATAAAGGAAAGACGAAAAGGGTAAAAATAATAGCTAGAAGTGTGAAACCTTATGCATTAGATGACAAAACGGTAGAATAAGTAAATATTTTCATTCTGGATTAACATGACTTAGATAATACTAGCGATATGGTAGAATGAAGACATATAAAGACGTGCCTGGGATTTCTTTACTGAAGCTAGCCATATTGAGGCCATAGAAAGGGGTGTCTCCTGATTTGAAAATTGTAGGTTAACTTTTGAAAATAGACGCGTAGGAACGGAAGTCACCTGATTGGTTGCTGAGCATAACTAAGAAAGTGAAATAAATACTCAGAAAGACGAGCGTTCCTTGCCACTTTCAATTTAAACTTTCACATGTAAAGTTAATAACGTTTACAGACAAGTGTGATCAGATGCCTTCGCTGTTCTGTTATTCAGCAGGAGATCTTGTGTGACCATTTATGGCCTGTAATTAACTTACATAGTGAAAAAATTCGATATTTCGGTAAGACCAACATTTATATAATTATTATTGTATTTGAAAATGTGTTTGCCATATTGATTATGAATGAATATTTGAAGGGGAGAGTCCCAGTCGTACAAGTGCCATTTCAACATGTTACGTACACTCATTAAATGGGGTTAGATAATCTTATAGCTTCATGTAAAAGCCCTACAGCTTTGCTTGTACTTTGGGAGATAAAAGAACATATAAATTTATATAAAGAGTAAAGTTAACATCAAACTTTGTATTGTTTCACCGAGTTGCTAAGAAAGATATTATCATTGTGGGGAAAGAACTTAATAAAATCCTTGCAGTTTTACTTAAAAGTTGGGATAAAGAGAGATTAATAAGGGAAAAGACTTTAATGAATAATGTTCAAGTATAGCCAGAAAATCACTGGCCATCTTTATGTAATCCATGTTATTACCTGAATGTATTTATGAAATTATAATATTGTATTAGGACTAGGAAGAAAAAAAAAAAAAAAAAAAAAACATATGTTTGAGATATTTAATGATACTAGAGCACACTACCGAGGGGGAAAATAATTATTTATGTATTATGTTCTGATTTTTGATTGGTTGATATCTGCAAAACTGTTACAAATGGAGATAGGTCAGAATATTATTTTGAGGGGAAATAAATCCTCTACTTCCAGAGTTTCTGGGTGTGAAACTGAAGTGAGCCAGTCACGTTGTTGTTCAACCCTGGTACCTGTTCGAGGCCATATGATTTGAGGGCCCTACCTTATCTTGAATCCTGAAAGCTGAGCAGTGCTGTGAGGAGGAAGACTTATAACCAGGACATCGCAGAATTTTCGACACCTATCTTAAGATAAGCCCTGTGTTTTGGGGCCTTGTGAATTCACTGAACTATTCTCCACAATTTGATATTTCAACCAGATTAAATAAAATGATGACAGTAGTGATTCCCCAAAATATGTGCTTTAGTTTGGACTAGAGTATTACAACAAGAACACTTCCTAGTCAGAAATAAAAAGACTTTAGTAGTGAAACTAGATTGTGTGTAACTGTATATAAATGTTTAATCTTAATGTTTTTTATGAATCAACTCAATTATACTTAATACATTTGAAAAAAATTGTTCAGACCAAAATTCAATAGGGAGTTGTTTACTTAATTGTTTATTAACCTTAAAGTGTGGTTGTTGTTATTTTCTGCACATGCATTGCATATACCCTAGACACGTAGCTACACAACATCCATACATTATAACATATAAATTGGGGATAACATACATAGCGGGTGGTAGTCATTGGTGGAAGCAAGACAGGTTTCCTGACATATAGTTAAAAGGTAAACTTCCTCAGGAGCTAGCATAGCTGACTTCACATCTGCTACACAAATATATATATAAGTAATATCGACCCACCACATATAGTGGGATTGGCTCGTCCGGGATTTCCAAAGTTTTATAATAAGTAAATAAGTGGAGGTTTTGGTGAATTGACATTGCTCTGTGTTGTCCTGTTAATTAGATATTAATTAGATATTTTGGTTTATTTAAATCACATTGGATAGAATATTAAGATGGCAGAATTGGCCAAGTACAGATCTTCTGCTGTGCAGACTGCGAAGGAAATGGGTATGGAGGGACAGATTTTAATTGATTATGTTACAGCAGAGGTTGATAAATATATAGCCAGAGAAAGGGAAGATGCTAGGGAGGCTAAGAAATTAGAGGCTGATAGATTGGCGGAGGAGAAACGAATTATGTTAGAAGATGCTAGAGAACTTAAGAAATTAGAGGCTGATCGGGAGGCTGAGATTAAGAGGCTGCAGTTGGAGGAAAAGAAACTTGAGGCTGAGAAGGAGGAAAAACGTCTACAGAGGGAGGCGGAACGAGAGAAAGAAGAAAAGAGGTTGGAGGCAGAAAGGGAAGACAAAAGACTGGCTGCTGAAAGGGAAGCAGAAGATAAAAGGTTACAGCGGGAGCATGAGTTACGACTAAGAGAGTTAGAGTTACAAGGCCATGCTCCTGAAAATGGAACTAGCCCATCCACTTCCGACTCAGCTGCAAGCCAGGGGGCCTCCTCATCAGCCATGGGGTTTCATTTGGATCCTTTTATTGAGAAAGACGATGATATTGAGTCCTTCCTTAGCCGTTTTGAAAGTTTAGCTACAACATATGGGTTGGAGAAGGATAAGTGGAGCCTTAAAGTATCCCAGGGACTTAGGGGAAATTCTTATGAAGTATTTTCCAAGCTCAGTAAAGATGACCAAGACGATTATGACATTCTTAAACATGCACTATTGGTCAGATACGAGAAAAACTGTGAATTTTATAGGAAGAAATTTAGACAGGCTAAATTACTCACAGGGGAGACCTACCACCAGTTCTCGGCCCGACTAGAGACCTATTTGGAGAAATGGACTGCTCTGGGGAAAACCCAAGATTTAAAGGAAATGGTTATGATGGAGCAGGTTAGAGAGTCCATGGCTCCAGACTTGAGAAAGTTTCTCACAGAACAGGGTGCAGAGAGACTGGTGGATATTTTAAATGTAGCTGAGAGATATCTAGCAGCCCAGTCAGAGTTGGCAGGAGCAAAGAAGAAACATATAGATCATAATAAGGGTCCCCAAATTCAACCTCAGAACAAATATGACAATAGAGATAAGTTTAACAAGAATAAACCATATTATGATAGGTCCAGGTACGAACAACGTGACAGAAACCCTCAATATAATGAAAGAAAACCTGTTAACCAGGGAAAGAAATATTGTAAATGGTGTAAGAGGGATGGCCATGACACCCATGACTGTAAAAGAAAACCTTCCACCTTTGCTGCAATGAAAACTGGGAACAAGGGAGTAAAGGCAAAACCTATTAAGCCACATGAGCCCTATCACCCCCCCCAGTATGTGAGGACGTTGTATGTAATGGGGTCACCATAAGGTGCCTTTATGATACAGGTCTAGATTATGATTCAGTCGTCAGTTCGCACCTAGTGAACCCAGATCAGTATACCACAGAGACAGTGGAGATACAAGGGGCGACTAAGGATATAGCAACCATGACACTTCCCGTAGCTAGGATAGAGGTGAAAACTCGTTATGTGGAAGGGATCATCAAAGCAGCAGTTATAAACGAACCCATATACCCTCTAATATTGGGATGTCGTTATGTCTTCTTGGGGAATCCCAAGAGACCTGTGATTATGGCAACAGTGCAGACCAGGTCACAGTCAAGGAAGGAGGAAGATGAACCTATAAATACTCATCCAGAGGAGATGAGGAAGGCACAAGCTGAAGATAGGTCACTCAAGCTGTGTTATAAAAAATTACCTAAATGCCATACACCTCCAAACAAAGGAGAATATTATATGAAAAATAAATTGTTATATAGGAAGGCTGGAACTGGATCCAATGGTCACGGACAGCTGGTCCTTCCCAAGGCATATAGGGAGAAGGTGATGGAATTAGGACATGCTATTCCCTTCAGTGGTCATATGGGGATCAGCGCTACAGGTCAGCGCATAGCTTGTCATTATTTCTGGCCAGGAATAACTGAGGATATAAAAAGATATGTAAAATCATGTCCAGAATGCCAACGGGTAGCTCCAAAGCATTGGACTGCCCCAGCAACTCTAGGGGAAATGCCCATAGTGGGAACACCTTTTGAGAGAGTTGCGGTGGACATTGTGGGACCTCTCACTCGGACAAAGAGGAGGAACAGTTACATTCTGACTCTGGTGGACACATGTTCCATGTGGGGAGAGGCGGTAGCCCTGTCATCAATTGATTCGAAGCATGTGGCAGAGGCATTACTCACAATATTCACGAGGTTAGGTTTCCCTCACCAAATCTTGACTGATAACGGCTCACAGTTCAAGGGGAGACTAACAGAAGAGGTATTTAGGATCTTCCAGGCCAAGCATTTTCATTGTAGTCCGTATCACCCCCAAGGGAACGGCCAGGTGGAGAGGTTCAATGGGACTCTCATTTCCATCCTGAGAAAGCTGGCCCATGAAAAACCTGATACGTGGGACCAATTTTTGCCCGCTGCGTTGTTTGCGTACCGGGAAGTTCCACACAGTTCAACCGGGATGACACCCGCAACCCTGTTATTTGGGAGGCCAATAAAAGGTCCATTGGAAGCCCTATTGAGGACGTGGACCGATGAGAAGGCAGAATAGACTGTTACCTCATCATATGCGTATGTGAACGAACTGACCACTCGTCTAAAAACTGGCTGGAAACTTGCAAACGATAACCTCAGACAAGCCAGGAAGAAACATGCTGCATACTTTAATAAGAAAGCGAAAGATAGAGAATTACATGTGGGAGAGAAGGTGCTTCTTTTACTTCCCGCCAGTAGTAACAAGTTGCAAATTGGATGGCAAGGTCCATACACCGTTCTAGAAAAGATACCTAGACCACCAATTTTAAAATAGACAAGAAAGGAAAGGAGAAAATATATCATGTAAACCTCCTAAAGAAGTATCTCGAGAGAGAAAACCAGGAAGGGACACCTTTACTGGCCTTGTCCATTGCAACCCAAATGAAAAATGAACCACTCACCTCGCAGGAATACCCCTTAAAACCATGTGAAACACCTGTACAGGTGAAAGTCAGTAAGCACCTGACTAAGAAACAGAGGGAACAGGTTCAAAAGGTTCTAACAGAACATACAGATGTGTTAACGGATAAACCGGGGCACACCCATTTGTTGGAGTATGATATGCAATTAATAGACCCAACACCTATCTGTATGAGGGCCTATACGATTCCGTTCGCTAAGGAACAAGCATTGAAGAAGGAGATAGATTATTTGTTAAAAGAAGGGATTATCTCTCACAGTGAATCTCCTTACAGCTCCAGTGTGGTTTTGCTGAGGAAACCCTCTGGGGAACATCGTCTGTGTATAGATTACAGAAAACTGAATGCTGTCACAGAGAATCAGGTGGATCCATTACCTGACCCAAATCAGCTGTTTGCCAGGCTGAATAAGGCAAAATATTTTTCTAAGGTGGATCTTAGCAAGGGCTATTATCAAATTCCAGTAAAGCCTGAGGTCAGATCTTATTTAGCATTTAGCACCTCGGATGGACATTATGAATTCAACATGTTGCCGTTTGGGTTGAAAAATGCTCCGAGTGTGTTCTCAAGAATGATGAGAAAATTGTTGGATCCACTAAAAAATCCATGTATAACGAATTTCATGGATGACATCCTCATTGCCACAGAAACATTTGAGGAACACATTAACTCTTTGACGATGCTATTTGATAGGCTCAGAGAGGCAAATTTGACTGCGAGACCAACCAAATGCTATATTGGTTGTAAAGAGTTGGAGTTCTTGGGACATACGATATATCAGGGTAACATGACCCCTGACCCCAAGAACCTGGAGAAATTACAGAGGGCACCTAGACCACAGACCAAGAAGGACGTGAGATCGTTTGTGTCGCTATGTGGATTTTATCAGAAGTACATAAAAAATTTTAACTCTATATGTGCTCCTCTAACGGATTTAACTCGCAAAGGAAATCCAGATAAAATTGTGTGGTCTGCTCAATGTGAATCGGCGTATCAAGAGTTAAAGGAGAAACTCACTAGCAAGCCTATTTTGAAATTGCCTGATTTGACTCAGGAATTTGTGGTAAGAACGGACGCTAGCAACGTAGGATTAGGGGCTACATTGTTGCAACGGTCCAATTCAAAAAAGGGGAGCTGAACCCAGTCGCTTATGCTAGCCGCAAGCTGAATAAAGCGGAGCAAAACTACTCAACAAGTGAGAAAGAATGTCTAGCTTTAATCTGGGCTATAAAAAAGTTCCAGATCTATCTTTATGGTAGAACATTTGTGGTCCAAACGGATCATCAGCCCCTCGTATTTTTTATCACAGGCTAAGCATGAAAACGCCCGATTATTAAGGTGGTCGTTACTAATCCAACCTTATTCGTTTTCCATTGAGTACATACCCGGTTCGCTGAATGTGGGAGCGGATTTTCTGAGTAGACATCCTTTGGAAGAAACTCAGGGGAGTCATAAGGCCAAATAAGTTAATTTGATCTATGTGAATCTCGGATTTTGAACTCGCTTTACAAGCATGTTCTTAAGTGGGGAGATGTGTGATGATATCCGATATTTCACCGATCAAAATATAGCATCTAGTAGTTTGTAGGTATAAAATAACATAGGTATTACCACACCACCAAAAGACTAGTTTTATTTCTTGGTTCCTAAAGGGTTAACGCGTAAAACGCCGATAGTTGAAAATGCCAATGTGACGTTACAGACTTGCAAGCCTTACCCAAAATGCATGCGTGAAAGTTAGTGTAGTTAGAAATCGTGTATTTCTTGGAAAAGACAAGGGAGAGAACGGGGGAAATGCATAGACCCTGTTTGAATTTCTAAACTGAAACTAAATGGCCTAAACGAGCGATAGGAAAAATAAAGACTAGAAATGAAGATTAAAATGCTACTAATTAGTTGTTAAATATATAATATGCGTTAGTCTAAAATATTTAGCCTACTGTAGAAAGAAAGATATGTTATTTGAATAAATATAAAGGAAAGACGAAAAGGGTAAAAATAATAGCTAGAAGTGTGAAACCTTATGCATTAGATGACAAAACGGTAGAATAAGTAAATATTTTCATTCTGGATTAACATGACTTAGATAATACTAGCGATATGGTAGAATGAAGACATATAAAGACGTGCCTGGGATTTCTTTACTGAAGCTAGCCATATTGAGGCCATAGAAAGGGGTGTCTCCTGATTTGAAAATTGTAGGTTAACTTTTGAAAATAGACGCGTAGGTAGGAACGGAAGTCACCTGATTGGTTGCTGAGCATAACTAAGAAAGTGAAATAAATACTCAGAAAGACGAGCGTTCCTTGCCACTTTCAATTTAAACTTTCACATGTAAAGTTAATAACGTTTACAGACAAGTGTGATCAGATGCCTTCGCTGTTCTGTTATTCAGCAGGAGATCTTGTGTGACCATTTATGGCCTGTAATTAACTTACATAGTGAAAAAATTCGATATTTCGGTAAGACCAACATTTATATAATTATTATTGTATTTGAAAATGTGTTTGCCATATTGATTATGAATGAATATTTGAAGGGGAGAGTCCCAGTCGTACAAGTGCCATTTCAACATGTTACGTACACTCATTAAATGGGGTTAGATAATCTTATAGCTTCATGTAAAAGCCCTACAGCTTTGCTTGTACTTTGGGAGATAAAAGAACATATAAATTTATATAAAGAGTAAAGTTAACATCAAACTTTGTATTGTTTCACCGAGTTGCTAAGAAAGATATTATCATTGTGGGGAAAGAACTTAATAAAATCCTTGCAGTTTTACTTAAAAGTTGGGATAAAGAGAGATTAATAAGGGAAAAGACTTTAATGAATAATGTTTAAGTATAGCCAGAAAATCACTGGCCATCTTTATGTAATCCATGTTATTACCTGAATGTATTTATGAAATTATAATATTGTATTAGGACTAGGAAGAAAAAAAAAAAACAAAACAAAACATATGTTTGAGATATTTAATGATAATAGAGCACACTACCCGAGGGGGAAAATAATTATTTATGTATTATGTTCTGATTTTTGATTGGTTGATATCTGCAAAACTGTTACAAATGGAGATAGGTCAGAATATTATTTTGAGGGGAAATTAATCCTCTACTTCCAGAGTTTCTGGGTGTGAAACTGAAGTGAGCCAGTCACGTTGTTGTTCAACCCTGGTACCTGTTCGAGGCCATATGATTTGAGGGCCCTACCTTATCTTGAATCCTGAAAGCTGAGCAGTGCTGTGAGGAGGAAGACTTATAACCAGGACATCGCAGAATTTTCGACACCTATCTTAAGATAAGCCCTGTGTTTTGGGGCCTTGTGAATTCACTGAACTATTCTCCACAATTTGATATTTCAACCAGATTAAATAAAATGATGACAGTAGTGATTCCCCAAAATATGTGCTTTAGTTTGGACTAGAGTATTACAACAAGAACACTTCCTAGTCAGAAATAAAAAGACTTTAGTAGTGAAACTAGATTGTGTGTAACTGTATATAAATGTTTAATCTTAATGTTTTTTATGAATCAACTCAATTATACTTAATACATTTGAAAAAAATTGTTCAGACCAAAATTCAATAGGGAGTTGTTTACTTAATTGTTTATTAACCTTAAAGTGTGGTTGTTGTTATTTTCTGCACATGCATTGCATATACCCTAGACACGTAGCTACACAACAACCATACATTATAACATATAAATTGGGGATAACATACATAGCGGGTGGTAGTCATTGGTGGAAGCAAGACAGGTTTCCTGACATATAGTTAAAAGGTAAACTTCCTCAGGAGCTAGCATAGCTGACTTCACATCTGCTACACAAATATATATATAAGTAATATCGACCCACCACAGGCTTCAACGCACTGTTGCTTTATCAAGCTTATTTGAACTAGTGGTCTCGAACTAACGCTCCTAAGTGATTATATCAGCGAGTCTGGCCAATGGAGCCACGTTTCGACAAGTGTTTGAAAAAATTTTACCTTCCTACGTCTCCCCTAACAACCAAGGATAGCATTTATAGTCCGACTAATCGTGTTTAGCCTTACATATCATTCCAGCCAATCAGTTCAAATGTAACTTGTGGCCCATTTCCCGTACAATGGTGGTTTAAAAAATCTACCACTGAGCGATTCTGATTTTGGGTGTTGTCCGACAGCACCATCATTTTATTTTGGCTATAACTTGTTAATTCCTAGACTATTGCATAACACTTAACATATTCTTTGTCATCAAGCCCTAAGGAACCCAAATATACAAATTTAAAAGAGCTAAGTGGCTGCGTTCAAAATATGCAATTTCTTCTACCTCCTGTTTCGAAGATGTGCTGTCTGGGTACTGTAATGTTTTCAAACGTAAACCCATCTAATGTTATCTTTTCTAATAAGCGTTTTCCAGGTTTTTTAAAACCTAACTCTGGGAAGGTTAGTGTTTTTATCACTGTCCGTCTGAAAAAAAGTTAGTGCATGTGGCCTTACACGCTTGATAGTAGTAATTGTGTATCGCGCGACGCGTGTTGGGGTGGCATTAATAGCGAGACACGTGTTTAGTGTTGCATGCGTTCCTGATTTTCAGCCCTCCCTCTCTCTTTCTATTTGAGTCCATCTGTTCGTTCGTTTTGGTAACGTAGTATAATTAATGTTAGGATTAATTTAGGTCATTACGCAGTGTGCCTCTCAATGTTTTTCTTAGAAATGCAATACCCGTTTTAATGTGTTGTGGAAACGCTTGTATTTATGCAGTGGCTTATATTTAACGTGGAAACGTTACAATTTGCAGACGAAGCATAAAACAAAGGGGATTTCGAGTACATTCTTTGTGACAGCACTGTTTCTTTTACCATTTCTCTTTTCTTTATTATATGTATTTATTAGGCTTTATATTTACCTGATAATTTATATATGTGGATTAGAATATTTCACGACACCTCCCCTCTTAAAACAGACATTCCATGTCAGTCCTTTATTCTATATACACATAGATAAATGTAAGTCAACTTGACTTTACTCTGCTGTGGTGCTATCATGGTTTTATGTAGTTGGGTCCATTCAGAGTAGGCACTACTCATGAAATCTGCCTCAGACTTCTACAACCAATAATATATTTCGGTTATGTTACTGAACAGCCGCAAGTGTGAATGCTTGTCTTAATGCTGCTTCGCAACCCGTATTTACCATTTCTCTTCTCTGAGTCTGCGCAATGACATGTCCAGAGAATATTATATTTCCCTCAAAATGTACGTTATGAGGAGATAACATATACCTGGTGATAGCAGAGTTTTCGTAGTGGATCCCATAATCTTCTTATTATCCTGTATGAAACATTCGGAATATCCTCCATCAAAGAGGCAACTCAGGGATTCATTACGTTCCTCCGAAATGTTTACATCCAACAATTTTCTCATCATTCTAGAGAAGACACTAGGCGCATTCTTCAATCCAAATGGCAATCTATTAAACTCATAGTGTCCTTCTGATGTACTAAAAGCTAGGTATGGTCTAACCTCAGGCTTTACTGGAATCTGATAGTATCCTTTACTCAGATCCACTTTTGAGAAATATTTAGCTTTATTTAGTTTGGCAAACAGCTGATTTGTATCCGGCAATGGATCCACCTGTCCTTCTGTAATAGCATTCAGTCTCCTGTAATCTATACAGAGTCTATGTTCTCCAGAGGGCTTCCTTAAGAGTACAACACCGGAACTATACGAAGATTCACTGTGCGAAATAATTCCTTCCTTCAACAGATAGTCTATCTCTTCCTTTAAAGCTTTCTCCTTAGCAAACGGAATCGAATATGGTTTCATACAGACAGGTGTGGGGTCTATCAGTTTCATATCATATTCCAATAGGTTTGTATGCCCTGGTCGGTCTGTTAACACCTCTGCATGATTATTTAGAACCTGTTGCACTCTCTCTTTCTGAGTTTTCGTTAAATGTGTACTGATTTTCACCTGTGCTGCTGTCTCACAGGGGTGTAACGGATACTCAAATGATCAAAGTGGTTCCTTTTTCATCTCCATGGCGATGGACAAGGTCAACAAGTGTGTCTCTTCCTGATGTTCTCTTTCCAAATATTTCTTCAGGAGATTCACATGATAGATTTTTTCTTTCCCCTTCTTATCTATCTTATAATTTGTTCTAGACACCTTCTCTAAAACTGTATATGGACCCTGCCATCCAATTTGTAACTTATTCTGACTCCCGGGCAAAAGAAGCAGTACTTTCTCTCCCACAGCCAAATTTCTGTCTTTCGCCTTCCTGTTATAATAGGCAGCATGTTTCTTCCTGGCTTGTTTCAAATTTTCATTGGCAAGTTTCCAGCCAGTTTTTAAACGAGTGGTCAGCTCATTCACATATTGGTATGAAGATGTAATGTTTTCCTCTGCCTTTTCATCAGTCCACGTTCTTAACAAAGCTACATGTGGACCTTTAATTGTGTGGACCTATTTGTCCATGCACCGGTATGGTCTCTTCCACTCGAAGCTCTATAGTGATGATTTTTCTTCCCAGAATTTTCATGCACAAAACGACCGCTACCAATTTTTTCTTTTGGGGGCTTTCTCCCCACTTAAAATTCTTGATGAGAGATTTCCTCTCTACATCTTCTTCCTCCAGTTTGTTTAAGTCCGATTGAGGGATTGTCGGCTTATCCTGGGGTAAGACATCTGTTTGCACTCTCCGCATAGTGGCCATTGTAAAACAGTTAAGTGAAGCTTGTCCGTGAAAGGGGCTTCCCATTCCATTTGGTCCACTTTATCAAATCTATTTTTCTTTTTATTATCAGGCCTAATTTTGCCCCGTGGCGTGTCCAGGTCCTGATCAATGTTCCCACTTGTGGGTGTTCCCTCATGTGCTATGCTACACCTTTCTACAAAATTCTCAATGTCCCATCTTGCTTTAGGCCAATAATAATTGTGAGCCACCTTTTGAATGATGGTACCTATCTTCTCATGGTCCCCATCTGGTTTCACATGTAGGCTCCTTATAAAGTCTGCCCTATATCTTTTAGGAAGTACCAGCTGTCCCTGACCTTTGGATCTAGCTCCAGTCTTCCTATACATCAACTTGTTTTTCATGTAAAAATCTCCCTTGCCTGGAGTTGTATGACAAGTTGACAATTTTCTGAAACAAGGCTTGAGTGTTTTATCCCCAGCCTGTGCCTTCCTCATCTCTTCTGGAGTGGTATCCAACATAATATCCTCCTCCTGTCTTGAGGTCGACCTGACCTGAAGGGTGGCCATATACACAGGTTTCCTTCTGCAACGGTCAGTGTCATGATTGTCCATCTGACAATTCTTACACCACCTTTTTCCTTGGTTGAAAGATTTTCTTTCATCATATTTCCTTTCATCGAATTGTGGGAATTTATTTTTATTTTCATATCGTGGCCTATCAAACTGGTGCTTACCTTTGTTTTGATCCCTAGGATCAAATTTATTAAAGTTCTGTGGTGCCCTAAAGTTATCCACTTGTTTCTTTTTATTACCTGTTACCTCTGCTTGAGCTGCTTGATACCTTTCAGCAACATTTAGCAACTCACCCAGCCTCTCTGCACCTTGCTCCATGAGAAACTTTCTCAGGTCTGGAGCCATGGACTCTCTTAATTGCTCTATAAGGACCATTTCCTTAAGAATCTTGGGTTTTCCCCAGAGAAGTCCATTTCTCCAAGTATGTCTCTATTCGTGCAGAGAACTGGTGATAGGTTTCACCTGACAGTAGTTTAGCATTCCTAAATTTTTTCATATAAAATTCTGCATTCTTTTCATATCTTAACAAAAGAGCCTGCTTTAGCATGTCATAATTTTCCTGATCACCTCTGCTCATTTTTGCAAAAACTTCATAAGCTGCCCCACGAAGTCCCTGAGATAACTTTAAGCTCCACCTTTCTCTCTCTAACCCATATGTGGTAGCTAATAGTTCATACCTATTTAGATAGCTCTCTATATCATCGTCTTTCTCAACAAAATGATCTAAATGAAAATTCATAGCTGAGGTTGAGGCTCCTTGGCTAGCAGTGGCATCAGAGGCAAAGGGACTGGCACCATTTTCAGGAGCATGGCCTTGAAAATCAAACTCCCTGAGTCGTAACTCATGTTCCCTTTGTAATCTTTTATCTTCTGCTTCCCTTTCTGCAGCTAATTTCTTGTCTTCTCTTTCTGCAGTCAATCTTCTTTCTTCTGCTTCCAATTTCTTAGCCTCAGCCTCAATCTGCAACCTTTTAATTTCTTTTTCAGCCTCTAACTTTCTTTCGGCTTCAAACCTTCTTTCTTCGCGTTCAATAAATTTGTCACATTCCGTAGTGACATAGGCAACCATAACTTGCCCATCTAATCCTAACTCTTTTGCAGTCTGAACAGCAGCAGATCGAAATTTGGCCAGGTCCGCCATTGTCTATCAGGTAAATTTATACAATATCTAACTAACAATTCAATCTCTAAATATATATCTAATGGACAACACAGGCACCGAGAGCTCAACCTTATTTAATTCCACCCAAGGATACCTTTTAATTCTTATATTCCCTGAAGTGAATAACCCCCAATATTTTTAATAGGTAAAGATTCAAAATCCCAAGAGCGAGACCCCAATATATGTGGTGAAGTGGGATGTTATAAATATTTATAGGGGACTTAGTGTACTGACTGAGATCAGCTGTGAAGGTATATATATCTAATAAGAGTAGTGTATTATATATAACCTTACTTGCTGCCACATATGTATACCTCAGTCAGAATTATTCTGGAATAGTGTGATGACTACGTTATATGTCTAGGGTATGTGTATGATGAAGTGTAAGTCATAACAACAACAGACAGAGAAACAATTTAATTTATTCCACCACACTTGACAACACTGTGACACTCACATACATAAAACACTCTACAAGGATATCTTAAAGGAGTCACTGATAACTTTTCAAATAACAATATGTATTCATTGCTGTCATGAATGTATATGTGTCCTGATTCAAATACAAAGGGAACCAGGAATCACAATCAATTTTAATTACAAGTTATATGTACAGAATTTATTAATATGAATCTTGTAGTGACATATGTTATTAAAAGTATCCTATGTGTGTCAGTTGTGTAGTAGTAATATGAGGTAATACTGGTTTTGTTTTGTTCAAGCTCTGTTGGTATTTGTCATCATGACTTCAATAGTTTGTCTTTATTGGAACTAGTATTGGAGATGTTCTCAGTTCCTGATATTAAAACAATTAAATTCCCCTCTTAATGTTATTTTTACAAGGTCATTTTAAGATGGGGGTACATAATGTTGAGCTCAGCTGGCCACATCAGCTTATCTTGCGTGATGGCGGCAGGAAAAGACTCCTCTGCTCGATTTCTCCCCTGGGCTCTGGAGACCCCTCACTGATAGCTAAATGGACCAAGGAGTATGCTGTCCGACTCTGGATTCAGCAAAGCTCTGACCAGGTGCTGCTCAATACCATCAAGACCACGGTCCCTGAAAACAAGAAGGATGTACCTTCTACTTCATAACTAATTGATACTCTAGTTCTACACTGAGCACAATACATCACAAACATTGAGTTCAGAGCGTTAGGCCAACTGTCAGCTTCATCTGAAATACTTTATACCAGTATTAACCTCCTTAATGGTTACTACGCCTCTGCAATTCCAGCATTATTTCTTTCTAGTCAATCATCTAGGTGTCAGTGTACTGTTTGGCCATTCCATGCCGTTTTACTTTCCTCCGACACCTTCTGTTCAGGCTGGAGCATTATAGGCTTTACATCATGTTTGCTACTGAACTACACATATATACAGGCATAAATTAACAATTCACATTCAATTTTCATTAAAAGATACTGAATGTTTCAAGCTTACCACAATTCATAGAAATAAACACAGATACGTTGACTAGCAATGAATTCTGGCACAAATACTGGCACAAATTCCCATCTGCTTATGTTCCAGGCTTTTATTTAGCAAAAATATGAGCTGGCTTCAACGCACTGTTGCTTTATCAAGCTTATTTGAACTAGTGGTCTCGAACTAACGCTCCTAAGTGATTATATCAGCGAGTCTGGCCAATGGAGCCACGTTTCGACAAGTGTTTGAAAAAATTTTACCTTCCTACGTCTCCCCTAACAACCAAGGATAGCATTTATAGTCCGACTAATCGTGTTTAGCCTTACATATCATTCCAGCCAATCAGTTCAAATGTAACTTGTGGCCCATTTCCCGTACAATGGTGGTTTAAAAAATCTACCACTGAGCGATTCTGATTTTGGGTGTTGTCCGACAGCACCATCATTTTATTTTGGCTATAACTTGTTAATTCCTAGACTATTTGCATAACACTTAACATATTCTTTGTCATCAAGCCCTAAGGAACCCAAATATACAAATTTAAAAGAGCTAAGTGGCTGCGTTCAAAATATGCAATTTCTTCTACCTCCTGTTTCGAAGATGTGCTGTCTGGGTACTGTAATGTTTTCAAACGTAAACCCATCTAATGTTATCTTTTCTAATAAGCGTTTTCCAGGTTTTTTAAAACCTAACTCTGGGAAGGTTAGTGTTTTTATCACTGTCCGTCTGAAAAAAAAGTTAGTGCATGTGGCCTTACACGCTTGATAGTAGTAATTGTGTATCGCGCGACGCGTGTTGGGGTGGCATTAATAGCGAGACACGTGTTTAGTGTTGCATGCGTTCCTGATTTTCAGCCCTCCCTCTCTCTTTCTATTTGAGTCCATCTGTTCGTTCGTTTTGGTAACGTAGTATAATTAATGTTAGGATTAATTTAGGTCATTACGCAGTGTGCCTCTCAATGTTTTTCTTAGAAATGCAATACCCGTTTTAATGTGTTGTGGAAACGCTTGTATTTATGCAGTGGCTTATATTTAACGTGGAAACGTTACAATTTGCAGACGAAGCATAAAACAAAGGGGATTTCGAGTACATTCTTTGTGACAGCACTGTTTCTTTTACCATTTCTCTTTTCTTTATTATATGTATTTATTAGGCTTTATATTTACCTGATAATTTATATATGTGGATTAGAATATTTCACGACACCCCACCAGAAAAAGAGCATTGGAACCGCCACTGGCGGCGACCTTACTAAACGATTTGTAAATTATATTGCAAATCAATACAGATGTTAAATTCTGCAAGGTCTTTTGACATCGAAAAGTATGTTAATCGCAGCTGACACACGCAAACATACACATACACAAACACGAAGAAAAAATAAATGCTTTCTCCTGAGTATAGGCGGGTTAATGTTGCAGAAGATTAGGTATTAAGACAGCATTTATTCATACTTGCATCACCCTTCAGCTCTAACAAGGGTCATAGACTTTCAATAAACGTATGCCACGTTTTCCTGTCACAGATCATCAGCTCAATGTTTTTTTTAAATGTCTTTATCATCATTTTAATCTCTACACTTCTCTCTTCCATGTGTTTTTCTATCTATATCTGTTTTTCTAACCCTGGTAATTTCAAGAATAATGAATGCATTGTAAACCATTTTTCATCAGTATGTGTGCCATCCATCTCTCGATTCTTCTTTTCATATATTATTCCACTAGCAATTGACTTGTTCATGTCATCACTTTCACATTAGTGATCTTCTCATACCATTTCAATACTTCTATTCTACGAATACACCCACTTATGAAAGTCAGTAGCTTTTTGGTGGTTGTTTTTGTTGTTCTCTATGTTTCAGAGCCAAATAAAAGGACAGATCTGACACGTTTTGAAGATTACTTTTTTTTCTTCAAATTTGATTTCTTTTGATTTCCATGTATTTCCAAATTCAATGTAAATTCCTCTTACTTTTTACACCCTTATTCTGATATCACTGTCACGCCTTTCACCTCTGTCTATATTGCTGATTTTCATTATCTCACGTACCACATATCTTTATGAGAACGTAATCTCCATTCCGTAATCTACATAAAAAGGCGCTACGACTTGTTTGCCTGAATGATAACATTCTCAGTGCTCAGCTATTTTCACAGCTGAATGTTCTTCCTCTTAAAAAATTCTTATTCTTCCAAGATCTCCTGTTTGTGCATCAAACTTTACACGGCAGAACGCCTTCATACTTGCAAATGTTCTTTCGCTATAAATACTGCTCATATTTTATACGAGGCGACCCACTTTTGGATCTTGCAAAACCTCGAACTGACCTCTTCCGAAGTGGTTTTAGTTATGCAGGTACTTTAGCATGGAATTCCCTACCCAAGTCTGTCAAAACTGATAATTACATCTCATTCAAAAGACATCTGCATTCACATGTCATGAAATCTTGTACATACATTTAACGACAATTCTGTTTCAATTATTTCAACGTTTCCACGAGCATTTAACTGTCATTGTAATTTTTTCAATTTTCAATTGAATTTGTAATATTAAGTAGCTTTATTGCTTGACCTCTCCCCCTCTCTCTCTTTCTTTCTCTCTCTCTCTCTCTCTCTCTCTCTCTCTCTCTCTCTCTCTCTCTCTCTCTCTCTCTCTCTCTCTCTCTCTCCCTCTCTCTATGTGCGTGAATGACTATGAGTAAATGTAATTGTGTATGCTCAGTTTCTTAATGTGGTGATAATATTAATTAATCCTGTCTGAAGTTTTTAATATTTTAATTTTAATTTGTAAAACGCTGAAAATTGCATTGCACGGCAGAAATGTAAAAAGGCAATTATGCCTATTTCTTTACCCTGATGAAATAAACATTTCGTTCGTTCGTTCGTTCCATGTTGCATGAACTCTTGCGATTTTGTATTTATTAGCTCGCGCAAACCGGCATATTTTCATGAACTTTGAAGAGCTACAGTCTCCATTTTGTTAGACAGTAGACATTAAATAAACTGCCCTGTTTTCGTATGTAATTTGGATTAAATTTGAAATTGGCTGATACATTTTTGCCAGCATTAAACTCAAAAATGTAATAACTTTTGTGCAGTAGTTTGTGCAACAGGCTGACAGAGAGACAAAGTGAAATTTGTAGCTGGCACTGATAGAGCAAATGTCACAGGTGTCTAAGGTTTAGAATAACCCTGCTGGCTCCACTTTCACTGGCTACACTGATCACCAGCACAATGGACACACCTCACTTTCGCACAATGGACACGTCGCACAGTCGCACAGCATAAACGTACAGATCTATGAATAAATATAACTTGACGACACCTTCTTTTTAGTCTCCGCGCTGAAACGTGTTATATTGTAACAGTTGTAGAATAAACGTTATCAAACGTTACACAGGACGCATAATGCCGATAACTAACTACTATCACTATAAAGGTAAAGGTAGTCAAACATCAAATACTGCAGCAGGGGAGTTAATTGTTAGAGACTTCATAATACAAGGCTCTGTTTTTTTTGTAGGGTGGATCTCTAGGTTGATGAATTGTGCTTTCCATAACTCAAGAGTAGAATCAGGTACCCATTTACAACTACCATGTTTCGGTTCTGGAACCGGTAACTTTGCCGGGACAGAAAGCATTCTAGCCGGTTAGACAAAATGACGCTCCATAACGTTGTAATCATCCATAATTTACCCTGGCATTCTTTGATCAAAAGAACAGTATGTCAACTCGTTCAAGCCACCGAAAGAAACTAAAAGTTTAGGCCAGAAATCTTGTAACTATTTCTCACAGAAGAGTCTCACGACGCGGCATGACCCCTCGCTCCATCACACGAGCTTGCTAGTTCCACTTCAGAACATAATTTGGCCTTAATATCAGGCAACGAAGAGACAGACACACTTGTTAAAGAAGGGAAAGTACTACAAGAAAATGATATACGGACATCTTATGAAACGGCTAAAATAATCATAAAAGCCAAATTCAAGTTCAAATCGGATAAGAGAACCCAGGCCATATAAAAATGACGTCTGCCACCAACTATCTAGGCGAGACTACGTCATCATCTTCCGCTTACGCACTGGACACAACAGGGTGAGGTACCATCTATACCAAGTACAGGATTGGTACAACAGATCTCTGCCTCATGACATCCGAGCATCTGCTCCAGTCCTGCCCAACTTACAGAAGTGAACGAAGTAGCATATTGCAACTACAAACTTCTCTCCACGAAAAACTGTTTGCAGATAACAGGAACCTTGTGCTGACTAATGCCTTTATAAGTCATTAATGTATAAGTCTAAGGTCAAATGAGGAAGAATAAAAAAATAACAATTTCGATACTTTCAATATTATTCACCTTTTTTCCACAAGCTAACACAAACATTATTCACCTTTTTTCCACAAGCTAACACAAACATTATTCACCTTTTTTCACAAGCTAACACAAATATCGTTTACATTTTGTTCTCCATGCTCCTTAAGCAGCGCAAAGTAAAATGTGTAATGATGAAGAAATATATCAATGGCACAGCATAATAACATGTAAAAAGCACTGTATTGTTTCAAAAGCAGTATTGCTAAGATATAATGTAATGAAAATCAAAGAAGTAGTACAATTCTACACAGAAGAAAAGTGTAAAAAAAACACAAAAATACCAGTAATAAATAATAATTGTGTATCATTGTCTTACCCAGGCAGCAGTAATCACATTAGAATTAACGTCCACCAATGAAATGAGCAATACAATAATCCTGTAGCAGGAAAGAGCACCTGTGAATTGATGTGTTACTCTCTAGGCGACACAAAGGCTGATGGTCATTTTGACGGAAGAAATGAAAGCATCTGAGATACGCAGCTTGCATTACAAAATTGACAACCACTCCCTTTTCAGAGAGGTTCACCGGTTTGCAGTCACGGCAGTAAAGAGACCCCCTTAATTAGACAGACATAGAAAATGGGCTCTTTGAAAATATATTCATTATCATACGTAATAACACCCACACCCCTCAAATGACACCACTCAGTTTAACATTTCCTTACGCAACATGTTCGATAATCGTGACAGGTGCTGGCAAATGTGACAGGTGTCTACGGTTGAGAATATTCAAGCTCATATTACTTTTACTATCATTAAAAATTACATTTTAATATATGCAGATTACACTGTATCAAATGTTACATGGGATGCATGATTCCGGTTGCAATAGTTAGTTGCAGTAAACTAAAATATGTTGGCATGTTTCAGGGTCTATTTAAAGGTTTTGCCTTGTTGGGCCAGATCTTTCGTGCCTGCCCCGTCTGACATTCCTCAGATCATATTTTTTTTCTTCCAGATTTGGTTTTTCTAATAACTGTGTACTTTCGGTTTGGGACGATTCACATACTAGACCATTTTAGATAAGTACCATCTCCACGCCGATCCTGCTAGTGACGGCCCTGCAACCTAATGCATCTCTACACTGTTGGTACTCTCACAGCAGCGTTTATGAATGCCAAGACTAGACGCAATGAGAGGAAGAATCTTGTAAGCCATCATCCAGCTGATAGTGTCACTGACGTTGTGATAATAGAGGAGAGGGAATTATTTTTTACAGGGTTTATAGAAGTAGCTGTTTGATGGCTATTGCCTTTCTGTATGAGCAAGTCTTTACGCCAAACTGCGTAGCCCTCGCCCTTCCACCTTATCTGCGTTGTTGATGACAATATCTTCTCTGTCAGGAAGTTGGGAAAGAGCATTTTATGCGAAAACCTTTTGTAGGAGAAACGTGCGAAATTGTCTTTGGGAATAAAACTGTAGAAATGAAAAAAAAAAAAAATTAAAATCAAGCTAGACTTAAGCTCTTAAATCACACAAGGAAATGGGTGAGAAACATCTATTTATAATACAGAAAGAGATAAAATACGATAGAAAAAATACAGCGTAGATTAATAATGGTAAATACTAAAGGAGTCATTCATAAACAAATAAAAGAAATCTTACAAGCAAAGACATGGAGTGGAAAGATGAAATAAGATAGCAGAGGAAATATCAATCCTGTTGGATGCCAGTAGAGGGAAGAAGAAAGACAACAAAGTAAGTGAAAGACTTAGTAATAAGTAGTAAACAAATATAAGGCCGCAAAAAAGTGCTTGGCTACACCAGAAGTGCTGAGATCGCGAAATGCAGCACAGAGAAGATCAAATCTATGTACACACAAAGAAATCAGTTAATAGGCAGAAGAACACAATCAGTCTCAGGCTGTTTAACTTCAAAAGATGAAATAGTATCAACTGGCCGGGATGACATATTAGAAAAATGAATATAATGCAAACATGAGCTTTATGATGAAGACAGACCGGAAGTAAATATACAATACAAATGGGCCGTTTTCCTGAAATGACTTCCCCTAGATTTTTATAGGTTGTGTGGCTGAAAACAGGGAGTAGGATGGAAAATCCAATATATTCATTTTTTTTTTTTTGGGTCTCATTCAATTCAAATTGTGTACTATTTTGGCCGAGCTCGTACCTATCGGCATATTTTGTCATGGATCATCTACCATTTCTTGTTCTGTTTGTTTTGAAATTATACGTATGCACTGCAGTTAATAACTGTTTTGCTTATTGTTTTAATATGTGTTTATATATGTTCCGATTTAATAAGAATATACAGGATGTCCATAAAAGATTGTACCCTTTTCAAAAACTTTATTCTCGGCCCCATGATTTGGTACGAGGATGCTTTCTATCACAAAAGTAAGATAATCTCTGCAAGTTTTTAATCATACCTTACACAGACTCAAAAAGAATGTACCTATTTCTTTTTTTTTCACCTACTTGACCAGTGTGTTGAGAGACATGTAACAATTACCGATTGCAACTCAACTGCGAAAGTTTCACTTGAAATACCCGCTGCGCGCATGCGCACTTTTTTGAGAATTTGTAAGGTATACTTAAAACCTTGCAGAGATTATTTTTCTTTTGTGATAGAAAGCATCCTCGTACCAAGTCATGGGGCCGAGAATAAATTTTGTGAAAAGGGTACAATATTTTATGGACACCCTGTACTTTTATCAGTTACCATTTAGTGTCCATACTGAACGATAACTGATAAATAGTATATTCTTACCAAATTCTTACCGAGAACATTAATTTTCACACCCTGTGTATACTAAAGAATCGAGACATTGTATACCAAGCCTGCGTGACGATTGACTATATAAATACTGTGGTTAGCATATTATTTTTCTTTCGTATAAAAGGGTTTCACGCCTATTTTTTTGTATGAACATTGTATTCTACGGTTTATTTGCCGACGAAACATATCCTTCAACTGTGTTATAAGCTTACTTGACTCCAAATACGCTCATTTGATAGGAAACTTATTGACAACTGCATGAATTCTGATAAGTTGAACCGTCTGAATTTTTAATTATGAAAGAAATATGTTTTTGAAATGTGAGATTTGTATTGGCTTGACTGGCTTCACATAAAAAAAAAAAAAACTAACTTCTTTACTGTTAGGCTTGTTTCAAGTTGTATATTTTTTATGGGGACAACATCATCGTCAGTGAAAGAATAATTCTTATTTTATTCTGTTATCTTATTTGCCATAGGAGCACACATTTGTTAATATGATACATATATATGAGTTGAAAACAATATAAAATATTTTCAAACAATAAAAATCGACCTTGTCAGAAGTTGTAAAAAGTCAAGAAGTACTTCAGAAATTTACGCACAAATGCAACCTAACAGACAGAATAATTGACTTATTAGTTCCAGTGTGATGATTCACATGTCCAATATTTATGTGAAACCTTTTCCTTTTTTTTCTGGGGGGGGGGGGGGGGGGGGGAGGGGGGGGGGGAAAAGGGGGGGGGGAGAAAGGGGGGGGGGGGAAGGGGGGGGGGGAAGGGGAGGGGGATTTAATATACTGTCAAGCTAAATATCTCTTTAAGATTAAAGCTTTTTGACTTTATTATTTTACCTGTTTCGTGTAGTGTTTGTTTATTCTTTTCTGTTGTGGATTCCACCGTAACTTGTGTGTGTGTGCTCGTAGACCTACTTGTCCCTACATTTTGGTTTATTTACTCACAATACCTGTGTATGTTTACTTTTATTTCATAGCTGCTTTGTTCATTATTTAACTATTCATTTACCTATTCAGATTTTACCCGACACTGGGGCCCTCTGCACCGTCATTAATTTCTCAATTATACTAAAGTTAGATCTCCAAATCGTCATGCAATATTGTAAAAAAAATAAAAGATTAAAAACATATGAAAATTTTTTAAAATGATTCTTAAAAATTATTATTTATGTGTAAAATATGCCGTTTAGCCAAGACATATAATATGTGTAGTTTTATATATGAAAATTAAATATTTCATATATGACTGATGATTGATTGCGGAATTTGCCTGTGGTTTACCGTTTTATATTTCGTCGGTGTAAAAGAGTTCTCCGTGCTACTTTAGGGGAGATATCTCTAACCATCTACATACTGCAAGACCCGCTGCTTCTAACTTCTTAACATACTTTTCTGCCTCCTACTATACAAGCATAACCCACTCACGAAGCCCAAGCTTACCGCGCTCTGACACCTACAACCTCCTATTCTCATAACTCCAACAACAAAGACACCCAAGAGCTTCCAGCCAAAACGTACTACCCACACCTCTTACCTCACGCAAGGAACCCAACACTATACCAAGGAAAGAACTTTACTTACATCAGTTAAGCTTCCCACCTCCAGGGGGTCCTGGAAACCAGCTGCATCAACTTCAGTCTGGCTGGAAAATGAATAGGATTGGGCTGAAAAGAGAAGGACAAACCCTTGACCTAAAAAATGCCCAGTAGCATGAAGTCGGGATTGTTGTTCCGAAGCGCAAATATCGCATCTACGCGTGTAAACGGACCAACGCAACCGAACGTACCTGATTTATCAAATACTGAACGAAGTTGTAGAAGAGACGTAAGAAATCAAAACTGAGTTGGAACCATACAATATAACGGAGAGGGAAATTTACGCGTTTGAAAATTGAAGTACATATGGTTGTCGTCAAGATATCTAATTTTTATTTTTTCTTATGTTTCTTATGAAATGGTGAAAAAGTTATTCTAAGCATTGTTGGTGGTTTAATATTTACATCAAATTAACCAATAATTTTGCTTACACCAAAACGGCACCGATTTTTGCCGCGCTGACTACTGAACGTGGGTTGTGACCATGAGTCCTCAGGAGTGACCCCAACCCAATGATAGGAACTGTCTAATACTATGGAACTGCCAAAAGAGAAAGCTGAAAGATGGCCGACCAAAAAAGAACTGGGCGCAGAACCATGTTGGCGTGCCGAAACTCGATGCTTACGTATAGGTCATTGTAAGCGAAAATGGTAAGGTCACTTACGAAGCCAAGTGGTGGTGTAGGATAGTTTTCTACCCCTTGAGTATGCCACCCATCGTCTGGTGGCGTGTGTGTGGCCACTGTTTTGCTTTGAGTTAGTCAGCGGCTAAAGTCTGGACGTGTCAGTGGGAAAGCAGCGAAAATTGTTTTTATACGGCAGGAAACAATTCAGCCTTGAGATGGGTCTCGAAGCAACTACAATGGTGCCTTTCTTGCAGTACTGCATAACGCAAGTGTGGGAGGAAACACGGATTTACATGAAACACACTGATGATATCTGACAGGATGTTTACAATTAACCTCATCTAACCATCCGTCAATTTTGAATCAGTTCAGTAATTAGGTTTGACTGAACCCAAACTAATTTGGCCCACCTGTAAGGCACATGAATAGCACACGATGAAACGATGTACATGGCTAGTACCACGTTAGAGTATTTGGCGCCAGAGGCAGGGAAGGCCAAACCAGAGTTTGTACTGATTAAGGTGAAGAAAATGTTAGTACCCATAGAGAGATAATGCCGAGCGAGGAGTAGAATGTTGGTACAGCGACCCCATATATACTATGTCCAGCTTAATTAAGTGGATGAACTAGATTTTCTCTGACTCGCTCCTTGTTCTCCAACTAGTATCCTGAGCACAACAGTTACCACATTAACTACCAAGGAAGACAGGTCTGACGCTGACCAAGTTATCAGTTCTGCAACCCGTTATACTTTGGCTGCAAGGATGCAAGGATGTTAACTGCTTAGCCTCTACCACGCTCGTGGTTGTTGATGCATGATTAGAAACCAGGAATGGCTAATCTACCCAGAATGTAATAACATAGCTTGGTACCAGATAAGCTACATAGATATGTTGTGCTTGAACAATATGCTACTTAATTGTTGCTTGACCATAAAAACAAAAAAAAAAAAAAAAAAAAACAAAGGCTACTTAGAATTGTTTCTAGACCAGAAAAACTAACTGTATAGTTGATGCTTGACCCAGTAGGTGCTGGACTTTAGAATAGTGTGTAAGTCTTGAGACCCGAAAGTCTACATAGAATAGTAGCTTTACCATTCATGCTACATATAATTTAATGTCTAATGACCAGTAAGCTACTTAGATTGTTGCTTATGACCAGTAGCAACTTAGATTGTTGGTGCTATGACCAGTTAGTTGATAAGAGGTTTTGTGTAATTAATTATAAGAATTCACTGGACAAAAAAGAGTGTATAATCATATGATACCAATCTTGGCCGAGATAGGAGAACTTGTCTAACAAAAATATCCCCTACTCCTGAAAAGAGCATGGGTGAATAGACCAATCAAGGTGAGGTCCCCACTATTTAAGTTTCCCCAAGGTAAAGAATGATGATGAATGAAGTTCTCTGTGGTCCCTATCCCGCTACCTCTTGAATCTCACCAAGAGTAGTGGTAATATCAGAGGTTGTTAGTTTTGGCAAAGAGTCTCTATGTGAAAAGTATTTAAAACAGTTCTATGAATTTCCAAACATAACTTTTAACTTATAAATGAAAAATAATCAATACTTGTGTCTTAAAAGTATATCATTACAATTTTATTGTCCTGAACCTCAAACTTTTGGGTCACGAATTATTAAACTCACGAAAAGGTTTTTATTTACATGATACAAAAAATATATATTGGAAACTCTGACTCAATTGTGTACACAAAAAGTCCACTTGGAAAACTATACCCACTAGTTCTTGATATTATCACTAATACTACCATTGAGGTCTGATATTGTCAGTCCACTCTCCAGGTGGTAACTTTAATTTTGGTGAAATTGTTTAGTGGAATGGATGAAGTGTCAGTGCCTGTCGAAAGGACTTAGCTTAAAAAGGGGTTATTTTGCTGGTTCTTTTTGGTGCGAATCAAAGACCCTGAAACACCAACGTTTGCCTCCTGATCTGAAGGAAAGAGTCTAGCATTCAAGTAGTGTTTATCTATGAGCACTCAACACCCACAAGTTATATTCCTAGCTCATTTCTCAGCTAAAACTGCAGCAACGAGTGTAACTCGTAATACAAGCCTGAAATAAGAATACAACCCCTACTATGTAACATCTGTGCCTCAATCAATTTACACCACTAATCCTTATTATAAGACCCACCTAGGTCAGCCACGTTGTGCTAACAAGTCGCAACCATAACCAAAAATTCAGATGTCTACACTCAGCTTGAGGTAATCAGACTCTTCATGTATTGATTTCTAAGCGTTAAAGTTCCCGTCAATGCAAAATTTTCTTCCATGCCATCATCATGTATGTACACCATAGCTTGTGACCTGTTTTAGATTACATCCATTCGAACCAGTACCCAATAATGTTCTCACATGTATTTGAAACGTGTGGAGTCGCCATTTTCACAAAAGTACAGATAGTCAATATATTAAAAACTGCACTTACAGTTGCAAAATAAGTGTAAAGGCCCAATTGCAAATATATTACACATTATTCCATGTCCGAAAAAGCTTACCCATATACACATCATACTTAGGTCCGTCGTGTGACACAACACATCCTTTCGGCCAGTATCGAAAACGAATATGGCACAAACTATGGGTGACTTGTTTACTATACAGTTAATAACAATATCAAATAAAATTATCTGTCTTATACCCATCAAGTTAAAGAAATATTCGCACACACAAAAGCTGACCAGCCCGTAAAGTGCTATAGCACTGTAACCTTACAGATAACAAGTGACGGCAAAGTGGTGCTTGTCCTTCTGACGCATCTGATATGTCAGCTGCATGGAATCGTTATTATATAGACAATTGCTGACATACAAGAATGTGTGATACTTATTTATATCAGAACTACAGTACCAACCAAATTCCGAAGACGAGGTCCCAAAAAGTTAAACAATTTTTTTGAGACTATAAAACTTGGGCGGATTAAGCGAGTGTTTTGTCTAATCTGACCAAAATTGTTTAGTATTATATCATATTTATTTGTGAACCGATTTTAATTATCAAAAAGTGATAATTAAACTGCCATAAGTCCTCTAATCGTTCTATATGTTTTTCCTTTAGTTATTCCTCTTGCATTTCAAATGGGGTTAATTTTTTTGTAATTAAAATTTGAGATATCCCTTGCATTTTAAGTATCTTTAATTATCAAGAAATAAATTATCTAAGTTCGGTCAAAAACCCAAAATAGGCATTATTTCCTCTTCAACCAAATTTTCTTGTCCCTACACAAAAAGAGGTAACGATTTGATTGGTTGTTAAATTTTACTACGTCCTTCGATAAATATTGGGGTGGGTGTGTGAAAAAGGGGCGGGGGGGCGGGGTGGGGGGGGGGGGGGGTAACTTTTAACTTGTTTTCTTAGAAAAATTCAAATACTCTAGTTAAATTGTTGGCGGTAAATTTGACTGGACCCTCAGACAAATTTCAAATACTGTAGTTATTTATAGATTTAAAATACGTTAGCTAGTTCGTTTTTGAGCGGGGAATTTGAGCGTGTTGTTATACGGATTCACTTCTCCACACCAGTATGCTACTTAGATTGTTGCTTGACCTGTATGCTACTTAGATTGTTGCATGACTAGTATGCTACTTAGATTGTTGCTTGACCAGTATGCTACTTAGATTGTTGCTTGACCAGTATGCTACTTAGATTGTTGCTTGACCAGTATGCTACTTAGATTGTTGCTTGACCAGTATGCTACTTAGATTGTTGCTTGACCATTATGCTACTTAGATTGATGCTTGACGAGTATGCTACTTAGATTGTTGCTTGACCATTATGCTACTTAGATTGATGCTTGACGAGTATGCTACTTAGATTGTTGCTTGACCAGTATGCTACTTAGATTATTGCTTGACCAGTATGCTACTTAGATTGTTGCTTGACCAGTATGCTACTTAGATTGTTGCTTGACCAGTATGCTACTTAGATTGTTGCTTGACCAGTATGCTACTTAGATTGTGGCTTGACCAGTGTGCTACATAGATTGTTGCTTGACCAGTATGCTACTTAGATTGTCCAGCATCTCTATGGTAGAGGGTTAAAGCAGCCTCCATTACGCAGGGGAGCCAAATTGGTTGTGCGTCCTTTCATGATTTGCTGTCACAGCAGGGCGATTTCGTCGGTTGGTTGATCCTAGTTTCGATTCCCGGTAATCTTATCACTTATATTTCTTTTCTGTTCTCTTACGTCTTCCTTTCTGTCCAAAGAGTACCTGTTAATTACCTGTGTGTATTTAGTTATTTATCTTACCGGACAGCTCAAGAATCTAGCGTGATGAGCGTCAGTGCATCCTGAATTCTGAGCAATCAGTTAGCACAGGCGTGGGTGCACTTTAGCATACCAAGATCTTCTTCTACTTTTTATTTATTTATTGAAATTGTGGTCTACCAAATACAATTTTGTTTTTATTTTGGCTCCCTTAAGAGTTTTCAACTGTAAACACTAAAATAACTCCACTTGCGTGTCAAATAAAGAAATAATTTAAGGCAAATAACAATGCATACTGATTGAAGACCAAAAAAAAAAATGTGCGTAAGCAAGGAGAAGCGTATTGTATTAAAAGAACGATTCAAACAACATTTATGTACTGGATTACAACAGATGTAATAACACAGACTTAATAAAATGATAATTTGAATTGCATCGTCTCGATTAAGTCCTCAAATTTCGGCACAAAATATTATACTTTTAGAAACAAAATTATTTTGAACAAAAAAAAAAAAAAGAGAAAGAAAAAAACCACAATAAACAAAAAACTACAGACTTTCATAAATGGATGTGAGCGTAGAATTATAGTGGATTATAGTGGTTTGACAAGATCGTTAATGTGGAACTGATGACAAGAACCAGCTAAGCGCCAGTTGAACAAGAGATGACAAGAACCAGACAAGCGCCAGTTGAACAAGGGATGACAAGAACCAGACAAGCGCCAGTTGAACAAGAGATGACAAGAACCAGACCAGCGCCAGTTGAACAAGAGATGACAAGAACCAGACAAGCGTTAGTTGAACAAGAGATGACAAGAACCAGACAAGCGCCAGTTGAACAAGAGATGACAAGAACCAGACACGCGCCATTTGAACAAGAGATGACAAGAACCAGACAAGCGCCAGTTGAACAAGAGATGACAAGAACCAGACCAGCGCCAGTTGAACAAGAGATGACAAGAACCAGACAAGCGTTAGTTGAACAAGAGATGACAAGAACCAGACACGCGCCAGTTGAACAAGAGATGACAAGAACCAGACAAGCGCTAGTTGAACAAGAAATGACAAGAACCAGACACGCGCCAGTTGAACAAGAGATGACAAGAACCAGACAAGCGCCAGTTGAACAAGCGATGACAAGAACCAGACACGCGCCAGTTGAACAAGAGATGACAAGAACCAGACAAGCGCCAGTTGAACAAGAGATGAGAAGAAAACACTGGAGATGGATAGGATACTGTTAGTCTTGTCCACTCCGTATGTGTCATGTTGAATAAAATCTATGTACAGTCATCACCGACTTATGTACTGCCAGTACTTGCCCAGTTCACCCAGTTCAACACTACTTGTTGAAGTTCGTTTGAAGAATATTGTTGACATTCGTTCATTTTAACCATTCGCGTTTTAAGCTACCTCTTCACCAGTATAAACTGTACTCAACCATAAAACGGAGTCAACAGTAATTGGTGTGCCAGTCTGGTTTTGAAATCAAGAATTTCACAGGAAACGTACCCAATACAATTATCATTAATGGAAGATCTGAACTTTCAAGGCGACAACATCTTGG
Source organism: Oreohelix idahoensis (assembly GCA_024509875.1). Lineage (NCBI taxonomy): Eukaryota > Metazoa > Mollusca > Gastropoda > Stylommatophora > Oreohelicidae > Oreohelix > Oreohelix idahoensis. The sequence continues at coordinate 68,960 of JAMPIV010001445.1, forward strand.
GATCATATGAAGATCTGAACTTTCAAGGCGACAACATCTTGGGATCATCTCTTTGTCACTATTACGTGCAAGCTGTGGTCTAATAACTCAGAACGAAGTATTTTATCCTCACACGTACATACACGGAGACGAGGCACATTGGTTTTTTTTCCTGCACGCGAGATGAGTATAACGTGTTGTCGTTGTACCCTTTATTACGTTTAGCTGTGCCTTAAATAATTATGTCCATATTTATATTTTCCTTGTTATATGTTATATGTTGTTCATTTGTCGTGGGAGGTAGGGAGGTTGATCTGACGAACGAGATCCATCTCGAAGCCAATTCGGGCTCTTCGTCAGACGTTCTGTAGGGCTCAACTTGTAAGTTTCAATTGAGCGATAGTTCCGGTACAAGGCTAGAAACCTTGCCGAAGTTCCGATCGCTAATTGTCCCTTATAATAGTATCTGTTTAGCTGTTCCGTCAAGTTTTTTATTGTTGTTCTCGTAGTTATTTTTATTCGTAATTTAGTTTTATGATGAATTTTGTTTGTATTTTGCGTCCATCTCACCTTTCCTGTCGTTCAGTTTTTTACAAAACCTATGTTTTTACACTGTGTTGTCAATTGTACTGTTAATTATCTGATCGTAGTTATCGTCGTATATTTTTACGATATTCTATTTTAGTTATACATTTTTATTTTTTTTTTTATTTCTACGATTGTGTTCACCCGTCCAGTTTATCATGTCTTGTCGGTTATGTTTCTATTGTCTTTCTCGTTGTTCATTTCATGACATTTGATTACATAAATTTATTGATTAATAACATATTTAATAATTATATGATAACATTATACCGTTCTAAGGACAGGAACGAAGAACACTTGTTATAATAACAAGGTTAACTAATTTATATTGATTAATTATCATTTTTATAAATCAAGAGTATTGTGACTACTTATAAAGCATAATGTATTCACTAGATTATTTCATTAAGCAAGCAAAAGCTCTTCAGATGGCTCCTGATGAAGCAAAAACATTTGCACTTGCAGAATATAGGAAAGCTCAAGAAATAGAAGCCGAACAGAGAAAGTTAGAAACTTTAAGACTAGAAAAACTTCAATTTGAGGCAGATCAAAAACGGATTGAGGCTGAGGAACAAGAGAAGAAGATGAAATTTGAGGCTGAGGAACAAGAGAAGAAGATGAAATTTGAGGCAGATCAAAAACGGATTGATGCTGAGGAACATGAAAAGAAGAGGAAATTTATAGCTGAGGAAGAGGAGAAAAAAAATGAGATTAGCCGCTGAATTAGAAGATAAACGAGTTCAAAAGGAAATGGAACAGAAACAAAAAGAAATGGAAGATAGGAGATTAATAGCTGAACAAAATGTAAAACGACTTCAGCTTGAGATGGAAGAGAATGAAAAAAAAAACGACAGCATGAACTGAAATTAGCAGAGTCAGAATATGAGAGAATTAGGTTTACTCAGGAAGCTAATTCTCAGAGAACTTTTGAAAGCCAAACTCCATCCAGACATGATTATTTTAAGGAAATTCACCTTAAATTACCAAAATTTAATCCCCCGTCTGATGACGTAATATTCTTCCTAGATAGGTTTGAGGCCACTTGTGGATCTTATAACGTGGATAAAGCGCTATACTGTACATATTTATCCAGATTACTTACAGGGGATGCATTAGCAGTTTATCATACCACCAGCATTGGTGAGAAAAATGACTATAATGCTCTTAGAGCAGCACTTCTGCAAAAATTCCAAATGACAGAAGACGAATATCGTTTAAGATTTCATACATTACTACCCCAATCTAGCAGAAATTTCAATGATTTTCTGTCACAAATACGACTAACACTAGAAAGATGGATTGAATTATCCAAAATTGAAAAGTCATATGAAGGTCTCTTCGATTTACTGATGCGCGATAAGGTACTATCGTCTGTAAATCCTACATTTCTCGCATTTTTGCAAGAACGGAAACCTTTATCAATAAAAGACTTAGAAGAACATGCAAAAAATTTTTGTACTGCTCACCCAAACATGGATCTAAGTAACGCACAGATTAAGAATGAATTGCCTGTTGCTTTTGCAGCACAACAAAACAATTTTTCACGAAATCGTTCCTTTAGTGCTGACAGGTATGTCAATAAGGGAAATAATTACAATTTTAACAATGATAACTTTTACAAAGGGAAGCAATTTCAACAATCTGCTCCATTTAATGTTTCTTGGAACCAAACTCACAGATCACAAGATTTTGGTAACAATAATTTTAAAAATAATCAAGGACATTATAATAAACAAAACTGGAGATCAAGATCTCAGGGTCCACAAAACAGACAAGGTTCTTGGAATAAAAATTTTAAAGAACATCATAACTTTAATTATACAAATTATCGGACTCATCCAAATTTTAACTCTAGCAGAAATGACAATTGTAGCAATTTTAATGCAAATAATCAAAATCGATCGCGTCGCAGAGATAGATCGTCAAATAATACGGGTAGACATTCTAATGTCGCTTTAAGTGATACACAGGCTAACATTGAACAGGGTAAAGTAACTGAAACTCACAATGCTATGTCTTGTTCTCTTGATTGTACCCAGGTGAAAGACTGTCCAGAATGCTCGACTCTTTTCCAGCCTAAGGCGATCACGACGCTGCGTTGCGGACATACCTTGCCTAGCCTACCTATAGTCTGCACAGCCACTGCTACGTCAGTACACCAGGGACAGGGCTCTCTTAAGTTTAACAAGGGATTTGTCAACAACATTTCATGCTCTCTCCTATTTGACTCAGGTTGTAGCACTGTGGGCGTCCGGACCTCGCTGATCAACCCAAGTTGTGCCACGGGCCGGGTTGTCAAGTGTGTGACTTTCGGCGGCACCGTCGAAACATTTCCCACTGCTATTATTGATCTTAATACACCTTTCTTTTCAGGAAAGATCCAAGCATGTCTTCTTCCAAATCCAATATGTGATGTAATACTTGGTCGCATACATGGTATTAAAGAGTGTACACCGCAGCAAATAGCTGAATGGGAAGAGCGACATATTCAAACTGCAAATGCAGTAGTGACTAGAGCGCAAGCTACTAATATGTCGCATGATACACCTATTGAACCTACAGTTCATACCACTTGTGATGATGATGCTCCTATTTCACGGGAGTTGTTTGCAACATTGCAAAAGAATGATGATTCATTAAAAAAATTTTTTTCAGTATGTTAACAAAAAGAATACAAGCAACAAACTTGCAAAATCTAGACATGACTTTATACTTAAAAATGGGATTTTGGTGAGAGTAATACGGGAAAAGGATTCATCCTTATGTTATCAGATCTTAGTCCCATCCTCTATGAGATCTCGTATATTACGACATGCGCATGACTCGCAATGTGCGGGCCATATGGGTTTTTCGCGTACCAAATCCAGAGTGCTTTCGGCATTCTACTGGCCAGGCGTCCATAGGGACATCACTCTCTATTGTCGGTCCTGTTTGATATGTCAGGAAGTTAAGGTACGGGGTCCATTTCATGCGGCTCCTATTCAAGCTGCGGACATCCCGATTAGACCATTTGATAAAATGGCCATTGACATTATTGGTCCGATGCTTCCATCTGCTAGAGGGCATACGCATATCCTTACGTGCATTGATATGTGCACTCGTTGGCCTGAGGCCATCCCTCTCAAGAACACTTCATCTGCCAGTGTAGCAGAGGCATTGATGTTAATCTTCTCACGCATTGGTTTTCCACGGAAAATCTTGTCGGATCATGGGGTTCAGTTCATTTCTGAATCCATGTCTCAAGTTATGAAGACATTAGGTATAGACAGATCTCTTAGTTCTATTTATCATCCGATGTCAAATGGGTTAATTGAGCGTCTCAATAGGACACTCAAGCAGTTGTTGGGTAAGATGACTCAAGACCATCCCCAAGACTGGGATCGGGTCCTACCCGCTTGTCTCTTTGCGTATCGCGAAGTACAAAATCAAGCAACGGGGTTTTCTCCATTCCAGCTTGTTTTTGGCATGCAACCACGCGGTCCGATGTCGTTAATCCACGACTTATTGGTTGACGAGAATATTGAAGAGGAAACTCAATCCTCTTATGAGTATGTGATCTCTCTGAGAAAGAGAATCATAGATGCTTGTAGACTAGCTACTGCATCATCTGAACAAGCCAAAGAAAAAGCTCGTCTATTTGCAAACAAGTATAGACGTCTTCGCCAGCTCATACCTGGTGATGAAGCTTTTGTCTTACTACCTGCGCATAACAATCGTCTTTTAATTACCTGGAGAGGTCCTTTCAGGATCATCTCAAGAATATCCGATGTCGACTACATCGTTGATGTTAATGGTAAACATAAAACCTTCCACATTAACATGTTGAAGGAGTATTACTCACGTCCTGATTATCTACAGTCAGTGTTTCAGGCAACTGACGATCCTACACCTCCTATTCAACACTATTCTAGTTTGTCAGTCATCCAAGAAGAAGAATCTTCTTTCGATGATGTACAACTACCAATACCAGTTGTACCACTCCATTCCACTGAGAAATGGAATGATGTTACGATCTCATCTACTCTTTCGGCTGATCAACGTCAGCAAGTCTCTAATATTCTACACTCGTATGAGGATGTCCTCACTGACATCCCAGGTCATACGTCAGTCATCCAACATGACATTATTCTGACTGACGATACGCCTATTCGAGTTCGCCCATATCCTATTCCTTTACACTTTCGTGATAAGGTTGATAAGGAATTGGATGAGATGCTCCAATTAAATATAATTGAACCATCTTCATCACCATATTCTTCTTCCATGGTAATCATTAGGAAGAAAGACAACAATATACGTCTTTGCGTAGATTACAGGAAATTAAACAAAGTTACAAAATTCGATGCGGAACCATTACCTCTTTTAGATGACTTATTGGAGAGATTATCTCATGCTACATTCTTTTCAAAATTTGACCTTTCAAAGGGATATTGGCAAGTGCCACTCACTCCTAAAGCAAAGCCATTCACCGCTTTCTCGACACCACGGGGTCTTTTTCAATGGAATTTTATGCCATTCGGGTTAATGAATGCGCCAGCTACCTTTGTACGCATGATGCGCCGCATATTGTCTCATCGTCCCGATGTCATTACTTATATAGATGACATCTGTCTTTTCAGTGACTCTTGGGATGAACATATTCAGGGTTTAAAATCTTTACTTTCTACCTTACGGGATTATAACTTAACAGCGAAACCTTCAAAGGCTTTTGTCGGTTTTCATGACATCTCATTTCTGGGTCACCGCATAGGTCATGGTTTCATGTATACAGAAGACAGTAACGTCTCTAAAATTTTAAACATCTCAGCACCTAAGACAAAAAAACAAGTTAGGTCGCTTTTAGGACTAATACAGTTCTATTCAAAATTCATCCCTCATTTGTCTACTATAACTGCACCTTTTTCGTCTCTACTGAAGAAAGGCACATCTAATGTAATAAAGTGGTCGCAGGATCACCAAACGGCGTTAGACTATATAAAACAATTTTTTTCAAATGCACCTTTTTTGAGGTTGCCTGACAAAAATCTCACCTTCATTCTCCGCAGTGATGCAAGTTCTTACGCTATTGCTGCAGTTTTGATGCAGGAATATAACGGCACCTTATTTCCGGTTATGTACGTATCCAGAAAGCTCACGCCGAGCGAGACGAAATATTCCGTTCTGGATAAAGAGCTCCTTGCTCTTGTCTGGGCAATCACTAAACTGGATCGTTATCTCCTCGGATCACACTTTGTGGTGGAGTCTGACCAGAAAGCTCTTACCGCACTGAATACAGGGAACGTTAAGTCATCAAAGTCAGCGCGTTACGCTATAGCGCTTCAACCGTTCCATTTTGAGATACGAGCTATTCCTGGAGTGCAGAATGTGTTCGCAGACTGTCTATCAAGATGCCCAAGTGAACGTGTCGAAACTAAACCACTTCCAGATGTTGGAACATCCTCACCGATAACATGAATAACTTTGTACATTGTTATTGATACTATGGTAACATTTTATTACTACGTGAACATTGATACTATAGTAACATTTTTTATTAGTATGGTAACATTGTTAAGAGCGACAAATATACATTTGTTATTCCTATGGAACATATTACACTACATATCGTGTTTGAGCAAATATTTTATCGTGTATGGAACATTGAGAACATTGTCTCGTCGATTACTAACTAGTCGAAACTGAACATTGACATATTGATAGTGATATTGTAATTATTTAGAATATATTAGTAACTGGTTATTTGTTAGTAATTAAGGAATATATAAATTAGATTAATTCAATTTAATCTATTTAATTGATTATGGATCACACACATACTAACTTTCTTAGTTGTCACGTAACACCTGCATTCACGGGTCTTAGTTATGATATCTCACTGTTAGATCACTAGTCAACCGTACTAGTGTTAGAAAACATTAAGTGTGTTGATTCTTAAAGTGTTTAATTTTGCATTGCTTCATTTTTGCACATTGTATTTTCAATTTTTCTGTTTCATTGATTCTCTTGTCATTGATCATCATCAGTGTTGCTGTTCATTTTCATTTTTGAAATCATATGTTTCAAATTTTGTTGAAAACTTAGTTGAATTTTATTATCATCTTTTTTTTTAATGGTTTTTTTCATTTTTCATTTTCAAACTTGTTTTACCACATCGTTCCAAAGTAGGTCGTTTGTGGATGTGTGCTTTAATGCATACTATCATTTAGTTATATTGATTTCGTTTAATATTCTTTTCTTAATATGATATAACTTTATGCATTTCATATCTTGTGGTAGTTTTGACTCACCTCTCTCGGGTATTAAGTTCAAAAAAAATTAATAGAATTAATTTTTTTTTAAGGGGAGGTGATAAGGGAGCTGTTACGTACATTTATTACCTAAGGGGGTAGTCTTCGGTCCTGCCAAATGTACGCACCAGTCTTTATATATTTTATTATTTGTGCGTTCGATTGATTCACGCACTGACGTGCACAATGCAGTGTGAGTTGCTTTGGACGCACGGGTAACCTAGTTTGGGGATTGTGACGTCATGTTTTGAACGGGGCAGTGCGGACTTTGTTATGTCCGAGATATAGATTATTGGAATTTTCTGGCAGTTTTGTATAAGCCAGTATGTTATATTGATTCAATTGGTATTCTTGACGAAGCCAATGATGGAAGGATCATGTAAGTGTCGCCCCGGTTTATATTTGTATATTTATTGCCGTAAACTAAAGTATCAGGCCGCTCCCAGTTGTAGTCTAGCGGGAAGTCATCTTAGCATGTAATTTCCTAGAATGGACAGACGGAGTCGGTGGTCATATTAGATTACCGTAGAGGAATAATACCTACGTGTAAACCAGTTTATTTATTCGTATGCTTCATATTTTATATGCCGTACATTCAACAATGCCAGAAGCGTGGCATAGAATGGGAGAGGTTAGTCAACTGGAATCTCTAACCTGTTCGTATTATCGTGTATGACTTTGTTTGAAACTATATGCTATCTAACGTTATGTTTTGGAGAACGTATGGGATTGTGAAGTATGATATGGAAGATTTGATCCTGGAGTATGAATACGTTACCATGATAGACGTCCTTGAAGGAAGGTCAATGGACTTGAATGAGAAGAATATTATACGGTAACAGTTTTGTGATCCTTAGTCACTTGAGTCAGAGGACTTTATTGGTAGAGAATCTTCAGGAACTTTAAAAGTAATTACCATTATGCTGATGTATGATCTTTGCGCCTGTGACGATGTTAGTCTTGTCCACTCCGTATGTGTCATGTTGAATAAAATCTATGTACAGTCATCACCGACTTATGTACTGCCAGTACTTGCCCAGTTCACCCAGTTCAACACTACTTGTTGAAGTTCGTTTGAAGAATATTGTTGACATTCGTTCATTTTAACCATTCGCGTTTTAAGCTACCTCTTCACCAGTATAAACTGTACTCAACCATAAAACGGAGTCAACAGATACACATTATGAAAACGTGTTGATAGCATTATCAGGTAGTCCGTGAGCTGGAATCCCCAGGATAAGGGAGATGGAGGATACCAAAGAACACAAAGAGAAGAGAATTTGAAACATACTTGAAGAGGATGAAGAAGGCGCGGAGAAACCCTTGAGCTGATGGCAGCTGATTGCACGAGACAGGAAGACGTGGTATACATTTGTTGAAGGCCTATGCTCCTTGGGGAGCTGACGGGTGATGAATCAATGAATGAATGATGAAAATCAAAAGATCCAATGAATGATGAAAATCAAAAGATCCAATGAATGATGAAAATCAAAAGATCCAATGAATGATGAAAATCAAAAGATCCAATGAATTATGAAAATCAAAAGATCCAATGAATGATGAATATCAAAAGATCCAATGAATGATGAAAATCAAAAGATTCAATGAATGATGAAAATCAAAAGATCCAATGAATGATGAAAATCAAAAGATCCAATGAATGATGAAAATCAAAAGATCCAATGAATGGTGAAAATCAAAAGATCCAATGAATGATGAAAATCAAAAGATCCAATGAATGATGAAAATCAAAAGATCCAATGAATGATGAAAATCAAAAGATCCAATGGATGATGAAAATCAAAAGATCCAATGAATGATGAAAATCAAAAGATCCAATGAATGATGAAAATCAAAAGATCCAATGGATGATGAAAATCAAAAGATCCAATGAATGATGAAAATCAAAAGATCCAATGAATAATGAAAATCAAAAGATCCAATGAATTATGAAAATCAAAAGATCCAATGAATGATGAAAATCAAAAGATCCAATGAACGATGAAAATCAAAAGATCAAATGAATGATGAAAATCAAAAGATCCAATGAATGATGAAAATCAAAAGATCGAGTTACAGAATCTGGAAGAAATTGAAACTGTATTATGTCGAGCGGTTCACCTGAAATCTTCCAGCTGCCCATAGGTATACCATGCGCGACGTCTGGCGCACCCCTGAACTAGCGTTAAGCGGTAAGATCAATAATAAATCACCCTTAGTTTTCCCTCTTCTACCCTGGAGTGTAGAGGTGTGCTAGAGAGAGCGCCATTCTATCGTATTGGCTGTCTTCTTCTTGGCCTAGTTCCGATATAGCCCTCTGTTCTGCAGAGATTGTCAAAGGTTGTCCTCCCAGCGGCCTCTGGGTCGTCCTTGTGACGGTATTGCCTCCCCTGCTTTGCAGTAGTGGTCCAACAGTGGCCAAAACTCAAGAGTATCTAATATGGGCTTCAAAGGTATCTACCTTCGCCCAAGATTACGCTTGGCAGAGATGTAGATAGAAGGGTCATGACACTTCTATTCCAAAGGGAGTCTTCACAAGATATTCAGAATAAGCGAGAACAATACTGCTTTGGCTGAGTACGTTAACTCTGTAATTCTGCAGACGCTTTTGTGAAGGATTTAAGCACTTATTAACTTCAGCTTATTTAAGCCCCCACCCCTGATTTACTCAGTGGAATTCTATTATTTTATTACAGCTATGTTAAGCGTGTTTGTAGTAAATTGACTGAGACAAACATGCAGTAACTTTAAAATGATTAAATCGAAGTTAAATTTGTAACATTACAAATAACAAAATTTAATATTCACTTTAGGTTTTAACAGTTGGAAATAATTTGAATAGTTATGGATCAAGAAACTTTATCATCACAGTCTTTAGGGAATGTGAGATATTACAAGAAGTTCAGGTGGCAGCATATATTTGAACTTAGCTGCCAATGACGGTTCTGCTCCTTCTTATGGGTTGGTTCTTTTTACTCTGCTCTCGCTCGTCTCTGATCAAGGTTATTGGGGGTAGCTCGTTTCCCAGAAACGTCAAGGAGTGTCTACCACGTGGAACCTTCGTCTTAAAGCTTAGGCCACGGTTCCATTCTTGTTGCAGAGATATTACTTTCTGCTGATACCACCAATAAGCTGATATCGACTCCAAACGTTTTGCTCAGGTGAATAAAAGAGACGAGTCGGTCTCTTACACGCCTCTGGGGTGTCTTTAATTTGACAATATATTCCCTCTCTGACTCCATGTGTTTAAGTTTTCCTAGTCCCGGTGTTCCTTATTAAAATTTAGAGATTTCCTGTGCTTTGTAAGTCTTATTTGGTTCTCCAATAAAAGGTCTTGTTAAAAAAGGGAAATATGAATCTAGTCTTCACTCTGCCGAGGTCTGATGTTGTCTTGGCGAGCTTGAAATTCACAGTGAAATAAAACTGCGAAATGATCAGACTATATTGATCTTTGCACCCATTGTTGTTATGAATCTAATCAGAAAGATCCAATCATTTCAAATCATGCAGACAGTGTGTGATATTTTCAAAATAGTCCCACGTGAAATAAGGTGCGTGCCTGCAAAGGTCACGTATTACCATATGGACATCTGATGCATTGCATACACTCTCACAGGCAGATCGGTAGACACACATGACAACATGAGTAAGCTGAAATACTTATTACTTTATTAGAAAGTAACGTTGTCGTAACAAGTTAGCCCAGAAGCGATTATGTCACACTTGTCTGCCCACATGTGTCACACAGACAGTAATCTCGTTATCTGTCGTATGAGTACGCCAAAACTCCGTGTTTGCTCAGCTTGTTAACAAACGAGTCGCTTATCAGCCGTTTAATCTAAACACGCCGGCGCTCATCTTATCCCAGTTGCTCACCGCAAGCTAGGATGACCGGGTAACAAACAGGTGAACACAGAGAGGGGGTGTCAATAAATGTTTGCACCTACAAAATATTTGCCACAAATGCAGAAAAAAACGAAGAAAGAAAGAAAGAAAAGAGCGATAATTGACAGTACATAATAAAAACCAGTACTACAAATGTACCGATACTGCCGGAGAGAAACAAAGGTCGATAGGAGCCGCCCCGTTTTGTCACAGTGCTGGAGGTCTTGATCCCTAACTCTTAGTTACAGAAATATATTACGTAAATTGTAGCTTACGAGAACTGAGCGGCTTAAAAAATGCCACCACGCATTAAATACAGTAATAAAGCATGTTACTGAAACATCATCGAAACTTTGAGCAACCACCAGCTGGGACAGTGGCTGAGAACACTAATCCATCAGCTGGGTCAGCTATGAATTAACCAAATTAGCCTAACAATCAAAGGCCATACCACATAAAACTAATACACACAGACCTACATCAAGGGAATTAACTCAGTAAATCAACATCGGATGGCGGTTCCAATTTATATATCATTTATATCCCTTCTTTTTCTTCAAGTTCAATAGTATTCCCGATTAAATTATCTTTAATTGTTTGTTATACATGTAGCGTTTTTTTTTCTTCTATTATGTGCTATCTGTAGGCCCTATTATTATTTAGGGTCTACTGTTATGTTTCGATAATCTCCTTATAACTTTTAATAAATATATGTGTTATTTTTGCCTTACAAAATGAGTTGCTGTTTTACACTTTTATTGCGTTGTTAATTCGATACACACCCAAACACCCGCCTGCATGCGCACATAAGTGCTGGGGCATCAAGCCAGGACAATAACATGACTTCAGGGTAAAATAGCAGCGTAAACAGGGTGGAAAAAATACGGTATTCTATGCTGTCTTCATCAGTCATTCAGAGTCACACATTAACCTCCATATTTCATGAACCACCATGCTCTAACTCTCAAACATCCTTACAGGTTCTGTTCTCCTATTCGATGATCTGATTCTGGGAATGTTCGGGAAAAACCTCACACTGTAGCCATCGTGATTGTCTTACTTTCCTTTCTTCACTACTTCCTACTAGGTGACAAGTGAGAATACCGCCCGGGCAATTTCGGGGCCAGAACCAAGCGGGGTTCTTTCTACGTCAAAATCTTGGTGATCAGAGGCAGTGGAGGCAACAGTGTCGTTCTGATAAGGTAAGGTTAATGTAGTCCCATAGTAGATAATGCCGCACAGGAGTGATGTGTTAGAAATTTCACAATACTAGGTCCAGTTTTATGGGGTGGGGTGACCAGTCACTAATAGGCTGGACTGCCCATGCTAAATTTCCGGTGTTATGTGTTGCGGGGCGCACTAATGATCCGTCATCGAAGCATCATTTTTTTGGTGACGCCTAGATGGCAGGGAGGATAGTGAGATTCGCTTGCATAGCTACGCGGGGTTGTCGCACGGAAGGTCCTGGGTTCGAGTCCTGGGTAAGCCCCTCACGTCTGTTGTTTTTCTGTTGTCTAGTTTTCTACTTCTTTATTTCTTACGAGTGCCTGAAAACATACCTTTATGTTTGTCTAATATTTATGTACTGTTTACAGGCCTCGGGTTTCCCTTCCTTATGTGTTATAACTGAGTAGAATAGAGCGTGACGATTTCTTGTTTCGATTCCGGAAACCTGTAACTGTGCCGCAAGAAGAAAAAAAACTCTAACTGCTCAGCCATTTCAAGGACTACACAAGTAAAAAGCGAAGAAAAATAGATTATAACACCAGTAGTTGTGAGAACTGACTGTGCAACAATAGACGTGTTGGTATAGCTCCATTACATCCAGTTAGTCAGCATGTTCTTTCCTTTTCTTCCACTGGACCTTGTCTGGTTCTCGTCATCACTTCACTGGACCTTGTCTGGTTCTTGTCATCACTTCACTGGACCTTGTCTGGTTCTTGTAATCACCTCCACAAAGTTGATCGTATCATTATAATCTTTCTTTTCAACGCACGGTCTTCTATTTATAACAATCTGCAACTTCTTGATCTCACCTTTACCGTTATTGTTCAATGTTTCAGAGCGATACAGCTTGATTGCTTTGCAATTTTATTTGCAGATTCTAATTTTTGTCTTCGATTTGATTTCATTACAATTTGCATGTAAGTAGTTTTACAGAACGTTTGGAATTTTGATTTTACTGAAATTATTAAGACATTCTAGTAGAAACATTTTTAATTCAGTGACTTAGCTGAAGAAACAAACGACAAAAGTCAAAAGAAAGTGACCACTCAAGAAAAAAGTGATATCATCAACTTTTGAAAAGAGTATATGCGGTAGCTCAGTTTTTATCAGAGCGTAATTTTACATTTTGTTGCTCTGTTAAACAGTTAGGAGCATCACACAACGGCAACTTTCTTTGACTTACAAAACTGATGCTAATATTTGATCGAGAAACTGAATCATTCGCTAACGAAATGAAAAGATTACGAGTTCACTGTTTCACTGCTTTTGGGGCATTATATGTTGTTTCAAGTGTCATGGCGTATTTCTAGGCCTTATTTCTTTGTTGTGTGACGGTCGGAACCGTCCTGATAGTCATGTGATCAGTAGAGTCATGTGATTAGCGGAAGTAACGGAATGCGCAAGTCGGGCGCGAATTTAGTCAGTGGAGATTTGACTGCCATCCAGGGCGGAGGTAGTTATCTGGTATGCCAGCTTCGGCTGTCTGTGATATCTAAGAGTGACGCGGTGCCCGCCATTTGAGCCCTATTCCTAACGTTATCTATTTCTGCTATTAAAGAGCGTTGAGTTTGGTACATGCTACGCTACTCTCGTGCATTTCCATAGTCAGTGTTACTATGTAGGGTTTTCCCGCGTGATGGCACGATGTTCATTTTAGGATTGTGGTAGCCAGTTTACCCGTTTTGCAGATTGATATTAGTACATGCATTCCCTGTTGTGGCACGTACATAGTTGTAATGTTGTATTTTCATCAGGCCATGTGTGGTCATGTGTTTAATTGAATAAACGGGATATAAGCTGTTTCATGAGCGTTAGTCATATGTCACCCACTATTGTTGTGTCATGCCTCTGGCAATATGAGCCTATGTTTTGTTCTTGATATAAGTTATTTAGGACAACAGTTGTATAGCCTTAGTGGTGAAGGGGAAGGTAGCTAGCACCTTATTTCTACCTCACCCTAGCTAGTATATAAAGGCTTGTGTGGTACAAGTAATTTTGACAGCTAGGATGTTCACAGCGATTTGGCAGATATTGCCTTTGTCGTGTTTTTATTTGAAAAAAAAACAAAAACATATTGTTTTGGCTGGTAAAGTGTAGGGAGACTGGCTTTAAACAGTTTTTCATCATCACTATCATCATCATCACATCATCATCATCACATTATCATCATAACATTATCATCACAACATCATCATCACATCACCGTCATCACATCACCGTCATCACATTATCATCATAACATTATCATCACATCATAATCATCACATCATCATCATCACATCATCATCACATTATCGCCATAACATTATCATCACAACATCATCATCACATCACCATCATCACATTAGTATCATAACATTATCATCATTTCATCATCATCACATCATCATCATCACATTATCATCATAACATTATCATTACATCATCATCACATCATCATCATCACATCATCATCACATCATCATCATCATCACATTATCATCATCACATTATCATCATCATCATCACATCATCATCGTTCTCTTTTGAGATTTTAACGAAGCGTAGAGCCACCACTGTAGCTAGTCCCCTGGCCCCAAGCCTGTAAAAAGCAGTCACGTGATCTTGCAGCGATGATTTCTGTGGCAGTTCCTTTTACATAATGACATTGGCAGCTTCATGAACAACCTCATATTAGTCGCCTTCTACGACATGCCTAAGGGTGCAGTAATCATATTATTTCTGTTTATTTTTTTAGAGGTCCCTGGTAACTACACGAGGTTTGAACACGTTTTAGGCTGGAGCAAATGAGCTTGTGAATGCCTTGGAGGTAGCTGAAGAATTTCAAGCACAATGATTACGACGGAAAATTATATGCTTTGTTTTCGAGTCTGCTGATGATCCCATATCTGATGCCAAGAAAACGTTCGAGGCGTGCTGATTTAAACCAAGTCTTAGATAAACAATGCAGTGTTGGAGTCAATGTTGAAGCAGAAAAAGATTCGAGGCGTGCTGATTTAATCAAGTCTTAGATAAACAATGAAGTGTTGGAGTCAATGTTGAAGCGGTAAAAAAAATATTTATTTGGATGTGTGAATAAGCTTCAACAAAGTTCAAATTAGTTATTAAAAACACATTTTATAAATTTGACAATTGCGCTAAAAGACGCCAAGCTCATTCAGGAAAATTGGATGACAAGTCTGTAAAGTTATCAGGTTTAGATGGTCATTTGGTGATCCCAAAAATGGAAGTACTGAAGCCAATTCTTCCTTCTTCCCACTTTTGAAAGCCTTTTAAAATCTAGAAACTTTTTGCTTTGAATAAAAATGCTACTGGTTTTCCAAATTTTGTTATTTCTCTTCTCATTATTTTGATATTCTCAGTCGCTGTGACGTCAGGATAAATGACCTTTTCCATATTAAAATCTAAGTTCTAACATTCTACAAGATAGACTCTACTGTCTTTCAATATTATCCTTTGAATGTGATAGCGCATTTAACTTCAACTTTTGGAACCTTCTGTAGAACAGAAAGAAAGAGATATTTCTTTATGAGTATAGCTTTATTTTAACAAAGCTTTAATTAAAATATCAGCTAATAAAAGTACAAATTATTTTCTTTTTAACTGAACGAAATAAGATATATTTATATTTTCTAATTTAAAACAGTCTAACATCACAAACACTCTACGACAATTATCAAAATTTTGTCCTGCATTGCAAAGTCAAGCGTTGTTGCCCAGTCATGCTTTTTAAAATTGTAATGTTCTGCGTAAAGATTGCCTTTCTGTTTGGATTTTTCATTCTTTTATGAGGCTTTAAGTATTCTCTATACGACTTGATAAGTGTTCGTTTTTTTAATGCCAAACATCCTTTTTCTTTTGATAAAAATGTGTTTCCTAGCAATGTTGTATTATTTTATTATTTGAAAAAAAAAAAAAAGCTGTGTACCAGATCTAATGACATTGACATTTAAATTGATGGACGTGTTTAAGATTTGTCTCCGATTTGAGCTCATCTTGTCCTAGTGGCGCCCTACTCAATGTACACTGGTTGCATAATGTATGTTAAAAAGGGTATATGATGAATTAAACTATACTAGCCGCCATTAAAAACGCATCGCATTAGTTTATGAACCACAACTCGTTGTGCTAAATTTAAAATACATGAAACCACTGATTTTACATTTCTGATCCATTTACTAACCCAAATTTGCTGTATTATTAAACATGAGACAATTCAGAACCGGCTCCTAAGCAGTTGTCAACCCTAGGTGTAAAAACAAAAGTCGCACTCACTGTCGTTCAGTCGCAGCCATCATTAATACCGTGTGCCAGGTGTATGAGCTGCTGTCTGAGTTGCTGTTTGGAAGCGATTGCGCAGATGTATCAATAGAATTTGGCGATCTTGAGCTAGTGTTGTTACACGAGGTTGACAAAGCCTGGGACGGTCATTGGTTGTACCTGTCGCCCGAAATCGCTGGTTCAGCCTCATTATAGTGGACTGGTCACAATTAAAATGTCTTGCAACTTCTCTGGTCGCCATTCCACTGCTGAGCATACCAACAGCTTGCCATCGCTCTTGTGACGACAGTCGAGGCATGACAAAAACATTAACAGACTTTCTTTCGATGAAAACAGATAATGGCTTTTTACTCGCTGAAACTTGACTAATGCGTGTGCCAAATTTCAATGTGATTCGACTTTTAATAAAGCCAGAATTTATCAAAAACCTTGTTTTGCACGGAAGCACGCAAGATTTGAAGTAAACATCACATCGACAGTAAAATGGGAATACATCAACTTCATCACTTGCACACTTTCGGGGTTTGAAAATCGCTCACTTGCATAAACATTTCAACAGTGAAAACATGTCACGATTTCGATGCGTTTTTAATATCGGCTAGTATATATGGTTGATGTGGGCCGTATGTCTCAATGGGGCACAATACTGGGCATATGAAAACTAGTTTGAGTAATTAATTTTCGAAAGTGTTAAATTCTCTTTGAAGCACCCTATACATTGATATATATTAATATTATTGTAGCAATGTAATGCTGGGGAGGTTAAGATGTTATATTAAAAGAGTAAGTGTTAACAGCGCGAAGTCCAGCTATGTAAGACCCTGAGTGTAATAGTTGAAATTTTGTGATGAATGCTCAGGGGACCTAACACTACCTCCCGTGATCTCACGCTGTGCTGTATTTTCCTTAACTAATTCAAAGTTTAAATGGCAGGATGTCTAGGGGCATGAAAGTGTAATAATGAATGAATGAATATAAACAACCACCAAGTTAACTCAATGAAATTAACAAGGCTGAAGTTATAGTTAAAATATTATTCTACAATTTTAATTTCCTGTCCCTCCAAATCTTTTGGGGCAGGAATGTTTAAAACTTAAATTTGATCTTTGTACACAATTTATTATACAAAATAATGGAAATGTCCATCAATCTTAATACTAAAATGTTCCAAGATTTCTCTTCCCTGCTACACAATAATGAAGTATAAATGGTCTCTAGTTAGAAAGACTGGTTGTCACATCATCTCATAAACACATTGTCTGTTACTGGTGGAGAATAAATTAGTTTGAATTGACATGTGGCCCACTAATGAATCTTATCTTTGATTCCGTGGGCAATCAGGTAACTTGTTCGAGGTAATTGAACACTTCTACACCAAAGTGTTTTCTGGAGTCAGTTGACAACCATCAGGCTTAATATGGAACCAACCAGCAGGTTGACTCACACTCTGTCACTCCAGATTCTGACACACTTGTTACTTTGGGATGAAATCCTGCGAACAATAGGAACAATCTTCCTAAGCACTCTCATCATTTATCTCCATCTCTTATTATTTTACATTATCAAACATGTATCTTGATCAGATGAAAGAGCTAACCAAATTAGCTACAGTCTTTAATTTTATATTAACCATTTCATATTCAGGGGTTATCTTCTTTTCTCCATATGGTTACAACGCCCCTTTCATTTAAAATCTTCAATATATTCAGCTGGGATACTTCTTTTCTTTTTTTTTGGTCAAATATGTGGTGAAATTACCGTGATACAACGTTAAAATATCTCCAATTATAAAGATAATAGGTAAAATAACACGTAGGGATAAAAATCTAGGTAAGGTGCGATGATACATTCTCGCCCACGCCCGCGTTTTCTAGCGCCATTTTTTTTTTTTTTTTTTTTTTTTTTTTTTTTTTCGTACGCCCGCTAATACTCGAGGCGAAATCTCAGGTTATTATTTATGTCTAACCTGACATTGATTTTACGTGAGTATCCCTTTATTTCTTGTACAGAGACAAGTGTCCCTCGCCATTCAGGCAAATACTCTCCGATTTCGGAGGTACCCATTGCAGCTGGGTCGGCTCAGGAGCCGCCAGTCCCTGGTCGACGACACTCCTTCAAATGTCCTCGCCAGGTCTCGAGTTAATCCAGTCCAAATCCCGGTCGACGAAAAATCCTCAAATGCCGTCGCCCGGGTTTGATCCTGTATCACCCGGTCGCCAGAGCGGTGTTGTAACCACTACGCTAGCGCGGCTCCCTCTAGCGCCATTGAAACTAACTAGTTATAACATGCAAACTAAACGAACTATCTTTTTTGACGGGGTGGAAACGGAGATAAAAGAAAAAAATTATGACGGTCTGAACACGTGTTTGAATCTAAAATGCAAAAAGACGCAATTTGTAGTTTAAAGGAAAAATTACGCCACTAGTTGACACAATGTAAGGAATTGGTAAAAAAACGACCTTAGCTCTTGTTAGAAACAGTCGTATCTTAGACGGTTTACTGTAATTGGTTGTTTTGTTTGAATCTAGCGGCAAACGCGTGGACGAAGGTTCAAAAACAAATTTCAAAATAAAACTAACCTTGAGAAAAGTAGGGTTTTCTTTAATAATAAAGTTATGAAAATAAAACCTAGCTAGTTTGATAGCCCATCTTAAGCTGACAAATAATATACTTTTAATTACACAGACGGACAGATAACACGGAAGATATTGACGAAAGACCGTATTGTTCCATACAGACTAGCGAACAGTTTTTTGTGCATAATTTCACTAAAGTTACATTTTGGCGTCCTTGAGCCTAAAAATGTAAAAATCAAACTGCAATGAACTAGGGGCAAAGTCGGAGGATAGTAGCTAAAAATAACTTAGCATAGAGATTTTAGAAGTAGGGGGGGGGGGGGGAGACAAAAATTTGTGTAGTTTTTGTAGTTTCGTCTAGAAACAAGTGTAATTTTGGGAAAAGCCAAAATGTGACCGACGTACATTTGAAAAATTGAGATGTACTTTTGACTTTATTTTCAAAATTCAAATTGAAAAGCTTAGTCTTCCGATCTGATTGGCCAACGCATTTTTATATTATGGAAAACTTAGTTGGGTTTTTGCCATTTTTGAAGAAGACTGTCCATTGACACAGTACGTTAATGCTAGAGGTGTAAATTCCAGGAAATATTAAAGTTTTCAGTGGAACGCCTTACTATAGCCAGCAGCTCAGCTGAGTTTTGCTAGTAATACGTAACTGTGTTCTCAATTCTGAATTGTGGTAAGGGAAAAAGCATTTATCTTGTTTATTTTAATATTTTGAGTGATTGATACTGCCATATCATGAAAAATGATTACGACAAGTAAGTGCTTGCTCTAGGTCCCCAGCCGCAGTCCAGGGTCTAGAGACAAACTAATAATATATGAAAACATATCTAAGACTATGGAAGACAGATCTACATTTGAGATCAGTGGGAACATATCACCCACCTTATTGAATGGAAGAGGAAACTATTGAACATATTTCGGATGCAATGCAGTCTTGGGAAACTGGTACTATTTAATAACAACTGGGTGAGATGTGCTAAGTTGGTCAGAGAGATCTGACCCAATCTGTGTAATGTTGTTTTGTTGTGTTGTGTGTAAGAGTGGCGCAGTAAATAGAGTGTTGACACATGGCACAAATTTTGGTTTCAGAGTTTCTGATCTGGCACTACGATTGTGCCAGATGCTTTTGTAGAAGTACAAAAGCGGATGCCAGTGCAGCCTAACATTTTACTCCAGCTACTGAGAGGAGTGGGCCACAAGAATTCTGTACTACCTCGTCACAGGCCAGTTAAGTGCAAACCTGGCCTGCTGTAGATTCATCAACTGTGTCCACCATCAATAAAGCAATAAAATCGTGTTATATAAACCTTAATATCAGTCCATATGTCAAGGACAAGTAACTGTATAAACATAGATTGGGCATGATGACGCCACCCCAACTAAACATCCAGTGCTAGTTTTTCCCAAGACATTGTAGATATTATTAATATTAACCATTGTAATAATATACCTATGTACCAGAAATTTCATTTGATTATGCCATATATATATATATATATATATATATATATATATATATATTATATATATATATATATATATATATATATATATATATATATATATATATATATATATATATATATATATATATATATATTTTATTGATAATAATAATAATAATAATAAATTCTTTAAGCACCAAACACGGCGCATAAGGCAGAAACCAGTGCTCTCCAGGTTGTTCGTTGTGACGCCACTCCTCTTAGCTCTTGCACATTACTTAGGCCCAACGTTCTTCCTTCTCTTATTATTGTTCTTCTGAGTGTTTCTTTTGGTCTTCCTTTTTTCCTCTTACCCTCAGGAACCCAAGTGAGCGCCTGTAGTGGTATTCTGTTGTTTTGCATTCGTAGGACATGACCGATATATGACCATCGTCTTTTCCTTATATAGTCGGAGACATATTTCTGCCTAGAGTCTTCTCTTATTTGTCGATTAGTCTTGAATTCTTTCCAACTGATGTTCATGAGTTTTCTAAGACATTTGTTCTCGAATGTATTCAGCTTGTTCTCCAATGATTTTGTTATTTTCCAACTCTCACAGCCGTATGTTAACACTGAGATAACATTTGAATTAAACAGACGAAAGCTTGGTATGTATATTCAATGATCGTAATTTCCAAATGTTAGATAATCTATTGAAGGCGCTAGCTGCCAAAGCAATTCTAGTATGGATTTCTCTTGTTGTGTCACCATCCTGAGTCATTTTACTGCCTAAATAATTGAAACTTTCAACTTTCTGTAGTTTTTCCCCGTTCAAGATTATATCAAAGGTCTCGTTAGAAAAGTTCATAGCTTTAGTTTTAGAGGCATTTATTTGGAGACCTATTTTAACCGAGAGATGACACAAATTATTTATTGCTTCTTGGGATTGTCTTTGTGTTGAACTTAAGAATGCTAAATCATCTGCGAAATCCAGGTCCCCCAGGAATTTTCCATTTGTCCATTTTATACCTAATTGTTCCTTGTGGGTATAGTTTCTCATAACCCAATCAATAGCTATTCCAAAAAGTAGTGGTGACATAATACAGCCTTGTTTCACCCCTGTTTCTACTGTAAACCATTCTGTATTCCCTTTATTTGTTCTAACACAACATCTTGCATTGTCATATAGCGCTTTGATTATATTCACATATTTTGTTGGAAAACCATAGATTGTAAGTATCTTCCACAATGATGGGCGGTGTAGACTATCAAAGGCTTTTTGAAAATCGACGAAGGTGATAATAAGTGGCGATTGCCTTTCCACTGATTCTGCTATAATTGTTCTTAGTGTGAATATTTGATCAATACATGATCGTTTCGGCCTGAAACCCGCTTGTTCTTCTCTGATCTTTTCGTCAGCATGCAATTTAAGTCTTTCTAACATCATGCAACATAATAATTTTCCAGGTACTGATAACAGAGATATACCACGCCAGTTATTACAGTCTGATAGATCACCTTTCTTCGGTAACTTTACAATAATACTGTCTTTCCATTCAATTCAAATGTGAAGTCGGTCCTATTGTATGGCTCGGAGACATGGAGAACAACAAAGACAACAACCAAAAAGCTACAGACTTTCATAAATGGGTGCTTGCGTAGAATAGAGGGATTAAAATGGTATGACAAGGTTACCAAAGTGGAACTGATGACAAGAACTAGACAAGTGCCAGTGGAACAAGAGATGAGAAGAAGACGATGGCCATGGATAGGACACACACTTAGGAAACCTGTTGATAGCATTACAAGGCAGTCCTTGTTCTGGAACCCCCAAGGCAAGAGAGGCAGAGGAAGACCAAGAAGTACATGGAGAAGAGAGTTGGAAACAGAGGTGAAAATGATGAGGAGAACATGGAAAGAACTTGAGATGATGGCACGGGACAGGAGGACTTGGCATGTGTTTGTTGAAGGCCTATGCTCCTTTGGGAGGGGAGGGTTATGAATGAATGATGTCTTTCCATTGTTGTGGTGGTTGTTCTTCTCTCCATACTTCATTTATAATATCTAAAATTCTCAAGAGGTTGTTGTCATTAACTGCTTTAATCATTTCCCCTGAAATTTCGTCAACTCCAGCAGCTTAAAATTTTTTTAATCTTTTAACGGCTTGTTTGATCTCGTCCAGCGTGAATTCATCGCAAGTTATTGGCAAGGTGGTTGTGGGTGTTTCATTATTAAAATCAAGTGTTACTGTTGGTGGTGGTCTGTTTAGCACCTCCATGAAGTGCTCAGCCCATCTCTTCATTTGTTCTTTTTTCTGTTGGTATTGAATTCCCTAATTTACCTTTAACAGGTGTTTCCATAGCAGTAGGCTGGTGACATAGTTGTTTTGTAATTTGATAAAGGCACCTACTATTACCAGTTCTTGCAGCATTTTCAGCTTCTACGGCCAGTTCATTGATGAAATGTCTTTTATCTCTTCGAGTTTTTGTCTTCACTTCTTTATTTAACAAGTTATAAGTTAGTTTGCAAACTTCAACTGCATTATGTGTACTTGCCGCTAGTAGTTTAAGTTTTGCTGTTTTCCTTTCTTGTATTTTATCCCAAGTATCTTCTCTCATCCATTTTTTCTTTTTATGTACTAGGTATCCGGTGGTCGCTACTGCTGCTTCTGTCATTGCTGTTCTCAGTTGTTCCCATTTAGTATCGATTGTCTTGGTGGTGATATCGTTGTCAATTTTGCCTAAAGCATCGAAATAGTTGTTCATTTTGACATTATATTCCTCCTTTATATCATTTGATTGCAGTCTGTGTACATCTATTCTTCTATTTTTATTCTGTTGGTATAACTTCTTCAGTTTAATTCTCAGTTTAGCTATGCAGAGGTTATGATCGCTTCCGATCTCTGCACTTATGTATGCTCTGACGTCTTGAACTGATGAGCGAAATTTTGCGCTTATGCAGAAGTGATCTATCTGGTTCTTAGTTCTGCCATCAGGTGAATTCCATGTTATCTTGTGGATATTCTTATGTGGAAAGATGGTGTCTGCCACAACGAGGTTTGATATTTCACAAAGTTCTAGAAGTCTTTCGCCATTTTGATTCGTACAGCCTTTATTGATAAATACATATTATTTCATATGTTCTGACCAAAAGAAACAATTGGTTCAGGACTAATATATTTTTAAAAAAAATTTTCAAACTTAAACTGTAACAGCCAGTGTTAGTTCAGTTTATTATAGAGTTTATTATTATTATTATTAGACTTATTATTTACATGTGTGTGTCTGTGTATTTTATTACCTACACATTACTTTTCAGTACCCTAGACTTTTAACGTAGCTAACATTCATTATAGCAGAATAGGTCTGTTTGAGGTCGTAAGTGGTAGCGGAAAGACATTCTGTACTCACATAACTTTTATCATCAGGAGCCTTCACAGCTGACCTCATACAGTACACTAAGAAACATAGCAACCATACAATAACATCAAAAACCACTACAAAATAATAAGTTAATCTCTTTGATGGGACATCTTATTTATGTTCTCAAGATTTAATTTAATATTGTTTTCTGACAGCAACTTTCTGATCTTACAGTAATAACAGTGCATAATAATATTCAACTCAATTTGGACTCTTATTAGCTCCATAATAGGCTTTTGGCATGTCTCTTGCCCTTGGATATTGCAACACAACGTTTTTATGTAGGGCCCTTCTCTGGGTTAGCCTCTACATACATAAGAATATAAATAGACATCAATAAAATGTTTCATCTTACCGCTAATTCAATGAAATATTTCACAAAATAAGGTTACTGGCTGTAAATGGGTACAGGTTCGATGACTGCTGTTCCCGCCTGCAAAGGCAATCGTTCACAAATTGCTCTGCTTAACCTCTCTCAATGGAATTAGTTTACAAGTGGTACCCTAACTAAGCAAGACCTTGGTTTTATCACGCTCGCATGCTATGCGAATATCACCCAATCAAATTTAAACTAACCCCACTACGTCTCTCATTCAAATAACAGCGCTATTTTGAAAAAAAGGTATCCTCCCAAGGTTGGTTTCAAACCGAGAGGTTACGACCGTGTCTGTTAGTCTGTTGTCCCTTTCTATTTTCTTCAATAACTTTGTTAATAATTGGGTTATCCTAAAGTTGAAAACTGATTATTACTTAGATCACTATCCTTCATATTTATATATAAGTTTTATTATCGTCTTCCTCATCGTTTGCGTTTTCATCTATTCTCGTTATTTATGATTTTCTTTTACTGAACTACAATATTACTGAGATAACTTCTTCTAAGGTTCATCTAAGTTATAATAAGGAATAATATAATAATTTTGATAAGTAATATTATCGTAACCTTTTCAAACATTCTTTTTGTAATTCGATACCATTCTTTATTTTGTGAAGGAAAAATATCAAGGTTTTCTCCTCTTTCCGTTCTTGCCCCCTACTCTAGTCTCAAGCTAGGCGTGATTTTTATAAATTTTAACTACCCTCTCGGCTCCTCTCTTCTTGTATTATCAAGACGGGCGATTCTGGACTAAGGCCAAATCGTTTTATAAGTTACGTTTAAAAATTAGTACGGAGGTAGGAAAGCGGGGTTATGACGGGGATTTTGCCCCCTCGCGAACAATTCAAATCCAACCACGCGTCTGGCGTTATATAAACACACTGTCGCTACCAACAAGTTCTAAGCTTGCTTTAGTTAGTTTTTTTTATTCTTCTCTCACTGCTTTACTCCGTTTTTTGTCTCTCACTCATTTTACACCGATCTAGGCATTGCGATTTGCCATCCGACTTTTATGTTAGTGATGAAAAAGCCAGTAGGTTTGGTATCGTTCAAACTGTGGCGTTAATGCCTTTACAAACCAGCGCGTATCCTGGCGTGGTCGATAATGTCGGGCAAACAACCCAGGGCTATCACTATAGTAGTAGCGTTTATGGTTGTTACTAGTTTTAAAATGGGGAAATTTAGAGATAAAATATTTGCGCGTGTTGTCCATAGAGAGTTATATTACGACAATTATAAAATAAAATACTAAATACTAAACAGGAGAATCATTAGAATCTATAATTGTGTGAAAGATATCTCACGAAATTCAATATTGATGTTTTATTTTTTTCAATCAAATGTTCTCATATACGCTGTCGTATATATGGTATGCCATACGGTATGCTACACTATGATGGGGGTGGCCTATGGAATGTTGTCCTCATATTTAAGTAATGATATTTTTTACATTTTATCTGTGTGTGTGTGTGTGTGTGTGTGTGTGTGTGTGTGTGAATTGTCTTTCACCATCATTTTTACTTTCTACTCACCCTATATGTGTATATATTTAATTAATAAACAGTATAGCCGTGTTGATCATTACCTAATTGTTTAATGTATCAATTATGCTGTCTGTGTTAAGTATTTACATAGAGGGACAATATCTATGTAAATAGTGAAAAGATGAGGCGATATATTACGTATTACCACACTGATGACACATCTACACTGTCCACGAGTCTTTCAAATTTCCTCCATTGTATGATTGTACGATGACCAATGTTTTACGCCGCGAGGGTCATCTTCAGAATGAGGACTAATTGATGAGAACCGGTGCAGAGAAGTACTGAGAACTTGGAAGATCTACTGTCGTTCAAGGCTTGGAAATCTCTCTAGCGTCGACAAACCGTTGACATTTGTCTCAAGAAAGCGTACGCTGTTTAATCTTCAAAAGGCACTGACTAGATCGTAGCTTTTCACGAAATAATCTTCTGGTAACAAGTGTGTTTCGTACAATAAAGCTTGCTTTTAAATAAATGAGCGTCGAGCAATCCACGATTAGAGTAGATGAATTCATTACATGCAATGACGCATTGAGCTACTAATTGTCGTGTGGTGCGTATTGGGGCAACTACGATAGTAGTTTTTGCCAGGAATAGCCTATAAGATATTAGGTAGAAAAGGTAAAGGTAAAGGAACCCGTTACACGCCCAATGAGGCATATTGGGATCATGGTGTTAGGCCCATATTATCTTGACCGTCGGCACACTAGGGGTGATGTGGTCGGCATCACGCCGGCCGCCTTAACCTTCCCAGAGTTGCTCTGGTACCCATTTTGGGTTGGGTCGACCCAGGAGCCGTTTGTGGCCTTAAAAATTCCCACCTCATCTGGGGATCGAACCATAGACCACTGCCAGGAAGCCAGTGCACTAACCACTATGCTACCGTGGCTCCAATTAGGTAGAAGGTCTCTAGAAATTGGCTCGTTAAGAAAGAATAAAGACCTGTTCGAGATAGGGACAAGAAGACGGGAATGCGAATGCTTTTCACTGGGCAGTGTTTTCTAATCAATTATGGAAAGAGTTATGTTTCCCCACGACCTTAGCTTCTGCCCTTAGATCCCGTAACAGAAAAAGCCCCCAACCTCATCTGAGTAGAGAAATGTTCCTATATATGAATATGTAACACCGACAGCACGAGTGATACATTAACAAACTAGATAATGATCAAACGATTGTTGGGTTTATTAATTAAATATCCACACATATAAGGTTAGTTATGGTTAGAACGTGATGGTGGTAAAAGACGATTCACACAAAACACACAGATGCAATATTAAAATTGCAGTTAATTAAGTAGTAGTTAATTAAGAATGAACTGGTGTAAAGCGAAATGATGATGATGTGATATTGTCGTAGATTTTCGATAGGAGAATTAAGACTAGGTTTGGTCCCTTCTGAATAGGTTTGAATAGGTGATAGACTCAGTGAGAGTTAGTGAAAGGTAATAGAATTTCCACACACGTGAGATGATAGATTTTGATATAGTGGCTGTCTCTGAAAGCGAAAAGAATTCTTCTCTCTCTCACCTATCTTCTACAACAGTTGTTACAGCGTCAGACAGACTACACCAATATACAGATTACGTATATTTCTATCACTCACAGGCACGCACATACACGTGACGACCGGTAAACACACAGACGTGGGAAAACTATAACAATGATATATATATATTATCTAGAACGAGCTGACCAAACACTATTATTAAGTTCAAGAGCGATTTTAATATCAGGAAAAAATCGGCTCACAACATCAAAGAAAGTACATCAAGGAGAATACATATACACATAGTCATAAAAATTCAAGGAAATGTTGCAAGGATGATAGCCCCCTTATAGGGTTAACTCTAGGTTTAGCCCAGCCCCGTTAAGAGAACAGATGATGGCGCCAGAGTCACAGATACATAGGGTTTGATTCTAAGAGTTTTCGTTGTTTTATCTCGTAATTATATGCACAGAGTTTGAAAAAAAAAATCTGATTTAACCTAAGACAAAAACACAAGAAACTCTAGCCTTAGCAACAAATTATGCAGATTGAAAAAAAAAAATTAGGACAGCAACAGGGTGTCAAAGATATAATAGTGAAAATATCACTCAAACCAGCGTACACTCATTCATTCCGCCATGGCCTCTCATACATGTACTCACGACTTGGCTCGCTGCCTCTTGGAACACACTGATTTTAGATCTTCACACAGACTCAAAAAAAATGCAGTCTTCTGCCAAGAAGTCCCCAGTTCCAAAAGACGTATTTAACTTGGAGTCTCCGGGAACGACTACTTGGGTGTGCAAATTTGTTCAAATGTCTGATTAAGTCACCTAAAATTATTCCAGGCGCGGGAGTTAGCAGAGCACAGTGTCAATAGCGTAGGTTTTCTAGAAATGATGAATGTCAGGTCGGTGCCTTCCCTCAGTATAGGATTCACTTTAGTCACACCACAGATTTGTCCACAAAAAATATATATATATATAGTCGGGAAATGTTAGTTAATACTTGAAGTATTTCGCGCCACCAGGCAGAAAAATTACGTAGAGTTTTTTTTCTAGAAGAAATTAAGATCTGGCTCCAAGGTCCAGTATTTATCATTACAGTCTTTGAAAACCCGTTATTGGGATATAGTATTTCTGGCTAACTCGGGTTGCATATGCACTGTTAGACCAGTGGTACTTAAGAAACCCACGTGGTTCAAAATAAGGACTGTCTATTTCTTCACAAGTATGGAAACTACTACTAGGTGCTGGTAAAGTTAGGGTCACCCCAAAACTTTCACTGTGTGGAGGAAAAATAACACATATAATATAATAAACAGAATCTGTACTGGTTATAACTTACATTTAAACTTGCAAGCAGAGAGCTTTGCTTATCATTTAAACTTCCCGTGACGTAAGTTATATTTAAAAATCAGCAATCCTCATGAATTAGGAACACGTGCGTATTCCGTCACCATTCATGAGGCTCGATTCTAGAGTTTATACGTTAGTTTAGAAAAATACACTCGACTGAGTATTAGCGGTTAAATTAAATTCATAAATAGCTACAATTGCCGTTATAAGCTAGAAATTTTAATTTTATTCTGCTTTCCACTGAATGCTTCCCTAGAAAATATAATAGCCTACCACTTTATTTCTCTTCTGCGCTAAAGAAATAGATTAAAATGAATTAAGCGATTAAACACTTTAACACTCACAAAATCTATATATCTATCATATTAATTACCTCAACCACAGAATTACAGGTAGTCGCACAACTTAAGAATAAAAATGCTGAAAATATTTCTGTAAGTCTAGAAGTTCGACAAATTGCCGAAACAAACTGAGATCTTCGCTAACAGCTATTCTGTTTACGAGCAACCTATCTACTGTGAGTCTATGAGCGAGAATGAAATTAAAGTTTCAAACTTGGCCAATATCTTTAAAATCGGACACAGGATCCTAATCTTATTTCGCCAAGCGAAATAGTCTCCCCTGTCCGTATAACACCTTCGTCCGCTTATCGCGTGACGTAACAGCCATCAGTGGCCGAGGGCTTGCATGAGTTGCAAATCTCAGACCACCGTCTGCAGTGCGGAGTGGATTTTCACGCTAAGCCGGGTTTTTCCTGACGAAAAACCTCATGCGTTTACTGAAATGCAGACTCTCTGTCTACTTTCCATGTCCCTCGGGTGAATTTTCACGCCCCAGGCCAGAGACCCTCAGACGAATGTCTAGCGAATGCTGTAAATTCACGCCTATCATCCGACCAGCGCGACTGACATGTACGCAATACCACCCAGGTGCGATTCTCAGTTTTAGAGAAAGGAAAACAGGTAAAGTTTGCGAATTATATGAAAATAATATTCGCAAAACGAATGGATGAAAAATGTACAGGAAAAAGGAAATACAGAGATAATAAAAGAGATAATTCGGGTGAAAGAATAGGAAGAAGATGTAGGAAATTAAATGAATATAAACCCTACGTGACAGAGCCTCCCCCCTTTAAGATATGGAAGCACTCCATGTCTACGTTATGGAGTTTAATTTCCTATAACCGTAGCTTCGGGGTGTCTGTCTTCTTCCCTCTCCTCTTCCCCCTCCATCTCTGTCCAATTCCTACTCAAGTCCACTCCTCAAAGTTTCCTTCCCCTGGAATGTCTCATATGCGCGCTTGAAAGAGCGTCGCCGCTTCTGACATTTTTGAAAGATTTCCTGTGATAGCGGTGGAATATCCCTGCCACTATCGTCATCTTCGTCAGTTTTGGCGATCGTCAGGAGATGGTCGGAGGTTGGCACTGGTTTTTCCAAGTATCTCTTTAAGAGATTTAAATGGAAAACCTTCTCCTTTCCTTCAATAGAGATCTGGTAGTTAGCCTTAGAAATCTTTTTCAGGATGGTAAACGGCCCTTGCCATCCGATCTTCAGTTGGTTGTTCTCGGTAGGGAGCAACACCAAAACTTTCTCTCCTGCTTCCAGTTCTCTCTCTTCCGCGACTTTCCTGTATCGGTTAGCGTGCTTGGTGCGTGCTCGCTTAAAGTTAGTCGTTGCTAGGTCCCACCCTAGTTTCAACCGTTCCTTTAAAACCGACACATATTTACTGGCTGAGACAACTGTCTCATCAGCCTTCTCGTCTGTCAGAGACTGAAGTAAGGCTTCAAGCGGGCCCTTAATGGGTCTGCCGAATAAGAGTGTAGCTGGCGGAAATCCTGTGGAAGTATGAGGAGATTCTCTGTAGCCAAATAATGCTGCAGGAATACAGAGATCCCAATCTTCAGGTTTCACTTGTGCCAGCTTACTTAGCATCATGGTGAGGTTTCCATTAGCACGTTCCACGAGCCCATTTCCGGCCGGAGTATATGGCTTAGTGTGGATGTGCTGGGTCCTCAAGATCTTAACGATCTCATCCATCAACAGGTTTCGGTATGGAGATCCATTATCCGTCAACACTTGCTGAGGGAATCCCAACCGAGTGAAAATCTGCACGAGGGCTTCTGCGACATGCTTGGCATCTGCGCATGTTAGCGGGATAGCTTCTGCCTATAAAGTGCATGTATCGACTAAGGTCAGGATGAACCTGTTCCTTCTTTTAGTCCTTTCGAAAGGCCCTAAAATGTCGATCACAACCCGTTCGAATGGTGTTCCCATTATTGGCATTTCACCCATGTGGACTGGGGGTGCTCGTTGCTTGGGTGGTACACGTTGGCACTGGGCACAGGATTTGACGTACCTGATAATATCAGTATTCACTCCTGGCCACCAATAATGAGTGGTTATACGTTGGTTTGTGGCGTTCTGTCCCATATGTCCGCTGAAGGGAAGAGAGTGCCCCATTTCTAGGATTTGGCTTCTGTACTGTTTCGGTACTAGGAGCTGGTTGTAACCTTGGTCAGGCTTGCCCGTTCTCCGATAAAGTACGCCATCCTTAGAAAAAATGTCCCCGTGCTGTGTGGGTTCCTTAGCCATGGGCAGTTTCCTAAAGCAGGGTGCCAAGGTAGGATCCTTTTGTTGCGCTTCTTTAAGTTCCCTTGGTAACAAATTTGGCGCAGGCTCCTGTTCCTTCTTGGTTTGCCCTCTTGTAGTTACCGCTGCCACAATCGGCTCTTCCGGTTTCCCAATAGACACGTATCTACCACCAAGTATGACTGGGTAGATGGGATCATCCATAACAGCCGCTTTGATGACGCCTCTGACAAAGTCAGAGTGTATCTCCACCAATGCGATGGGAAGCGCTGTAGGTGCATCACTCTTACGAACTCCACAAAGTTTGACGGTCTGTCCTGTTTCTTGACCGGGTTTAACCAGCTTTCTGGCAACAATGCAATCGTAAGAAAGCCCCGTGTCAAATAAGCAGGAAGTTTGAGAACCGTTCAAAATAACAATACCTCGCGTTGAGGGTCTATCCCCAACAGGTTTGGAATCACTGTCAACAATTCCGCCTTGCGAGACTGTCAATAAGCATCCGATGCGTTTCGGCTCGGTGTGCTCGCTCTGATCATATGTCCCGTGCTCAGGGGTTCTCCCTTTGCCACCTTGTCCTTTCTGGCTACGCTGCCATGTAGGGCGGTCGGGATGATCAGACTGTTTGGGGTGGTTGGGGTACTTGTTCTTGTAGAACTTGGATTTTTCAGGAGGGGGGTTTTGAGGTCCAGTTTCTCTGTGGTTATTTTGGTTAGAAGCCTGAGAAGATTGCTCTAGGTTATGTTTTCGAAAATGCTCCTCTGTCGGTTTCCGCTTTGTGGCCGGTAGTTCAGCCAGCGCATTGTGATAACGCTCAGACTTTTCCAAAATGTCTTCAAGTTTTTCTGCCCCCTGCTCAGCGAGAAATCTCCGGGTATCAGCAGACAAAGTGTTCTTTATTTGTTCAGTTAGAACAAGTTCCTCAAGACCTTCATAGGTAGAGGGGAGCTGCGAAAGCTCAAGGCACTTTGTTAGATATCCCTTAAGACGAGATGAGAACTGGTGAAAAGTTTCAGAATTCTCTTTCCGGCTGTTGCGAAACAGTTGCAAAAACTTGCGAGCGTTCATTTCAAAGCGCTCCAGTAACGCTTTCTTCAACACATCTTAGTCGTCTTGTTGGCTACTTTCCAGCTTAGAATAAACATCATAAGCAGAACCTTTTAGGGCCTGGGAAAGTTTCATATTCCAACGCGACCTCTCTAACCCGTACAGAGTTGCAATTTTCTCAAATTTTTCTAACCATGTGTCAATCTTCTCATTTGGACAAGGAAAAGATTCAAGAGTGAAAGACATAGCATTTAGTTGAAGAGATTGAGTGTTAGCAGGGTCAGTTAAGGAAGAATGAGGAGAAGACTCTCCATTGCTGGAGGTAGAGGCAGCCCCACGCGTTTGGAATTCCAGAGTTTTAAGAGCTAACTCATGCTGTCTCTCTTCTCTCTCCTTCTCATGCTGTCTCTCCTTCTCTCTTTCCTCATGCTGTCTCTCCTTCTCTCGTTCGTTCGCCCTGCGAATTTCCATTTCTTCATCCATCTTCTTCTGCTGTAAAGCTTCAGCTGCTTTCCTCTCCGCATCATATCTCTCCAGTTCGTCTCTGACAAAAGCTTTCGCTTCCTCTCCTTCCAGTCCCTCCTCTCTCGCTTCGTCCCTGAGAAGTTGTCTAAGCTTTGCCCTCTCGGCCATATTATGTCAGTGACTGAGACTAGTGGAGAACGAAAATAGGAAAAAGGATACACTGGTTCCTACCACTTACGAGAAAAAAAATTACCAAAAATCAAAAGATGATATCCTTAACCCTGGGATACCTCCTCCAAATTAAAATCTAACTATCGCTGCTATTATCGGCAATAAAGCACTTAATGCAAAACACGACTACGCCAACTAAATGGTAGTTAAGATTACTTCTGAAAAATAAGTTGCTACAGTGGAAAAGCAAAATAATTATTGCAAAAATTAAAGAGAAAAATAATCCCTTAATTATAAAATCCACTCTAAGTTCGCCCCTGAAGTCAGATAGGGTAAGGGAGGCAATTAATCTGGACAAATAGTCCGAAACGCACTCCTTAACTTAGTTCAAACACCTTCCTGCTTCAGAACCCTTGTGAATGTTATACACTCACAAAACTTTACCAGCGTTTAGTATTACAAAATCGTTAATTAACATGTATTCCGACAAAATCAACCTGTAAACCAAATGTATATTATTTCTTAATGCTGTGGAAAAAAACTTATCAGTTTGTGTGGTCAGCACGCCCGTAAACAGATCGTTAGTCTAGGGGATAAATATTTTTAAAAGATACACAGTCACAAGACATCACACTCTTACTCTATTACAGAATAAAGAATCTTAAATACAAAATCCAGATAGACGAGTCCACGTTTGTCGTACTCGTCTTCCTATTCTAAGTTCAAAAATCCTACGGACGAGAACCCATTTGTCGTAGATTTTCGATAGGAGAATTAAGACTAGGTTTGGTCCCTTCTGAATAGGTTTGAATAGGTGATAGACTCAGTGAGAGTTAGTGAAAGGTAATAGAATTTCCACACACGTGAGATGATAGATTTTGATATAGTGGCTGTCTCTGAAAGCGAAAAGAATTCTTCTCTCTCTCTCACCTATCTTCTACAACAGTTGTTACAGCGTCAGACAGACTACACCAATATACAGATTACGTATATTTCTATCACTCACAGGCACGCACATACACGTGACGACCGGTAAA
Source organism: Oreohelix idahoensis (assembly GCA_024509875.1). NCBI lineage: Eukaryota > Metazoa > Mollusca > Gastropoda > Stylommatophora > Oreohelicidae > Oreohelix > Oreohelix idahoensis. The sequence goes on from JAMPIV010001445.1 coordinate 102,705, forward strand.
CACACAGACGTGGGAAAACTATAACAATGATATATATATCTTATCTAGAACGAGCTGACCAAACACTATTATTAAGTTCAAGAGCGATTTTAATATCAGGAAAAAATCGGCTCACAACATCAAAGAAAGTACATCAAGGAGAATACATATACACATAGTCATAAAAATTCAAGGAAATGTTGCAAGGATGATAGCCCCCTTATAGTGTTAACTCTAGGTTTAGCCCAGCCCCGTTAAGAGAACAGATGATGGCGCCAGAGTCACAGATACATAGGGTTTGATTCTAAGAGTTTTCGTTGTTTTATCTCGTAATTATATGCACAGAGTTTGAAAAAAAATCTGATTTAACCTAAGACAAAAACACAAGAAACTCTAGCCTTAGCAACAAATTATGCAGATTGAAAAAAAAAAATTAGGACAGCAACAGGGTGTCAAAGATATAATAGTGAAAATATCACTCAAACCAGCGTACACTCATTCATTCCGCCATGGCCTCTCATACATGTACTCACGACTTGGCTCGCTGCCTCCTGGAACACACTGATTTTAGATCTTCACACAGACTAGAAAAAAATGCAGTCTTCTGCCAAGAAGTCCCCAGTTCCAAAAGACGTATTTAACTTGGAGTCTCCGGGAACGACTACTTGGGTGTGCAAATTTGTTCAAATGTCTGATTAAGTCACCTAAAATTATTCCAGGCGGGGGAGTTAGCAGAGCACAGTGTCAATAGCGTAGGTTTTCTAGAAATGATGAATGTCAGGTCGGTGCCTTCCCTCAGTATAGGATTCACTTTAGTCACACCACAGATTTGTCCACAAAAAATATATATATATAGTCGGGAAATGTTAGTTAATACTTGAAGTATTTCGCGCCACCAGGCAGAAAAATTACGTAGAGTTTTTTTTCTAGAAGAAATTAAGATCTGGCTCCAAGGTCCAGTATTTATCATTACAGTCTTTGAAAACCCGTTATTGGGATATAGTATTTCTGGCTAACTCGGGTTGCATATGCACTGTTAGACCAGTGGTACTTAAGAAACCCACGTGGTTCAAAATAAGGACTGTCTATTTCTTCACAAGTATGGAAACTACTACTAGGTGCTGGTAAAGTTAGGGTCACCCCAAAACTTTCACTGTGTGGAGGAAAAATAACACATATAATATAATAAACAGAATCTGTACTGGTTATAACTTACATTTAAACTTGCAAGCAGAGAGCTTTGCTTATCATTTAAACTTCCCGTGACGTAAGTTATATTTAAAAATCAGCAATCCTCATGAATTAGGAACACGTGCGTATTCCGTCACCATTCATGAGGCTCGATTCTAGAGTTTATACGTTAGTTTAGAAAAATACACTCGACTGAGTATTAGCGGTTAAATTAAATTCATAAATAGCTACAATTGCCGTTATAAGCTAGAAATTTTAATTTTATTCTGCTTTCCACTGAATGCTTCCCTAGAAAATATAATAGCCTACCACTTTATTTCTCTTCTGCGCTAAAGAAATAGATTAAAATGAATTAAGCGATTAAACACTTTAACACTCACAAAATCTATATATCTATCATATTAATTACCTCAACCACAGAATTACAGGTAGTCGCACAACTTAAGAATAAAAATGCTGAAAATATTTCTGGAAGTCTAGAAGTTCGACAAATTGCCGAAACAAACTGAGATCTTCGCTAACAGCTATTCTGTTTACGAGCAACCTATCTACTGTGAGTCTATGAGCGAGAATGAAATTAAAGTTTCAAACTTGGCCAATATCTTTAAAATCGGACACAGGATCCTAATCTTATTTCGCCAAGCGAAATAAGTCTCCCCTGTCCGTATAACACCTTCGTCCGCTTATCGCGTGACGTAACAGCCATCAGTGGCCGAGGGCTTGCATGAGTTGCAAATCTCAGACCACCGTCTGCAGTGCGGAGTGGATTTTCACGCTAAGCCGGGTTTTTCCTGACGAAAAACCTCATGCGTTTACTGAAATGCAGACTCTCTGTCTACTTTCCATGTCCCTCGTGTGAATTTTCACGCCCCAGGCCAGAGACCCTCAGACGAATGTCTAGCGAATGCTGTAAATTCACGCCTATCATCCGACCAGCGCGACTGACATGTACGCAATACCACCCAGGTGCGATTCTCAGTTTTAGAGAAAGGAAAACAGGTAAAGTTTGCGAATTATATGAAAATAATATTCGCAAAACGAATGGATGAAAAATGTACAGGAAAAAGGAAATACAGAGATAATAAAAGAGATAATTCGGGTGAAAGAATAGGAAGAAGATGTAGGAAATTAAATGAATATAAACCCTACGTGACAGATATGATACGCGTTACCAAAATGGTGAGTAATCTACACAGGCCATGTGTCTCTAAATGCTTCTCGTGGATACGATGATTCACATGTATGCATAAAATGTCCCAAGCTGTCATACGTTATGTCGAGTGGGGTATCTCTAAGTCGAGGACGTTCTGGTGAAAACTGTTGTCGTACTGAGAACGTTGACGAGATATATATACATTCCTTCACTGTTTGAGTATATCTATGTAGTGTTGATCAACAGTTAATAGCTGTCATATGAAAAAAAGTCTGTTGTCTAATCTCCCGACGGTACTGGCCAGACTGGATATCTTCACGAAATGTTAGTGATATGTAGACTCATTATCTTGCGTATGTAGTCGTGATTCATAAAATATACTTTAGAGTCTGCTTCATAGAATGCGCTTAAGAGTGTGTTGCACTTGGTATAAATATGAGATTCCACTTTTGAGCTCTTTAGCTTGACTTCAGATAATAAGCTTTCGAGTGATTTGAACTTGTGATAATTATGTATTGAACTTGTGAGTCAGCAGTATATTGTGCCGAAAATGCTGCGTCCACCTTCTGAATTGTGGTGGAGAAAATATTCCTTTTTAATGGAGGAATGAAATATGTCCTATGGCAAATTCTGCTAGCCATATGTCCGTATTTTGATAACTTATTTCTGGTTAGAAGTCAGACACGTTGCGTGTAGACTCAGACTTCTGATGAACTGAAGACACACAAAAGTCTTCGTAAGTCTTCACACTTAACATCACTGGTTGACTTTCATTTATACTGCTGCTCATTATTGATCTCTCTCTCTGAGTTCGATTCTAAAGATGTTAAATATCTTGTGCATGAGAGTGTGTGCGCATGGGAGACTGTGATTATGATGAAGGTGAAGTATGAACTATTAATTACCTCCTATCATCCTATCATCTTCTAGGAAAATCTTCTGATTTTATTAATCAGTTATGAAAAGAATTAATTGAAACTCTATCTTTCGCACATTTATCTGTGAGGTTAAACTAAACAAAGAATAAGAAAATGTATTAATAATCTGTATAAGATCTACTAACCTTTTTTTCTCTTCGCAAAATCCTTTAAGAACACAATTCCCCCCCCAGAAATGAATAATTATCCACTCTAAATAAACATGTGTATTTAGACCAGGCGTTTTAGGGATTTAATCTCTACCTCACAATGTAAAAACTGGACTCCTCTCTCTAGCGAGCTACGCGGTATATTATATCTCTAGAAGTCCAATGTGGGTTCCTTGGACCGGTGACGTACAACTTCGCCCATACAACCAATACCTAAGAGACCCTCTGGTCACTCATTCCCATTATCGCTCTTGTCTCCTGTCAGTCCAAAAGTGGGTGGGGTAATTCGCGACCAACTTTCGTTGCCTGGCTTGTCTGACAAACAGGTATTGAGATAATTGGCTGGCCAATGCATAAGTGCTGTCACATTACTCTCTGATTGTCTATGAGACGTTTTCACCTGGCCAAGCTGGGCGTCCAATGTGGTGATCCGTCGCTTGTATGGACAGCGGCCGAGCAACAAAGATAACAACAGTCCACAGAAATTGTATATTGCCCAGATGTCCGATTTGGATGACCAGATGTGTTTTCACCAGATATATCACGATGCAATGTGGACTTCAAACGATGATGTCAGGTATGGGGAGTCAATCAAGACTTTATTTTACCACCGATGAAAGAACAAATGCGGTTCTCTAGATACCGGTCGCGAGTAATCAAAACGATGAAATAGCAAATGTGGGATGAAAGAGCACAAATGTGAAAGAAAATAAAATACAAGGGATGTAGGAAAAGATAGAGCAATAAGGCCTTGGCTCTCGTTTATCACAATAGCCCCCTCCTCAATTGTGATGTCAATCATACTCAGGAGAGCTTAGCCTTCTTGCTCGTGATTTATCAGTCTTTTTCCTCATCTTCGTATTTCTCTCCGGTTTCCACCCTTTCCTCTACTTGTCTGTGCTCTCCGTCCTGTCTCATAGGATGACGGATTAAAAAATCCGCTCCTTCGTTATGTTTTCCTTGGATATAGTCCACTTGGAACGTGTAAGGTTGTAGAACAAGCGACCACCTCATCCATCTAGCATTCAAATTCTTTGAATTAGCTAGGAAGGTCAGAGGTTGATGATCACTCTGGATCGTAAATTTTCTTCCGTACAGGTATGCTTGAAATTTTTGTATTCCCCAGACGAGGGAACAAACATTCCTTTTCGATTGTGGAATAGTTTTGTTCTACTCGGTTTAACTTCCGACTCGCGTATGCGACCGGAAATAGATTTGGTTGGCTCCTGTCGTCCGGCTGTAGTAATGTAGCCCGGATTCCAATGTTACAGGCATCTGTGCGCAAGGTGAATTTTCGAGTTAAATCCGGGAGCCGTAAAATGGGTTTTGTGGTGAGTTTCTCTTTTAAGAGGGCATATGCGTGTTCACATTCTGCTGATCATGTCACTCTATCCAGGTTGCCTTTCTTGGTTAGCGATGTAAGCGGCGCACAGAGGCTATTGAAATCCTTTATATATCTCTGGTAGAATCCACAGAGCGATAAAAATGATCGCTTTTTGTGGACGGTCTCGGTGCATTTCTCAGCTTCTCAACGTTTTGAGTCTCGGAGAACATGGTTCCATGGGTGATAGTATGTCCCAGGAACTTTAGCTGTTCACACCCAACTTGACATTTGGTTGGTTTGGCGGTTAGTCCCGCTTCTCTGAATCTGTTAAACAGCAAGGATAGCGCTGATTAATGTTCTTCAAACGATTCAGTAGCTACTAGGATATCATCAATAAAATTGCTGATGGCGGGATGCTTCAGAGGATCAAATAACTTTCGCATCATTCTTGTGAAGACACTAGGAGCGTAGTTTAGCCCAAATGGCATCACATTAAACTCAAAGTGTCCATCTGGAGTACTGAAGGCTAACAAGTTCCTCACCTCAGCTTTTACAGGTATCTGATAGTACCCTTTACTGAGGTCGATCTTTGAAAATTAGCGAGCCCTGCTCAGCTTAGTAAATAGCTGGCTCTGGTCCGATAACGCTTCTGGCTGGAACTGTGTTAACGCATTTAGCTGTCGGTAGTCGATGCACAGGCAATGTTCTCCACCATGTTTGCGTAACAGCAACCCGCCCTCACTGTAAGGGGACTCCGACTTCGAAATTATGCCTTCCTTAAGTAAATAATCAATTTCTTGCTTTAATGCCGTCGCCTTGGCATACGGAATCGGATAGGTTCTCATTCGGACGGGCGTAGGATCAGTGATTTCCATGTCAAACTCCATCAGGTTTGTCCGGCCCGGTTTGTCTGTCAGGGAGTCGGCGTGGTTTTCCATCAATCTCCTAACTTTTTCTTGCTGGGCTTCCGTTAGGGTGGAGCTTATTTTCACATCTAAATGTGATTCCTCCTGTATCACCGGGTACTCTACGGATGATAAAGGCTCTTCTTCCATTTGCATAGCAATGGCCATAGTCATGAGGTGCGCTGGTTCGGCAGGGGCTCGCTCGTAAAACTTCTTAAGCAGATTTAAGTGATAAATTTTCTGCTTTCCGGTCACGGCGATTTTATAGTTGGTGCGAGAAATCTTTTCCACAACTTTGTAGGGTCACCTCCAGCAAATCTGCAACTTATTACTGCTACTCGACAGAAGAAGTAGCACCTTCTCTCCCACTGCTAGTTCTCGGTCTTTCGCATTCCGATTGTAATATTTGGCATGTTTCCGCCTAGCCTCCCGTACTTTCGCTGTGGCTAATTCCCAGCCAGTCTTTAGACGTTGTTTCACGTCTGTGACGTACTGGAAGGCTGAGGTGACAGTGTCGTCTGCCTTGGCATCTGTCCATGTTCTTAGTAAGGCTTCTAATGGACCTTTAATAGGTCTTCCGAAGAGTAATGTGGCCGGAGGGACTCCCGTTGACGCAAGCGATCCTTCCCTGTAAGCAAATAATGCGGCAGGAAGATACTGATCCCAAGTTTCTGGCTTCTCCTGTGCCAATTTCCGAAGAATAGAGGTGAGCGTCCCGTTAAACCGCTCTACGTGCCCTTGTACTTTGAGGATGATAGGGCGAAGTATGAATATGCCTAGTCTTGAATATTCGAAGCACCTCCTCTGTCAACTTGCCTCGAAAATGTGATCCGTTGTCTGTGAGAATTTAATGCGGGAAGCCCAATCTAGTAAAGATATTCAGTAAAGCGTCAGCTACATGCACTGAGTCGCATGCTGGCACGGCTATGGCTTCGCCCTACATGGAACATGGGTCCACTAAGGTAAGGATATGGGAGTTCCTCTTCTTAGTTCTCAGCAGAGGTCCAATTATATCCACAGCCACTCTTTCAAATGGGGTGCCCAAAATTGGCATCTCCCAAAGGTCGCGGGTGCCGTCCAGTGTTTTGGTGCAACTTTCTGGCACTGAGGACAAGACTTGACAAAACGTTCAATATCGCAGTTGATCCCTGGCCAATATTAGTGGCATGCGATCCATTGAGTCGTGGCGCTCTGTTGCACACAGATTTTGCTGAGTTATAATCTGTAAAGGTACCTGTCTATTTTAAATGCATTTAATTCCTTATCAAAGGGACACGACTCATTTTTTTACTAGGGTCCTTTAAATATGTTTGTTACCCATTCTTGTTTCTTGTCTAGGTGGTCTAATTTTAGAAACGGTGTCTCGGTTGTATAACCATATTTGGCTCGAATAAGTCAGTTTTCTTTGAATGATTGCAACTAGAGACGATGTGTATCTCATGACCATATAAGGCTTGAATGGTCAATCTTTCTTAGAATGTGTTCACATCGCCCGATCTGATTTTAGTTCAGAAGGGTAGCGCAACTACGCATGCTTCAAGTTTTGGAATGTTAGAAAGAGACTTCCGCCCGGGAGTCGAGGTGAATCTTTGTTGGGTTAAGACGTGTTTCGTCGACCCGAGTTTTTCATAATGGGAATGAAGCCCTTTGTGAGTTCGACTGAAAGTCTACTAATATTATTCCCATGTGACTATTTCTAAACGTCTGGAGACGGTTGTGAATTGTGGTGTATTTCGAATGTAAAGGTAATTGCTCTCTCATTACTTCGATCTGTAGCCAGTTTAGGTTCTGACATTTTTGTTCCCTTCTCGCTCCCTTTTCTACTGGCAGAGAAGAGACTTTACTATTAGAAGTGCACCTCAGATATCATCGTACCATTGATTCATATATCGGGTTACTCTATGCCCGGAGAACAGTAGCTATGTTTTTTGAACTCTGCAATGCTAGCGGTAACACCTTAAGCAAGGTTTATAAAGGTATCACCACGGAGGCCATTATGAACAGTATTTATGATCTCGCCATGGAGTGCGACCTATTGTAGTCTAGGAACTTTATCTGACTTGTTGACGTTGGAGCAGGGCGAAGCTAAAACTACATATTTAAGACCCGTTCAATGCGGGGTGATTTTCTATGCATCTGTGCCTAGGGATGCAGTTTGATGGCAGAGCTGTGAGCTAGACAGCTTACCTATGATTTGTCTATGCCATCTACTTTATTCGCCATTTGTTTGACTGTGATGTCCTCAACTGTTGTAAATGACTATGCTATATTGATGTCGTCGTTGTGTCGTCTCGAATAAATGATAGAAACGTCACCAGCTGCTATTATTTACTTGACTTCCTCGTTGTGGGTCAATGTGACGTCCTTGTGACCTGTGTGCTGTAGTCCTGTGTGGACCTTCATATTCTATCGACACATCATCAGACATCCTACCAGACACGAGACATCCCTCTATACAGCCTTCAACATACCTGGTGTCTACAGTAGTAATATTACCACTACACTTTGGTGACTACAAAAATATTACTTCTCAACACGCTCATTCCCATGTGTCCACTAAATGGGATAGAGTGGCCCATCTCAAATACCTGGTTCCTATAGGTTGCAGGAACTAGTAATTGGTTGTGTTCCTGTCCTTCGTTTCCAGCTCGGCGATACATCAATCCATTCTTCATAATGAAGTCTCCCTTGGTAGGTGGGTTGAATGTCCTAGGTAATTTTTTAAAACAGGGCGCCAGTGAGGAATCTTCCATTTGAACCCTCTTCAATTCCTCGGGAAGGATATTGGTAGGAGGTTCCTGCTCTGCGTCTTTTTTTGACTGTCCTTTAGTCTGCACGGCCGCTATGACTAGTGGTTGAGTAGGTTCTCCAAGGAACACATATCTACATCCCAAGATTAAAGAGTAGATTGGTTCTTCTATTATGGCTGAACGAGTCTCTCCTGTCACGTAACGAGATTCTACTCTGATAAGTGCAATTGGCAGTGTCTTGGGTGCAATATCCTTTGACGGACCTTGGATGTCTACACTCTCTTCTGTTATCTGGTCAGGGGTGACAAGAGATGCCCTGACCACCGCATCGAAAGCAAGTCCTGTGTCATAAAGGCACTCCACAGATTGTCCGTTTACGAGGACTGATTCGATGATAAGAGGATGAGAAACGTTTCCGGTATTCTGCTCCTTCTGGGGTGATGATTTTGTCTGCAGATAGGCAGCATATTGGGGAGGAGGTCTGCGCTTGCACTCATTAGTGTTGTGATTGTTCAAGCGACAGTACCTGCACCATTTATCTCCCTGTTTCTGGGGTGACGCAGCATTTTTCTTGTTTTGCTCTTTGTAGTTATCTTGTTTTGCGTGCTGTTTATGCGAGATGTGTGGTCCTTTGCTTTGTTGGTCTGGTTGGGAGCGAGCTGGTTGCTTTGGCACCTGATCCGGAAACTTCTTTCTGGATCCTTGAGACTCCATGAGAGCAATTTGGAATCGCTCTGCCAGTGTAAGGATATTTTCTAACCGGTCAGCGCCGGTTTCAGTGAGAAATCTACGCATTTCCACCGATATAGACTCTTTTAGTTGCTCTATCACAATCAGCTCGTTCAACCCGTCATAGTTCTCGGTAAAGTTTCCCAGTGTACACCACTTCACTAGGTAGTCTTCAATACGGGCTGCAAACTGTGAGAAATTCTCTCCGGCCTCCTTCCTAGAACCTCGAAATTTTTTTCAGTAAGCCTCTGAATGAAGCTCGTACCTCACCAAGAGAGCTTTTTTCAATGCCTGATAGTCATCTTGCTCTCCGGCCGGAAAATTTTTAAAAACTTCGTAGGCAGCTTCTCTTAGGCCCTGGGACAGTTTCAAGTTCCACTTCCGTTCTTCAAGTCCAAACCCTGTTGCAAAGCGTTCGAAGCGGTCTAAAAAGGCGTCCATGGTATCGTTCCTTTCTGAAAAAGGTTCCAGCGGAAAATTCATGGCATTGAGTGGCGCAGCTTGCGAAGTAGGCACACCATCTGAGCGGGGTGAGTACCCTCCATCACAGTTGGAAGCCGCTGCACTTTTTGCTAGCTCTATCTAATTGGTCTGTCCCTGGATTTCCAGTTGCTTCATGTTAAGTGCATGCTCTGCTGCGGCTTTCTCTTTCCCCTCCGCTGCTTCTGCTGCGGCTTTCCGCTCCGCTGCTTCTGCTGCGCCTTTTTCTTTCTCCATTGCAAGTTTCTGCACTTCCATCTGTCTTGCATGTAGTTTATCAGTCTCTTTACTTACAAATTTCATTAGATCTTTTCCACTTAACCGGTATTCACGCCCTGCCTCCATTAAACTAGTTCTAATTTTTGCGGCATCTGCCATGATATGCAGTACGGGTTCGCAAAGGGAAAAATTGGCAGTGACCTCCAAACAAAATTATTTGACTTGCACAAGTGATTATCTCTTTTTTTTCTTAACCAGCGGCACTTGGGCTTTCAGCCCTTCGGCCCAATGACAGGTCATTGCGAGGCTGGGGATCCTGAGGACTTTCCTTCCAACCCGGTCAGGAGCTTCGCTCCTTCCCATCCACAGAGGGTTTGAGTATCTCTTTAAAACCAGCTAGGTTTAAGTTAGTAATCAAGTTCAAATTGTTCTTAAAAAAATCACTCACTCAGCGTATTATGAAAAATTATATAACAGATTACCTCGCAGTTTCTATGAAAAATTTACTAAATATTTATGATAACAATTTTTCCAGCAGTTACAGACAAAGAAAAAAAATTCAGGTCCCTATAGTATCCTCCGTTCTCAAGTAGTGTTTACTCGGTCCGTTTGATACTTAATTTAAAAAAGTATCACTCGTGCTATAGATATATAAATTATCCCGCCTATGAAATAGACAAATTATAGTAAGAGTCAGTGTAGGAGGTAATCCATCAAAATGCCAACAAATTTTCCAATTATCGCAACTGTATAGCAGGGATGAAGATGTGATTTATCCCACTTATAAGTCCGGGTTCATTAATCGCAAGACGAGTCCCCAATTGTCGTGTGGTGCGTATTGGGGCAACTACGACAATGGTTTTTGCCAGGAATAGCCTATGAGATATTAGGTAGAAGGTCTCTAGAAATTGGCTCGTTAAGAAAGAATAAAGATCTATTCGCGATAGGGACAAGAAGACGGGAATGCGAATGCTTTTCACTAGACAGTGTTTTCTAATTAATTATGGAAAGAGTTCTGTTTCCCCACGACCTTAGCTTCTGCCCTTAGATCCCGTAACGGAAAAAGCCCCCAACCTCATCTGAGTAGAGAAATGTTTCTATATGTGAATATGTAACACCGACAGCACGAGTGATACATTAACAAATTAGATAATGATCAAACGATTGTTGGGTTTATTAATTAAATATCCACACATATAGCGTTTGTAATGGTTAGAACGTGAAAGTGGTAAAAGACGATTCACACAAAGGCACAGATGAGATATTAAAATTGCAGTTAATTAAGCAGTAGTTAATTAAGAATGAACTGGTGTAAAGCGAAATGATGATGGTGTGATATGATACGTGCTACCAAAATGGTGAGTAATCTACACAGCCCATGTGTCTCTAAATGCCTCTCATGGATACGATGATTTACATGTATGCATAAAATGTCCCAAGATGTCATACGTTATGTCGAGTGGGGTATCTCTAAGTCGCGGACGTTCTGAAGAAAACTGTTGTCGTGCTGAGAACGTTGACGATATATATATATATATATATATATATATATATATATATATATATATATATATATATATATATATATATATATATATATATATATATATATATATATTCCTTCACTGTTTGAGTATATCTATGTAGTGTTGATCAACAGTTAATAGCTGTCATATGAAAAAAAAGTCTGTTGTCTAATCTCCCGAAGGTACTGGCGAGACTGGATATCTTCACGAAATGTTAGTGATATGTAGACTCATTATCTTGGGTATGTAGTCGAGATTCATAAAATATACTTTAGAGTCTGCTTCATAGATTGCGCTTAAGAGTGCGTTGCACTTGGTATAAATATGAGATTCCACTTTTGAGCTCTTTAGCTTGACTTCAGATAATAAGCTTTCGAGTGATTTGACAAGCATGGGAAACAAAGAGCCAGGGATCCAGACCTCCAGGACGACCCAGAGTCCGCTGGGAGGACAACATTAGACAATCTGTGAAGGACCGAGGACTAGCATGGAACCAGGCCATGAAGAAGACAGCTGATAGAATAGTCTGGCGCTCTCTCTTCCAAACCTCTACACTTCACGGTAGAAGGGGAACGACTAAGTAAGTAAGTAAGTAAGTGATTTGAACTTGTGATAACTATATATTGGACTTGTGAGCCAGCAGTATATTGTGCCGAAAATGCTGCGTCCACCTTCTGAATTGTGGTTGAGAAAATATTCTTTTCTAATTGAGGAATAAAAGATGTCCTATGGCGAATTCTGCTAGCCAAATGTCCGTTTGTTTGATAACTTATTTCTGGTTAGACGCCAGACACATTGCGTGTAGACTCAGACTTTTGATGAACTGAAGACACACAAAAGCCTTCGTAAGTTTTCACACTTAACATCACTGGTTGACTTTCATTTATACTACTGCTCATTATTGATCTCTCTCTGAGTTCGATTCTAATGATGTTAAATATCGTGTGCATGAGAGTGTGTGCGCATGGGAGACTGTGATTATGATTAAATTGAAGTATGAACTATTAATTACCTCCTATCATCCCATCACTGTACGAAGGATGGCCACCGACCGAGCAAGGTGGAATAAATTTGTTGTTGCCCTACAAGACGCCACTAGGCGTGATGGCCACTGACTGCTTTCACGGTCGGCGGCAAAGGATCAAAGAAGAAGTTGTGTGTATGTGTGTGTGTAATGAAAAACAGAAACATCACCATAAGCACAAAAATTCGCTTACTAACGGACTACGTGTGGTCTGTTCTTTTATATGTACGCGAATGTTGTACAATGAGTAACCAAATGGAGAAAAACCTGGAGGCAGCGGAAATGTGGTTTTTGAGAAGGATACTGAAAATTACATGGACAGAGAAGAAAACACATGCCGATGTATTGACATCTGCGGGTGTTAATAGATCGATCATCAAAACCACCAGGAAAAGACAAATGAAATTTATGGGACATATTAACAGAAGAGGTGGAGTGGAAGAATTAGTCTTATGTGGGAAAATACCAGGTAGGAGAGGAAGAGGAAGGCAGAGAAAGATTATGTGGAAAGCTTAAACAACTGGGCAACAAACAACAGCATGGGCAACAACAACCTCATTAGACAATCAAAAGACAGAGAAGATTGGAGGGTCATAATGGCCAATGTCTGTTCCAGACCAGGCACCTGAAGAAAAAAAAACTCGTATGTATATATGTGTGTATATATATATATATATATATATATATATATATATATATATATATATATATATATATATATATATATATATATATTATATATATTTATATATATATATATATATATACATAATATATATATATGTATAAAATTTTTATATATATATATATGTATTTTTAATTTTATATATATATATATATATATATATATATATATTTTTTTTTTATATTTTATATATATATAGGTTTTTTTATTTTGTAAATTATGTGTGTGTTTTATTAAATTTTTGTGTGTGTGTGCGTAAGTGTTTGTGTGTGTCGAAGTCTGTCAATTGCTAGCCTTCAAAGCATGTATACACTGTTTAGACAGCGCATATATATATATATATATATATATATATATATATATATATATATATATTATATATATATATATATATATATATATATATATATATATATATATATATATATATATATATATATATATATATATATATATACACACATAAAATATACATAATTTTTTTTAAAAATAAAATTTTGCCTCGATTGGGTGGGGCGCGTCCCGTTCTACCTAGTCGGTTATATTAGGGTGCACGTTCAAACATAAAAGACCCTAATAAGCCAGTCAACATGTGAACACTTAGTAAACAATTGAATAAAATTCTGCATTACCGACGTGTACAAATGCGGGCGTAAAGATCATCCTTGTAAAGTAGGAAATGTATGATGTCCTATCTGATGGATTCTGTTATCCCGACGTATGCTTTATTAGCTTCTTTCCGATTAGACCCCACTCACGTAATGTGTAGACTCAGACTTCTTCAGGACTGAAGACACAAAGTGGCTTAATTAGTTTCACATCTAGTATCAATAGTTGACTTAATTTTTATCTTATTCCTCCCTATTGCTTCCTCCTAACTGATCATGTGTTTTTAATTTTCATATTTTGATATATGATGTGATGCGTACATGATAAGTGTTAAATATATTGCGCATTACAGTGTGTGCCAATGTAAGTCTGTAATAATTATCTAGTAATCTATATGAAAGTGAAATCTTTAACTATGAATTGCTGCTTTATATTGTAGGTCCTAAAGGAAAAATCTTTTGAATAACCATTAACGAATAGAAGCACTGAAAAAGCAATCTTTTGCAAATTTAGCTATGGGAATAGGTGCAAAAAGAAATCACTAATAATGGACAAGGAAGAAAAAAGTATTAATAATTTTTATAAAAGCTACTAACTTCCTTATCCCTTTGCAAATTCCTTAAGAACACTTTATAAAATAAAATTCCACAGGTATGAATTATAAATTCAATAATAAAACGAAAGTATGGAACAGGCTGTGAGCAACTCATAAGAGGACATTAACACAAAAAATGCCCCAGTAAATTAAAAAATTAAATTTTGAAATAATACGTAAGAACACGTTAACACCAACAATTCCAGTTTTCTTTGAAAATGCCAAAATATACAACATAATGAGTCAACGGCATGAAGGAATGTTTTAAAATGATCAAACAATCTAAAAAATGATCTTAGAAGTTCAAAAATTGCAAAGCATACAAAGTAATGGCTTAACAAGGGCTCTTAAAACTGCTTAGTTCTGTATGAAACACATTTATTTTCAACTGAGCAACGTTTCAGTTGATACCAAAAAAAAAAAAAAAAAAAAAAAAACGATGCGAAATCATTAAAATCCTAGTAAAGCTCATTTTTTTTGTTTATGTCCGCAGTGATTGTTTGTCATGTGATGTCATAAATTCCTTAGTAAGAACATTTTAGTTAACAGTAGGTACCAAACAAACACGGTCGCACAAGACTGAGAACACATTAAGCCATAGTCTAACTCCTACTCGACCAAAAAAAAAAAAAAAACTTAACAAGGAAGCAAATATGTACATCAATTAATAAAGAATAGCATCAAAGTAGGTAGACATGTTCAAGAAATAGAAAAAAGAAATAGGGACATGTGTTGTAATATAGAAGACTAGCAAGTATACCCGGCGTTGCCCGGTTAAAAAAACAAAAAACTGAACTTTCAATATTTCTCTTGGTTGCGTTACATCTGAGCCACCATTATTATCTCAGCAACTAGGACCAACTTTCATGGTTAATTATAGGGTTAACCCAATGACAACTATTAATCTCACCTCCTGCAAATCTACTCCAATCATGTTCTCCATTGTACCTTGACCACATCTAAAGTCAATCATGTCCTGAACCATAACTTCCACCTCCAGCACATTTACTTCAATCATGTACACCATTATCCTTCTTACCTCCCAACACATAACTTTGATCATGTCTTCAATTGTACATCCCATCTCCGGCATATCTACTCCATTCATGTTTTTCACTATACTTCTCAGTCCCAGGACATCTACATCAACCTTGTCCTCCTTTATACCTCTCACCCCGTGCACACTTATTGTACCTCTCACTTCCAGCTTATTTACTCCAATCAAGTCCTGCACCATACCTTTCACCTCTAGCGCATCTATTCCAATCGTTTCCTCCATTGTTCCTGTTTCAGATCGGTTAGTTTCAGGGAGATCAAGATTATGCAGTTCCTTTCCTTTTATAGAAATAACCTTATCTTCTATGACTTCTATAACCTTATCTTCGAGACGCGTTCGTTCAACCTAGTCAGTTATATTATGGTGCATGTTCACATATAAAAGACTTTTAGATCTGGGTTAAACACCAACTCCATACGTTCTAAGTAGAATGTCATCTGATGTTTTCTTGCTGTGTGAAATAATGAAGACAAAGTAGACGAACCAAACAAATTGCGACTCCTGATCTTGTTGAATTCTTTTTTTTAATTTGGGAAACCCATTGATATATTTACCAACAATTAATGTTAAGGGAAGCAATACTATTAATGTCTAACTTTCATTACAAAACTTCAAAAAATACGTTTCCTGTTTCTGTAGGGGACAAAACGACAGACGTTCAAAAACATAAATTAGGTTTCCAGAAGGAAAATACATCTATGTCACATCTTATATTATGACAATACTATGTGTAATAACATTTTATGTAATAACCCTAAACCCTGAACCCTGACGACTATAACAAATTTAACAATTGTTGTCGGAAACCCAATGAACATTCAAGGTTGCAGTACATCGTACATAACTGAGGAGATATACCTGGCATATACATATTTAAAACACGTGTATGTTAAATTGTAATAGCCTGGCCTATCTTCACGTTCTGAAACAGACAAAAAGAAAAATGACAGGCAAATAAGCCAAGGAAAAAAAAAGAAAGACAAATACAAGTCAAATAAAAATATTGGAGCAATAACAAATGATAATAAAGTGAAAAATAATAACAGAGGAATTGACAATAATTTGTGATTAAAGCTTTAAAGCAAGACATTCATTTGTAAAATGTTCAATGCTCTAACATGAACTTACCAAACATCTACAGATTTAAAAATACAGGACCAATCAGCTTTCATGACTTTCCACATTTGCTCAGGGAGGCTGAGCAGCTATAGGTTTGTCCGGAGTGCAGTAATATGAATACCGAATAATAACAACATTAGCACCACATGATAGAATCATCATGAAAAACCCAATGCTAAAAGCTAATACCACGCGAAGAATATTTTCAGTGTTCGGGTATTGCGAGATAGCTTTCTTGGAAGAAAAATATTTGCCTATGACGTCAGTATATTTATTGCAGACAGTCCGTGTATGGTGTCTTTCATTCAGGTAGGTTCCGTCTTTGCAAGGAAGGCAGGTGAAAGAGTTGTCATCTGGGTTATTGTAGAGGTACTGGTTCTCGCTACAGAATATTCTGCAACGTCTTTCTACTGTAGACGATTCTGCAAAGAAAGGGAAACCACTGGTAACGTTGAACAGCATCACAACAAATATACTATATGTTATCTCCCTTAAGCTGGTACCATTTTGTTTTAAAAACTTTTCATTAAGATCTACATTGTGTTATATATTTGTCCAGTATCAAATCGCTAACCCTCAACGATAATGAAATTATGTACACTGATGGGTCTGTAATCCATTGTGAGAAATCTGGATGGGGCTTCTCTGCTAGAAGAAAGTGCAGAATCATAACTGAACATAGCGGGGCTTACATGATAACACCGTAAAGCATGAGAATGGAGGCAGAGGCAGCTACCACAGCCTTAAGGTGGCTGTCTGAAACTTCATTAACAAGGACACACAAACCATGCTCCAGAAGGTCAAAAGTGGATGGCTCCTACATTAATGGAGAACCTCCATTGAAGCCTCGAATCTTCAAGAACTGGTGTGGATATACTGTCCTGGTCATGCAGGGTTACTAGGCAATGAAAGAGCTGACAGACTAGCCTCAAGAGCATCCATATCAGGTGCACTGGATATGGATCAGGGAAAGATACTGAAGGCAACTAGCGATTGCCTATTAGAGAATGAAACTGCAATCGATGAATCATCAAGGCTAAGATTGAGGGAACTTGGCATCAAACATAAGACAAGCAGAGATGTTGTTCGTCCATCACGAATGATGAAGACCACTCTGTTCATCCAATTATTAGGAATATGTTAGATTACTCTATGGGTACGAAGGTGACTGATGAGCCCGATGCGGGCCTTGAAAGATCTTGGACAGTGTGGGCAGGGAATGTTTGCTGCATGTGAAGGTTTTATTACACGGTCCTTTCTAGCTTGTCTCCGCTGTTCCGCTGCTGCTCTTCTGGATGATTCGCATGCCGCTGCACCTTTACGAAGAGATGTGCGCCAAGCAGTTCGGTCTTGCGCAGCAGCTTCCCATGTGTCTGGGTTTATGTCAAAGGTTTTCAATGACGTCTTTAACGTGTCTTTGAAGCGCTTTTTTTGGCCACCATGGGAGCATTTACCCTTCTGCATCTCACCATAAAAGAGTATCTTTGGCAGTCGATGGTCTGGCATGCGGACTACATGACCTGCCCAGCGAATCTGTGACTGCATCAGAATAGTATGGATGCTAGGGATACCAGCTTTTTCAAGAACGGCGGTATCCGGGATCTTGTCTTGCTATTTGATGTTCATTATCTTCCTGAGACAGACTGTATGGAAGTGGTTTAGCTTCTTTACATGGCGCCTGTATACAGTCCATGTTTCGCGTGCATATAGCAGCACTGGAAGCACCGCAGCTCTGTACACCTTCAGCTTTGTCTGTAGACTAATGCCACTTCGATGCCAAACGTTGGTGTATAGTCTGCCAAATGTGCTGCTGGCTTTGGAGATCCTGGTGTTCACCTCATCATCAATGACAATGTTCTGGGATAGTGTGCTACCAAGGTATGTGAATCTGTTCACAACATTCAGTTTCTCACCATTTACCTTGATGATTGGCTCAGTATAAACTGTGCCAGTAGCTGGTTGGTACATGATTTCTGTTTTCTCCGTGTTGATGGTAAGCCCAAAGTTGGCACAGGCTTCGGAGAATCTATCCACGCTGTGCTGCAGATCAGCCTCTGAGCCAGCACTAAGGGCACAATCGTCAGCAAACAGAAGATCTCTGATGGTGTGTGATTTGACCTTGGTTTTTGCTTGAAGCCTCCTAAGGTTAAACAATTTTCCATCAATACGATATCTGATGTCGATTCCTGTGTCCCCGTCTCTGAAAGCATCAGTCAGCATAGCAGAAAACATGATACTGAACAGAGTCGGTGCAAGTACACACCCTTGTTTAACTCCGTTTGAGACGGGGAAAGGCTCCGACAGCTCACCGTTTTCCTGAACTCTAGCCTGCATTCCATCATGCAGTTGCTGCACTACTGAGATAAATTTTTTTGGGCAGCCGTATTTTGCCATGATCTTCCATAGACCCTCTCTACTGACCGTGTCGAACGCCTTTGTCAAGTCGATGAAAGCTGTGTACAGGTCACAGTACTGTTCTTGGCATTTTTCTTGTAGCTGTCTTGCAGCGAACACCATATCGGTGGTTCCACGTTCTTTCCGGAATCCACACTGACTTTCAGGTAAAAGACCTTTGTCAAGATGAGCCGTAAAGCGATTCAGAAGGATTCTGGTGAATATCTTCCCAGCGATTGATAAAAGAGAGATGCCTCGATGATTGTTACAGTCTTGGCGATTACCTTTACGTTTATATAGATGTATAATTGACGCATCTTTGAGATCGTGTGGGATGGTTTCACTCTGCCACATTTGCGGGAAGATCATGTGAAGTTTCTTTATCAGAACTGTACCGCCATCTTTATAAACCTCAACAGGAATTGAATCGGAGCCGGGGGCCTTTCCACTAGAAAGTTGACGAATCGCTTTTTGAGTTTCCTCCAGAGTTGGTATATCATCTAGTGCTTCATTTATAGGAATTTGGGGCAGGCGGATGATGGCTTCGTCGTTAATAGATGATGGCTGGTTCAGAATATTATTAAAGTGTTCGACCCAGCGTTGGAGAATTTTTTCCTTGTCTGTAATTAGTGTTTTTCCATCTGCATTAAGGAGGGGAAATGATCCTGATGATGTTGGACCATAGCGCTTTCAGTGCATGGTAAAAATTCTTCAAGTCATGGCTGTCAGCAAAGCCTTGGAGCTCATCTGCTTTATTACTCAGCCATGAATCCCGCATCTGGCGTAATTTATGTTGGACGATTCTACACATGTTGTTGACAGCGTCTTTCTTGGATGTAGATTTTGGATCATTTAAATATGCTTTATGGAGATGGTGTTTCTCAGCCAACATCTTCTTTATATCATCTGAGTTCTCATCAAACCAGTCATTTTGTTTCTTGATGGCGGGACCCAGAACCTCTGTAGCAGTGTTGAAGATCTGCTCACTTAGGGCTTCCCAATTGGTTTCGACACTTTGGCCGTCTAACGAGATAGATTTGAGACGGTCTTCTAGGGTGTCAGTAAATGACTGTTTGATTTTTGTCTTCCTTAGTTTGGTGACATCCAGCCTTTTATGAGTTTTCTTCCCCTGAGGGCGCCTGGCTGGTTGGATACGAATTTGAGGGGGAAAAATCTGTCCTTTCTTTTTCTTATTGTAGCGAGATCTGTGAGATAATCGCGAAATTCAGTAAGATTTTAGTCCTATGATAATAAATAAATCCGCCCGTGTGTGTCTGCCTATCTGCGTCCCCAAAGCCAGTAGAGCGCTGCCTTTGGTGCAGTGGAAATGCTTATAAAATGAAAGCCGTAAAAGCTTATACTATTTCCTAGTTTACTCCTTGAGACTTTATTTTTAACATAGTGTCCGATCTGCTGCACGAAACTGAGGCAAGACTTATAATTAACGATCTGCCAGAACTGCGACACCAAACTGGCGTCTGAATTAACGTAATATTTAACTTTAAAGCCACTAATTAGTAGTAACTCGGACATTTTCCAGTAGTAAGAACGAAACAACTGTAATAATTAACGCAAATACTACCAACGCTTGGCAAAAACCCCTCTTCGCTCTGCACGCGGGACTAATACTATAACCTCTCTGTTGGACACGCCAGCAGATATAAACACACAGACAGTTTAAATTCTCGCCGCGTAGTGTATTTCTGACGTCACCCAAACTAGTTAATTTATTTGAAAATAAAAAAAATGATACAGAAGGAGGGGGAAAGATGGCCGACTTATGGAAAAGTTAAATATTGACGATTAACAGTGACAAAACTGAAAATCTAAATGACAAATAATATAACTATAAAAATCATATAAAAAGATAGCTTTTTGTCCCCTATGAAATAATATGTTCTAATATACATGGTAGCCCAAATATTAGCCAAGATATTGAAAGAATACTATATGTCTCCTAACACTAAGACGGACGGACTGTTGTTCTTCCTTATTTATACATAACGTTAGTGGGAACGCAAGTTTAAAAAAGAGGCATTGGAGTAATTCAAATCTTATTGGTTGGTATAAGAGTATAGGAGTAAAGGGGGGAGGTAGGAAAATGTTAACCAAAACTAAACATCTTTTTGTATTGGCATAATCAGGCGGACTGACCAATGGACTACGAGACGCATAGTCTGTTTGGAATTTTGTTTTTTGTTTTTCAAAAACTAGATTCAAAATTTGGTAGTCGCCTGATTTCATTGGCCAGCTCTAATAGATATTGGCCAAGGCTTAGAGCTCTCGTGGCCATTTGTCAAGAAATTTTTCTATCAACAAGTACGTTGAGATCAGATGTGATAACTTGTAAAATAAACAATACTAGATTCACAGTCTGGACAGGGCAGAGAAAACTGATGCCATTTTTCGCCAGTCAACGTTATTTGTGACATATTTCCATGAATTTGTGGTAAGAATGCTTTATGTATTAATATGCTTGATTAAAACTGCAAAAGTTAGATACTGCTATTGGCAAAAGTGAAGGACATGCCGGGAGCAACCATTATTGAGTCCTCACATTGAACTGTATTTGACTGTTGCATATTGTTATGATTTTGTATTAATATTATTGTATTAGAAGATGTAGTAAGCCTCTGTGTTCCATGAACACTCTTCTACATGCCTAG
>JAMPIV010001446.1:0-135000 GCA_024509875.1 Oreohelix idahoensis
TGATTTTAGGGGTATGATGTTTTTTTTTGTGGGGTGATGGGAAGATAGTTGGGAGTTGTGTTTGGAGATTAAATTGGATGGGGTGTGGGGGTATGGAAAAGTTTGTGTTTTAAGTAGTGGGTTAGTAGATAAGAGAATTTTATTATATGGGGTATTTTAGTTTTTTTTTTTTATTTTTTTTTTTATTTAGGATTTTGTAGGGTTTGGTATTGGGGTGTTTGGAGGGATGGTTTGGGTAAGGTAAGGAGTGTAGATTTGGAAAATGGGGATTGGGGGGGGGGGGGGGGGGGGGGGGGGGGGGGGGGATATTAGGGGGGGGGGGGGTATGGGGGGTTATATGTTAGTATTATGTTGGTTTTTTTGATGATGGAGGGTAGGTTGGAGTTTTGGTGGGATTTGGATGAAATATAGGTTTATTATAAAGGTAATTTATTGTAGTTTAGAGATAATTTGGTTGGGGGTTGGGTGTGTTAGTTGAGGAATTATTTGAAATTGGTGGGTTGTAAGGGGTTTATTGGTTTATTGTTTATTGTTTGTTTTTTTTTTTTGTGGAGATGGGTGTGGGTGCATTGTGAATAGCCACTATAAGGCCGCTCAAGGCTGAGTGTAATAGGGCCACTCCCCCTCTACCTGGCAAAGGGGGCGGCAAGGGCGGGGCTTTCAATACCCAGTCCAGCCAATAGGTTTTTCAAGTGTTTCTTTGTTCTAGCAGCCAACTGGACACTGAAGTTACTTCGGAATCCAAAACAGTCCGAAAATTTGATAAAATAATCCCCCTTTCATGAAAGTTTCCTGTTTACTATATTCATCCTTTTCTACTCCCCTATTTTATTTAAAATGGTACTACCCTGAATATTGACCATCTAAGTGCAAATAAAAGGTTCAATACGCACGAAGGTTTTTTATCTGTAATTTATAAGGCACCTGTTATGTTTTTTTCCCACTGTAAAATTTTCATGGGTTTGTTAAATGACCCTTATCACATTCTTTGGTTTGTAAAATGCACATAGTTTTGTAAAATGAAATGTTTAATTATTTATATTTACTGTTTAAGTGTGCAGATGGAAGTGAGAGTACGCACGAGAGTTCAAATGGAATTTTAAAAAAATGTACTTTCAATGTTTTCAATTTTTGTAACATGTACACGGTTTTTGTAAAATTGCAAATAAATGAAAATAAAGTTCACTTAAAAAAAAAAAGAATCATTCCCCCTCCCCCTATTTCACCTTGAAATTATTGCATTATGAATGGACACAATCTATTTTACATGAATGTACAGAAATGTCCAACTTTGATATTTTACTTTCCTCACTTTGTACATACAGTTTATGAATGTATTTTATTGTATGTTGTAAAATGAACATGATTACCAACTACCCCTTGTATCTTTATCGAAGTACCGGTGTGCCTAGCCGCTTTTATGACTGCTCATGGCTGTGTGCTCAACTTGTTAATTGAAACTTGCCAAGCAGTAAAGCGTAACGCAGCACACAATGGGCCATTATACCTTCAACCCGGGGGCTCCTAATATCTCGCCCAGACAAAAATTTCCAGTGTCCCTTGCACTGTCAGCCAGGCTGTCCACTGAAGTTACTTCAAACGAAATCACCATTAGCCACCTGGTACAACATGCCGAGGGAAAGCAGACCATATTTTCTTCTATGTATTTTCAGTGACCTCCCAAGTACGATAATACATTTACAACATTTGAAGTTTTTATTCGAGACACTTTGAGAAATGCAGAATGAATAAAGATCAATTAAAAATTAGAAAAAGAGAAAAATGATGGGTAAAGAAACTTAAAACATGTAGACAAATTTAATAAACCTAGTGTGTTTTGTGTTTTCGCCTAGGGAAACCAAGAAAGGTTTCAAACCTCTATTTTGTATGACACATGTACCAACAATGTCCAGTCAATCTCCCCCCATTTTTGTTTTCCTTTTCTTTTCCTCACCTTTTGGGTAATATACGAGGTACATGCCCAACAGTGTCAAAAAAAGGGGAAAATCTGTGCTTATTAATAATATATTACTAAATTTAAATTGTGATTTGATCTGTTTCGTGTATGTATGTGTACAAAGATAGTTGTGAATGCACGTGAGTCATTACATAAATTGTATTTTTCTTATACTCCTTGTTGTAAAATGCAAAGTTTTTGTAAAATGAAATTTAAAAGCAAATAAACTTCACTTAAAAAAAAAAAAATTCTATTCTTCTAGTTGACTCCCATGGAGACATACAAACGGAGGCAAAACATATAGCAAAAGCATTTGAGGACTACTATAGAAATCTTTACACAGAAGAAGGAATACAACCACATATACAAGACACTTTTATGCAATACACTAAGAAACTGAGCAACAAAGATAAACAATCTCTTGATGCAGAACTGACCCTAGAAAACATAACATACGCAGTAAACGAAATGCAAAAAGGCAAGTCACCAGGACCAGATGGACTCACAGCTGAATTCTACCAACATTTCTTCCCCATGTTAGGCCCTCTCCTACTAAGGGTATATTCAGAATCTTTCGCGAAAAAGCAATTTCTATCCAGTTTCAACCTGTCATACATCACTCTAATCCCTAAGGACGATCCGGACAAAACAAAGCTTAAAAACTACAGACCAATATCACTTCTCAACACCGACTATAAAATTTTAGCCAAAACCCTAACAAACAAACTCAAACCGTTCATGGCTACGCTCATACACGAAGACCAACAGTGTAGTGTCCAGCATAGAAACATTCATCAGCACGCACACGTCATAAGAGACATCATCACCTACACACATCAGAAGGATTGCCAGTCGTCAATCCTATCGCTAGACCAGGAAAAAGCCTTTGACAGAATATCCCACTCATACCTCCATAAAACTTTACTACACTTCAACATTGGTGAATACTTTAGAAAGTGGATTGAAATTATATACACAAAACCTGAAAGCAAGGTTTTGGTAAATCATTCATTTACTGGGGCTTTTGGGCTGACAAGATCTGTTAGGCAAAGATGTCCACTTTCTCCTCTACTCTATGTACTCGCTCTAGAACCACTGCTAGAGAAAATTAGACAAGACAGTGACATCAGAGGCATTTTTATTCAAGGTAAAGGGGAACAAAAGTTGCTTGCCTACGCAGACGATACCACCTTCTTTCCCCCCCAATGATAGGTCTATACAAAATATTGTAGACACTTTCACGCTTTTTGGTAAAGGTAGTGGGTCAAAATTAAACGTCCAAAAGTCTACAATTATGGGTATAGGCAGATGGAAAAACAAAGCAGATTTTCGCTTTGATTTAACGTCAACAACAAACATGAAACTGTACGGTATATACTTCCCATCTCACCCGAACCGCACACACAAAGTCACATGGCAGAACTTAGTCGCATATACCACAGACACACTTCACCGCTACAAATACAAAAATACAACCATTTTTTCCAGAAGTGCTATAGTGAACTGCTTTATTATTCCAAAAATAATTTACATTGCTACAGTCTTTGACCCTCCACAACATACGGTGACAGAGATAAACAAGGAGCATACAAGCCATCAGAGGACACGGAATTTTAATTAACCAGAAAACAAACAAAATTTACAAACACTTAGTCAGGTTACAAGCACCACCTTTACACCTAAGAATTAAAAGAGGTTACAATTACTTTATAACAGATTACACTGAGATTTTCACCGATCTTCACAACAAAAGCATCGCACCAAAAGCCAGAGAAGTCACATATCGACTTTTATATAACATGACACCAACCACAGAAAGAGCAGCACACAGATTAAAACGAAAATCACGATGCAAGATGTGCCAGGCAAATGTACAAGAAAGTGAGGAACACATTTTCTATAAATGTAGTACAATTATACCAGCACAGAGAATCTTACAAGACATACTGGACACACATACGAAAAAAAAACAGACATTTTCAAAGCGATTATGCTTAATTCAATTCCCAAGACACTACCAGACATCCATTTTCAATTAATTCTTTTACTCTCGGAATTTCGATTTATAATTTGGAAATGTCGGATTCAATCAGTATTTAAGTACAAAATTATCCGTCCAGCTTGTCTCCTAAATTTGTTTCTCCAGCGAGTGACGCTTATTTTAAAACCTGTCCACTATCCCCAGCTACCTGTACCTGTACCTTAAATCCAAGCCTTAAGTTTATACGAAGGTCATTTTCCTATAACCTCTCCCTTCCCCCACCCCCAACCTCATTGCCAATTACGTGTTATTTCACCACCTGTGTTTTTTCCCTACCTTCCCCACTCCCTTTAACACATATCCTCATCCTCCTTCCTCCTTCCCTGCACACACAGCGTTAGAGGTGAGGGACTCCATCACCCAATATTTTTATCTTAAGTACATGTGAGAGAGTGTGTGTGCAAATAAAAAAAATTTTCATCCTCCCCTTTCTCATGTCCGCAGAGAGAAGCCTGCCTTTAAATTATTATTTTATTTTCTATGTATCTATTATCATTATTATTATTGTTATTGTCATTATTATGTTTACATTTTAAATGCATATGTACATGTGTAGTCTATTTATTTTGTATTTATTCATTATTATTATTTTGATTAAGACGGATGATGCAAAAGTAAGAGTTTTTATAGGACAATTCGAATGCATATATACATGAGTAGTTTTATTTATTTTGTTATTATTTTAAAATGGATGATGCAGAAGTTAGCTTTTTATAGGATAATTTTGCACAGGTCAGAATGCGTGGGTGTCCACAGAGAGGAACAAAAAAAAATGTTTTTAGGAAACTTTAATGTTATCCGTTCGCCCCAGTTTCTACATAGAGTACTGTGACACGTTGAAGATTTACGATAGCGATGTCCGGCATCCGTAATTAAGGGCTTGGGACAGAGCGACCGCCAAGCATTCAAACAGTAGTCGTCAAATCGTGGCAGGGAAAATCGGAACACGGGACATTTTTGTTGACGGTGTATCTATGGAACGCTGTGACACGTTGAAGTTTTACGACCAACCAAATGTGTCCGGAACCTGTAATTATGGGGACTGGGACTATGACAACGACCGCCAGCATGGAATGTCGGAAAATAGCGGTTGAAAATAGGGTTCTTTTTCAACACTACAATTACAAAATTTGCAATGTGTAACTTTTAGAGTACAAGAGTGGGTAAATGACTGTGTGCAAGGAATGAAAGTTTTTTTTTCTTTGTTTTTTCTAAATAGCTGCTCATTGCATTTTCATTTTTATACTTATTTTCATACTATTGTCAATGTTTCAATGCAAAGGGCTTTGTAAATTTACACGGGATGTGAATAAAAATGTTAAAATAAAAAATAAAAAAATAAAAAAAATAAAAAAAAACCGTCGCTTGAAAAGATGGTCAGACAGATTATACGTAAAATATGTCGCTGACCGTCTGAGACTTTCCCCATGCTATGTCCAGCATAAAGAGTAAAATCTATAAAGGGGAAAAATGAAATGCCAAATAAAAGCGAACCGAGAGAAAAATGAAGAAAAAAAAATGATACTGCCGTAGGGCTGGAGGTGTGAGAGATCACACAAAAGGACAGAGACAGATATTCCTTCACAAATATATCTTCATAGTAAATGAATACTATGATTACAACAACAAAAATGTGCAATGTATATTTAGAGTACAAGAAAGAATGTGTAAATGAGTGTGTGCAAGGAGTGGAAGGTTTTTTTGTGTTGTTGTTGGATACAGCTGCTCACTGTATTTTCATTTTTATACTTATATGCATGCTATTATTGTTAATGTTTCAATGCATATGTCATTGTAAATTTCCACGGAATGTGAATTTAAAAAAAAAAAAATTAACAAGTTCATATGGAATTTTAAAAAAAAAATAAAAAAATATGCGGTATTTAAAAGAATGTACTTGCAGTCGGAAATGACTTTGTGGGTAGTTATAATTAGAAACAATCTCAAACAGAAGCACATATACTAAAGGCTTTTTAAAGTTGATTGGGCCAAGCGCGTCTAACCCCTGAGCCTTTATAAAGTCGATTGGGACTTAAAGAGTTAAGAAAGCTGGAATATGTCAGCCTGACAAATTAAAGGAAAAAGATTTAGTAGACAAAGAGAAGATACTAGACAATTTGACACCATCACATGAACAGAAATTAACAGCAAGTAGTGGAGAGCCGCAATCATCTATGCGAGCAGGCATGGTTCTTGAACAAGTAATGTACAGTAGTAATAAAAGTGATAAGGAGTTGAGACGAGACAATTGATGGGTGTGAAAAAAATCGAAAAAAGGTGATTCGTCTTACGAGGACAAAAGAATGAGAAAATAGCCAACGTTACGGCCACAAGGCCTTCGTCAGGGAAACGAAAGAAAGTATAGGTTAGATAGGACACATAAGAACCTAAAAAAATTTAAAAATAGGTACTTCCCTGAAGGCGGCAAAGTCCTAACGCTTATGGCCGCGTGCCAGGAAACGGAAATGACTCAATGACGAAACAATTTCACTCTTACTATCCATAGATATGTCCAGTGTTGCCACAGCTAGGTATATTTTAATAGATCTGGGGTTTTTGGATTCCATCTGCGTATATTTGACAATTGACATTTACAATGTATGTGTATTCTGTGCACTGAGCATTATACATTATATTATAATTAAATGTAAACAATTATGTGCTATATATTTTTTATTCCACTTAAATTTAAATCTAGTTTTTAACCCAAAAAAAAAAAAAAAAAGCCAGAGAAGTCACATATCGACTTTTATATAACATGACACCAACCACAGAAAGAGCAGCACACAGATTAAAACGAAAATCACGATGCAAGATGTGCCAGGCAAATGTACAAGAAAGTGAGGAACACATTTTCTATAAATGTAGTACAATTATACCAGCACAGAAAATCTTACAAGACATACTGGACACACATACGAAAACAAAAACAGACATTTTCAAAGCGATTATGCTTAATTCAATTCCCAAGACACTACCAGACATCCATTTTCAATTAATTCTTTTACTCTCGGAATTTCGATTTATAATTTGGAAATGTCGGATTCAATCAGTATTTGAGTACAAAATTATCCGTCCAGCTTGTCTCCTAAATTTGTTTCTCCAGCGAGTGACGCTTATTTTAAAACCTGTCCACTATCCCCAGCTACCTGTACCTGTACCTTAAATCCAAGCCTTAAGTTTATACGAAGGTCATTTTCCTATAACCTCTCCCTTCCCCCACCCCCAACCTCATTGCCAATTACGTGTTATTTCACCACCTGTGTTTTTTTCCCTACCTTCCCCACTCCCTTTAACACATATCCTCATCCTCCTTCCTCCTTCCCTACACACACAGCGTTAGAGGTGAGGAACTCCATCACCCAATATTTTTATCTTAAGTACATGTGAGAGAGTGTGTGTGCAAGTTAAAAATCTTTTCATCCTCCCCTTTGTCATGTCCGCAGAGAGAAGCCTGCCTTTAAATTATTATTATTTTATTTTCTATGTATCTATTATCATTATTATTATTGTTATTGTCATTATTATGTTTACATTTTAAATGCATATGTACATGTGTAGTCTATTTATTTTGTATTTATTAATTATTATTATTTTGATTAAGACGGATGATGCAAAAGTAAGAGTTTTTATAGGACAATTCGAATGCATATATACATGAGTAGTTTATTTATTTTGTTATTATTTTAAAACAGATGATGCAGAAGTTAGCTTTTTATAGGATAATTTTGCACAGGTCAGAATGCGTGGGTGTTCACAGAGAGGAACAAAAAAAATGTTTTTAGGAAACTTTAATGTTATCCGTTCGCCCCAGTTTCTACATAGGGTACTGTGACACGTTGAAGATTTACGATAGCGATGTCCGGCACCCGTAATTAAGGGCTTGGGACAGAGCGACCGCCAAGCATTCAAACAGTGGTCGTTAAATCGTGGCAAGGAAAATCGGAACATGGGACATTTTTTTTTACGGTGTATCTATGGAACGCTGTGACACGTTGAAGTTTTACGACCAACCAAATGTGTCCGGAACCTGTAATTATGGGGACTGGGACTATGACAACGACCGCCAGCATGGAATGTCGGAAAATAGCGGTTGAAAATAGGTTTTTTTTTCAACACTACAATTACAAAATTTGCAATGTGTAACTTTTAGAGTACAAGAGTGGGTAAATGACTGTGTGCAAGGAATGAAAGTTTTTTTTTCTTTGTTTTTTCTAAACAGCTGCTCATTGTATTTTCATTTTTATACTTATTTTCATACTATTGTCAATGTTTCAATGCAAAGGGCTTTGTAAATTTACACGGGATGTGGATAAAAATGTTAAAATTAAAAAAAATAAAAATAAAAAAACCGTCGCTTGAAAAGATGGTCAGACAGATTATACGTAAAATATGTCGCATACCGTCTGAGACTTTCCCCATGCTATGTCCAGCATAAAGAGTAAAATCTATAAAGGGGAAAAATGAAATGCCAAATAAAAGCGAACCGAGAGAAAAATGAAGGGAAAAAAATGATACTGCCGTAGGGCTGGAGGTGTGAGAGATCACACAATAGGACAGAGACAGATATTCCGTCACAAATATATCTACATAGTAAATGAATACTATGATTACAACAACAAAAATGTGCAATGTATATTTAGAGTACAAGAAAGAGTATGTAAATGAGTGTGTGCAAGGAGTGGAGGGTTTTTTTGTTGTTGTTGTTGTTGTTGGATACAGCTGCTCACTGCTTTTTTCATTTTTATTCTTATATGCATGCTATTATTGTTAATGTTTCAATGCATATGTCATTGTAAATTTCCACGGAATGTGAATTAAAAAAAAAATAGATCGTTTCTCGGCCTTTTGGCTAAGATCAAAGTGTCTTAGCCGGGGCCGGGATCACACACAATTCACACATTCTACTGAATATCAATAGACCTCACTTTGAGCCCCAGAAGGGGTATAAAAAAAAGATTAGATAAAGTATCTGACTGGATGCACAAGTGGGGGGATTTAATCTAAACGTTAAAAAACCATAGGAATTCTTTTTCTTCTACTTCGTACACTCTCAGACGTCCACTTGAATGTTCTCAAAGAAAGCAGTAGTCAGTTTGAGGCTATTTGAATCCCCGTAAAGCTTTTCCACGAAAGGAGCTGGCGTCGGCCATATGCACTTTCTCTGTACCACATATAAGGGGCAACTTTGAAGCAGATGTTCAGCAGTCATTTTATCAGTGCCACAGTTACACTGATCGGTAGTTCCTATCTTTAGCTTGTTGAATAGATGGTATCTCAATCTGTTGTGGCCAGTGCGGAGTCTGAAGATCACCACGTGTTCTCTTCTGTGTAGCTGGTAGTAAGCATCATTCTGTGTGTGCCCTGGATGTTCTACATTCCATTTGTTTCTGTAACTGATTCTGATAAAACTCTTTGCCTCCTCAAAAGTTATGCTTGCATCAGGCTGAGGTAGATGTGAACCTTCTTTTGCCATTCTGTCAGCCTCTTCATTGCCGGCGATGTTACAATGAGATGGGATCCACTGGATCACAACACATTTGAATCGTTGACAAAGTTTGTGGAGCACTACTCTGAGATCATCCAGGTCTGTATTATTTTGTCTTTTCAACGTTGCAATTACTGACTGTGCATCAGTAAAGAAAGCAACTTGTCTCTCTGCCGTTTCTTCTGTCAATATAACCTCTGCTGCAGTTTTCAAGGCCTCTGCCTCTGCTCTGAAGTTGCTGGAGAATCGTCCTGTCGCCACTGACAGCCTTTTTTCTGCACCAGTGCTTAAGGTCAGAAAGACACCCCCACCTCCATTTTCTGTTGCATTTGTTGCTGATCCATCTGTGTATGCATGGGTCCATATGTTGCGTGGATAATGTCAAATTCAAAGTCCTTGTGGCCATTGGAGAGTTCAACTTTGGTCCATCAGCCAGTGCAGAAATAAAAAAGCTGTATGGCTTAGCATCTGGAACAAACTCGAAACGCCTTGGACAGGTGCGATTAAGGAAACGTCTGGCCAACAGCCCGAAATATGAGGCTGACAAACTTGTAAAAAGAAAAAAATTTTAGGCAAGACAAAGGCGAGAGGAGGAGCTGCAAGAAGCTGAAGAAGGTGCAGCATACAGTGCTAAACAATTTTAAACACATTCAGCCCCCTAGAATGGAATATATTGGACAAGACAAGGCACTCAGTGAGTAAAATTCATTTTTCTTAAAATTAACTTTGTATTAACAGAAAATTACAACACTAACAACCTATCTGACAGATCATTATAGAATTTGGCATGCAAGTAGTACATATATCGTTATTTGTGCAGAAAAGAATTGTGATATTTTGGTAATTTTGTTTTATATATTTTTTAAATATTTTTTTTTAATACAAATATGGTGTTTTTTTTTAATCATTAAAAATAGACTTTAAAACTTATCAAAATAAGCTTTTGAACAAATTTTGTAATTGTCAGTCACAACATGTGAGTGCAATTTGATAAACTTTAGACGACATAAAACATACGAAATGGTCTCTTGAAAATTAGTTAAAAATCCAATGTGGCGGATGTTTTTTTTTTTTTGGTTACCACGGCAACCACATTTTTTAAACAAAATAAACTGTAAAATTTGGTTCATGGGCATAGACTGTGTCCTTTGAGTATATAAAAAGTGTGAACATATTATTAGAACAAAAGTTTGTTTTCACTGTATAGTCCGTTCACCAATTGATGTTCAACTTTGAAATTTGTTTAAAAAAAAACTACCTGATGTAATGAATTTATATTTTGCATGTAGTATTATATTGCTCATGACGTTATGAAAACATTTTTTACCTCCAGAAAATGTATCTTGTTTGAGATTTCTCTTCTTCAGGTTATATTAAAATTACACTCCCCTACCGGTACCAAAATGTAGCATGCAAGCAGTATATTTGTGTTGCACGGGCAATAAATGGTTTTTTAATGGAAAAAAAATATATTTTAAGACAAAATCATGACATTTCGTGCACCACAGTTGTCTGCTGTTGAAAGCTGAAATAGTGCGACATCATTAGTAAAGTCAGTGGCGTATTGTGAAATTATTGTAAAGTTATAGCTGCATTGTATTATATTGAAACATATTTTTTTTTCTGAACATATAGAATAATATTACATTCATTATGAGTTTGAAGTGCAAATTTATAACTATGAAGAAGGTTACTGTAATGCTGTACAGACACTTCTGCAGGGATCATGTGCTCCGTGAAGAAGAAGAATACTGGCAACGTGATGGATTACAGTTTATCCAGCCATTAACAGTTGTTAATCTAATGGAATCGTCAGATACAGACTGAGATAAATGTAACTTAACTGAGATATCAAAAACATAAAACAATGTAATTATGCTCCTTCAAAACACGAAGAAATAGTGCAGGTATACATGTAAAATTTACCGTGCCGTATACAATATAGTTTCGAATACATTCCCCCCCCCCACCCCCCCCCCCCCCCCACCCCCCCCCCCCCCCCCCCCCCCCCCCCACGTTTCAGATTTAAATGTTTCACTACATATAGCTGTTTCCTATGCGGTGAGCTGATATGGATACGCCTCTGATCCTACTTTTGACATTTATGACGTAGTATACTGTACAATTTAATTTTTAAGCCACGCTCTTTGTAAGATTCGGAAAAGATCAAAGGAATTTACGGTTTTGAAGAATGCAGAATTTATATTGACTTCACAACAACATATTTGTAATATCATGGATAATATAATATTACACGCAAAATATGAATTCATTACATCAGGTAGTTTTTTAGAAAACAAATTTTAAAGTTGAACATCAATTGGTGAACGGACTTTTTTTATAGTGCTTCACAAGAAATATTTGCTCTTCAGAAACATCGTTTGGTTCTTGAATCAGTTTTAAAACAGCCAGAGGCTGCAAACTCATTTCATCGCGTCTCCACATCGATTCACAAAATCACGTGATGACCACGACTATTTTGATTGGCGGGTCGGGAGACGGAATGAAAGCGTAAATGTCTTCGGATAATAATTGATATTGATCCTTGTGGAGAAAGAATAATTAAAAGCCAACAAACGTTTAAATCAAAATTATTTTTCAGGAAAATATGTTCTCCTATAAGAGATAAGTGTAAGATATTTAAATGTATGACCTCAGGTCAATTTTTTCCAAAAATATAGAGATGGGCCAAAGCGGTACTAAGGTGACGAATAGGAATGTCTCAGACCTAAGGGTCTGTTATATTTGGACAGGCGCCCTAATATAACCGACTAGGTTGAACGGGACGTGCCTCGCCAAAACGAGGCTACAGTTTTACCAAAAAAAAAAAAAAAAAAAAAAAAAAAAATTCAAAATACTGTAAATGTACAGAGTGTTTATAAAGTTGCTGTGCAGTGAAATTTACGTCCGGGCGAGACTACGTCACCAGAAATGTGGTTTTCAATTGGGGCTTGTTGTGTAATGCTGCACACAGAATTGTGGAACACTGCATTGGAACACAGAATATCATGACGTAAATTTGCGTCATTCGTGACGTAATTTCTAAAATATTTTTCAAATTCACTGCACATCGACTTTATAAACACCCTGTACATACATTTCTTTACGCGTCACCATTGATTTGTTAGGGGAGATAACGTATTCGTCATCAATTTTTTTTTTGATTCAAGGGAAACAATTTAACTATGACACAAGTAATAAAAACATAAAAGATTCTCATTTTATTTTATATACATCTGGTTAACATACAAAATATATAACACAAAAGCTATTTTGGTTATGTGCACTTTTAAAAAAAATAGTTTTATTCTGTATATAAATGTTTTTATTTACTTTTTATTGAGAAATATTAAAACATTATTCACTACATGCACATGTTGATGTACGGGAAAATTATCTGCTCTGCTACTGTCAATGATAATATATTTAATTACAGGTTTCTCTCATTCAGCTTTCTATTCGATGTACAGCACTAATAATGCTGCAAAAACCCCACGGCCTAATATCTGGCCTTTTGGCTAGGATCATGTGTCTAGACACAGGGACCAATACAGTGACATTAATGTGTCATTAGGTCCCTTGTGTGAGAACACAGAGGATCACTAGGTGACACATTTTGTCACTGGGTCTTCTAGTGTTGGGACATGTGGTTTTGACCAGGGCCGGGTTTGGGCGGGTACAAATGCGACCTCATGCGAGGAAAAATATGCGACCTCAAGCGAGGAAAAAAAAAAAAAAAAATAATGCTGCAAAAACCCCACGGCCTAATATCTGGCCTTTGGCTAGGATCATGTGTCTAGACACAGGGACCGGTACAGTGACATTCATGTGTCATTAGGTCCCTTGTGTGAGAACACAGAGGATCACTAGGTAACACATTTTGTCACTGGGTCTTCTAATGTTGGGACATGTGGTCTTGACCAGGGCCGGGTTTGGGCGGGTACTAATGCGACCTCATGCGAGGAAAAAATACGCGACCTCAAGCGAGGGAAAAAAAAAAAAAAGTATCCGGCCTTTGGCTAGGATCATGTGTCTAGACACGGGGACCGGTACAGTGACATTCATGTGTCATTAGGTCTCTTGTGTGAGAACACAGAAGATCACTACGGTGACACATGTTGTCATTGGGTCTTCTTGTGTTGGGACATGTGGTCTTGACCAGGGCCGGGTTTGCGCAGGGCTAATGCGACCTCATGCGAGGAAAAAATATGCGACCTCAAGCGAGGGAAAAAAAAATGTGTTGGGACATGTGGTCTTGACCTGGGCCGGGTTGGGGCGGGGCTAATGCGACCTCATGCGAGGAAAAAATATGCGACCTCAAGCGAGGGGAAAAAAAAAAGTGTCTAGGCGCAGGGACCGGTACAGTGACATTCATGTGTCATTAGGTCCCTTGTGTGAGAACACAGAGGATCACTACAGTGACACAGTTTGTCATTGGGTCTTCTTGTGTTGGGACATGTGGTCTTGACCAGGGCCGGGTTTGGGGCGGGGACAATGCGACCTCATGCGAGGAAAAAATATGCGACCTCAAGCGAGGAAAAAAAAAAAAAAAAAACAAATTCGAGATCAGCACTATAACCAGCGTCCTTTTCATGACGTACGTAGCGCTCACCTATCGGATCATTGTACGATAGCAATATACTAAAATGGCTCGTACCAAGCCACAAACGAAAAAGAGGAAAATCTATAGAAGCCCTCAAACACTTGTCAGCAAACAAGAATCTGCAAAGAACAAAGAGAGTCAGCCGGAGAGCACGATTACCCCAACTACTAGCGTCGCGGCCGGTCCTTCTCAGAAACCGAACAACGCAACCATTGACACGACCGATGAGCAACCCAAAGCTTCAAAGGCAGAGAACAACCAGTCTCCGAAGCCTGGCAAAGTAACATCACCGATAAAGCAAGATGTCGAGGCGGTAGCTCCATTGTGCAGTGACAAGGCAACATCTGCAAAACACGGCCATAAAACATCGAAGACAGAGGGTAACAATGATTTGAAGCCCGTCAAAATCAATCCACCGCCAAAACGAGATGTCATAGTCGAGTCTCCATCATGCAGTGACCAGCCAACTTCGGTGAAACTTGACCAGATACAGACGAGCCAGAATGTGAATCCGTCCCGCAGACCACACGCTCAAACTGAGACGGAAGGCGGAACGTGCCAGCTTCGCAAGCAAAGAAAGGCCGTTTCTCACGAGGCAATACAGGAGAGGATCATTAAGATCACTCAGACGTCGGGAAGTGAGGCCTCGCTCAGGGCCCTACCCGACGATAAAGTGATCGGTCTCCTTGAGGCAATAACTGGCAGGAGGAGTATAACTAGAGTTTCAAGACACGACAACGGAGTTATAATAGCTCTAAATAACACGGAGAAGACAAATCAACTGATGGTCGAACTAGAGTCCGGAAAACAAAGAAGTCCAGCTGCCCCACCAGATTAAAGCTACTATGGAGATCTTCAAGAAGACCAAAAATATTGTAGTAAGAGGGTCGACAACAATAGATCTACACAAGAAGTCAAAGCCGCCTGCAAACAGAAAACAAGAATATCAAAATAACACAGGTTGAAAGACTGAAGACATGGGACAAGAAGGACACAAACCTAGTTATCCTAACTATAGAAGGGACTTCAAGACCAAGTCAACTTAACCTAGACGATAGATGTTGAAAAACAGAAGAGTACATTCCTCCTGTTATGCAGTGCTCAAACTGCCAGCAATTTTCGCATACTAAGAAAACATTCAAGAGAGAGACAGTTTGTCAGTACTGTGCGGGAAGTCCCTCTTACAATGAATGTCCTCATGCGAAAAAGGATAACAACTATAAAGTGCGCAACTCCAACAGAACCTGCGCAAACTGTCTCGGGAACCACGGAGGAAGATACCGTGGCTGTCCGACCTTCTATGAAACAAAGGCCATACTGAAGGAATCTGTAACCAAAAATATCTCCTTCAGAGAAGCAAGACACCGAGTGGCTTCAAGTGGCAAAACAGGAACAGCACACAAGAGCCCAGCTTGTAGAAGTGCGAGACATAAAACAAAAACTCAAAGTCGAGAAGAACAGGCAGCACAACGAAGACTCAGATGCCATAAGAGACGAAACAACAGGAGCCTTACAGAGCGCCCAGGCAATGATATAGGACATGAAATCCATTCAACATGAAATAGAAGTCGACATCGCCAAACTCCCAGAGCTAAAGGAAGAGAACGAAGAAATCATCAAAAGAATTGAAACAGAGAGAAGGATCGTCGAGGATATCCTTACAAAAAGCAATCAAAGTGGAGAAAAAAACAAACAAAGAAACTAAAGACAAAATAATAACAAAAATCGCAGAGGAACGCCTTCCAAAAAGCAATCAAGAAGAAGAAAAGAAGCGGAAGACAAAATAATCACCGAAACCCTAAAGGACCTCTTACTAAATATAATAAAGACAGTCATGAACAACACACAGCCGAAACAGACAACAACGAGTAGGGACCAAACAGGCAGCTAGTTGTCCTTTTCAGGACCAGTCATCTCCAGGACTAGGAACGTGATACCAGCGAAGACGATAACACCGTATATACCCCAATATAACCGTTTGTAACACGTCAATGGGTTTTGGTTGAACAGGGTATTACAGCAAAATAACAGACGCAAGGAAAAAAAAGATAATGTGGTGTGCCTGTTATTTGAACAAATTCGGCTCCAGACCACACAGTGTTGAATATAAATGCTCCAGCAAAACTACAACCACCAACCACAATTTTACAAAAATATAGAGAACTTGCTCACTCAGTCATATAGAGGACATAATATTATATTAGGAGGCGATTTTAACTGCGTTTTGACATATGGACGTAGTTAGAACACAGGTAAGGAAAGCAAACAGAGAAGACGCACACCAATTAGACATAATACAAACCATAATGGATACGCACAGGTTATTAGATGCCTACAGACACACACACCCCCACAGTATTGAAACAACGCATGCACAAACCGCACACAACAGAGCTGCATGATTAGACAGAATCTATGTGCCGTCAACACACCACATAATTCAAGCAAAACACTTGCCAGAAGCTCTCAAGTTCACAGATCACAAAGCAGTACTCGCGGCCATTAGCACTACACAAGCAAGCACGCATTCCAAACGTTTCACACACTGGAAATTCAACAACACTTTGCTCCAAAACAAAACATACGTAGAGCACATGACCAAACTAATTCTTACATACACAAACGACATACCAATAGAACATATTCAAGAACACCGGAAAACACTTAAAAGCACCATACGCGAACGTACACAGCTAATGTCATCCATCATACACAGACACCGCATACAACAAGAGACATTGAAAGAGAAAGCTATACATGTACAACTAACAAAGCAAACAGACAAAAACTCTCCCTCCATTCTCACGCTATAAAACGAACTAGAACAATTTAAACACCATAGGTTCCAAGGAGCCCTATTACGGACAAACCTCAACACAATCACACAAGAGACTCCCAGCAAACAATACATGGCGATAAAACAAAATATACAATGCTGCAGACAGATAGGCCAAATAGTGGATTTAGAAGGGACCAAACAGACAGAAACACAACATATAGTGCAGGCTTTCGAAAGTTACTATAGGAACCTGTACACAGAAGAAAATGTTCAACCATATATACAGGAAAGATTTATGCAATTTACAAAAAAATTATCTGACGCAGACAAACAAACACTAGACACTGAGCTGACATTAACAGACATTACACTCGCAGTGAATGCAATGCAAAAAGACAAATCACCAGGACCTGACGGACTTACACAGAATTTTACCAACACTTCTTTCCTACCCTGTCTGTCTGTCTGTCTATCTATCTATCTATCTATCTATCTATCTATCTATCTATCTATCTATCTATCTATCTATCTATCTATCTATCTATCTATCTATCTATCTATCTATCTATCTATCTATCTATCTATCTATCTATCTATCTATCTATCTATCTATCTATCTATCTATCTATCTATCTATAGATATTAGATATCTATCTTATTTAAGAAAAGTTTAGCTTTTTCTGCTGCTCATCTGTAGAATACTCTTCCACACGACTTAAAAAATACTCTTAGTCCATATTCATTCAATCACAGACTTTTCAAATACATCATGAGTGCAGATTATATGCCACCCTAATTTCGTTATGTTCTTAAATAATTACATAACATCATATGCAGGTTTTAAAGATAATTTTGTCCTGTTTAATATTAATTATGATAAGGTACTGTAAATCTGTGTAACTGTTATTGTACTGTTACAATGGTGGGATTTTATTTTATTTTGTTATTTTATTATTTAAGTAATATTTAGGATACATGTGAGAATAAATGGATTCAGTATGGAAGATGAGAGAAAGGAAGGGCAGAATGTTAGACGGGCCTGCGTGCCAAATTCTAAACCCTTTGAAAATAAAGTTCGTTCGTTCGTACCATAAGGCCTCTTTTACTACAAGTATACAAAGAAGCCTTTGAGAATAAGGAACTCCCACCAAGCCTAAACATGTCTTACGTCACTCTAATACCAAAACCAAACTCCGACAAAATACTCCTTAAAAACTACAGACCAATATCACTCTTAAACGTAGATTATAAATTTTTAACAACAGCTCTAACAAACAAACTAAAACCATTCATGGCGACCCTCATACACGAAGACCAGCAGTGTAGCGTCCAGCACAGAAACATCCATCAACACTTACATTTCATAAGAGACATAATCACCTACACACACCAGAAGGATTGTCAGTCTTCTATTCTTTCCCTTGACCAGGAGAAAGCCTATGACATAATATCACACTCATACCTCCACAGAACAT
The DNA here is from genome assembly GCA_024509875.1 of Oreohelix idahoensis. Lineage (NCBI taxonomy): Eukaryota > Metazoa > Mollusca > Gastropoda > Stylommatophora > Oreohelicidae > Oreohelix > Oreohelix idahoensis. The sequence continues at coordinate 18,344 of JAMPIV010001446.1, forward strand.
TACTACATTGCAACATAGGTAAACACTTCAGACAATGGATTAATATTCTGTACATGAAAACCGAGAGCAAAGTGTTAGTAAATCATACATTAACTAACACCTTCAGGCTAACAAGATCTGTAAGGCAGGGATGCCCTCTCTCCCCTTTACTGTATGTTCTTGCACTAGACCCACTACTAGAGAACATCAGAAAAGACAGCTCTATTAAGGGCACTTTCATACAAGGGAAAGGTGAACAAAAGTTGCTCGCCTATGCAGACGACACCATCTTTTTCCCACCAAACAAAAAGTCTATAGAAATTATCCTAAACACATTCACAGACTTTAGCAAAGGTAGCGGAGCAAAAGTAAATGTTCAAAAATCAACAATAATGGGCATAGGCAAATGGAAGAACAAAGCAGACTTCCCTTTGGACTAACACCAACAAACAACATCAAAAAAATGGAGCCGCGCTAGCGTAGTGGTTACAACACCGCTCTGGCGACCGGGTGATTCAGGATCAAACCCGGGCGACGGCATTTGAGGATTTTTCGTCGACCGGGAATTGGACTGGATTAACTCGAGACCTGGCGAGGACATTTGAAGGAGTGTTGTCGACCAGGGATTGGCGGCTCCTGAGCCGACCCAGCTGCAATGGGTACCTCCGAAATCGGAGAGTATTTGCCTGAATGGCGAGGGACACCTGTCTCTGTACAAGTAAAAAGGGATACTCACGTAAAATCAATGTCAGGTTAGACATAGTAATAACCTGAGATTTCGCCTCGAGTATTAGCGGGCGTACGCAAAAAAAAAAAAAAAAAAAAAAAAACATCAAAATCTATGGTATAACCTTTCCCTCACACCCAAATCGCATACACAGAGAAAAATTGAAAAATCTAACATCCGAAATTACGAGACATGCTGCACAGATACAAATACAAAAACAAAGATTTTTGGACGAAGTTTAATTGTAAATACATACATTTTCTCTAAGCTACTTTACATTGCCACCGTTTTTCGACCCCTCCCCCCCTCCCCCCCCCCCCAAAAAAAAACAAACAGACTATCACAGATTTAAACAAACAGGTCAGAACATTCGTTTTTGGGCACACAATTTACAGTATTAAACACAAGACACTTATACAAGAAAAGAAACACGGAGGGACTGCCTTTCAAGACATAGAAACAAAGATCCAGGCACTCAGAATTAAACACACAGGCAGCATCATCAAACACCCATAACGACACACACTAGCTCATTATTACACGGGACTCAGACTTTTCAAACTGAGACCACTGAACAATGCAATCCCCATCACTTCGGCATTATGCCCTCATTTTATAAGAAATGCATCCAAGCCATCCAAGGACATGAAAAATTAATTCATCAGAAAACAAATGCAATATATAAACATTTAGTTAAACTCCAAGCACCACCATTACACTTAATAATTAAAAGAGGACAGAAATATGCTATAACAAATTACACCGAAACCTTCACTAACTTGCACAACCCAAAAATCACTGCTAAAGCAAGAGAGGTCACTTTTAGACTAATATACAACATGACACCCACAACAAAACGAGAAGTACACAGATCCAACCAAATAACAAAATGTCAGCTATGTAGGAAAGCATCCAAGAAACAGAAGATCATTTGTTTTTTAATGCAGTACAATTACGCCTACAATGAAACTACTGCAGAAAATCATCGATTCACAAACAACATAAAAATCAGATATCTGCAAAGCAATCATGTTAAACATAATTCCGAAAGCAGCATATAGCACAGACACATTGATCTTGATTATTTTATCAGAATTTCGGAATCAGATTGGGTGTTTTCGGAATCTTGTCATGTATAATCATCGTATTTTCAACGCTGGTTTATTTCTGCACATCTTTCGTCAGAAAGTTTTATCAATAGCCCATGAGATGGTACATCTTCCTTAACGAGGCAGACTTGTTTCGTAAAAAGACTCTTTCTTTCGCCAGCGGCCCTGCCTCCACTACTATCTCATTCTCTGTCTATCCTAACATATTGTAAGGCCGCTTTCGGCCTTCTGTGCTCCCTCCCTTCCCTAGTCCCCCTATCTTCTCAAGTACTTCAGCTCGACCGTTTGAACTGCTCATATATTTGCGGGAGGTCATGTTGACTACAGTTCTAGATGTCGTTAAAGTGTTAAGGTATGACCTTGCCCACTGATCCCTAAGTGTGTTCGTAGGAAGTCTTTGGCGCTGGTATTGTACTGCTCATACCTTTAAATTCAGGGGGAAAATCACACAGCATTGCCTAACATTTTAATTATGAATATATTTATCACACGTTGGCTGTTTTATTATTATGTTAATGAAAGTAGACCCTTGATAGGAATATGTGTGTACGAGTGTATATGACTTTTATCTGTATTTCAATTTAGCCTTGTATTTTAATAATGCGCATGATGTTTGTAATATGGTGTAAAAGGCAACGATATATATATCGATATATATATATATAGCGGAAACTTGTGTCAGTACAAGTGGTCAAATTCAGTGTCCTTGTGCCCAATGGAGAGTTCAACTTTTGTCCATCAGCCAGTGCAGAAATAAAAAAGCTGTATATATATATATATATATATATATATCATATATATATATATATATATATATATATATATATATATATATATATATATATATATATATATATATATATATATATATCGTTGCCTTTTACACCATATTACAAACATCATGCGCATTATTAAAATACAAAGCTAAATTGAAATACAGATAAAAGTCATATACACTCGTACACACATATTCCTATCAAGGGTCTACTTTCATTAACATAATAATAAAACAGCCAACGTGTGATAAATATATTCATATATATATATATATCTACATACACTGAAGCACATTAAAAACGCACCACTATTATATATACTGATGCCGAGAAGCTGAAAAAAAGTGTGGGAATGGATTTTCCCCGTGTTTGTCATGAGGTAGAGAGCGAACGGCTGCTGGAATGGAAAGTGCATGATTCAACCCACGGGTTTGTGTACAGACTACATGAAAACAATGAAAGTTACACGTGCAACACGATTCCCAACAGCTATGACCCTGAAAATGTGTACGCGTTGTGGCAGTATACTCGGTATAAAAAGGCCGTTGAGACAAAACACCCAGTACATGTGCTTGAAATGTCACGACTATCTGAAAACGACCGCCAACGAGCCATTGGTATGTTGGAGACCAGAATGAGCTCGCGGGCCATTGCCAGAAGGATGAATTGCCACCACAGCACTTTTGTACGTCTCAATGAACGTTACAGAACCACTGGCAGTGCCCGGGATAGACTTCGGAGTGGCCAACCACAAGTTACTACCCCTGCGCAAGATTGTCGTATTGTGCTGAGTCACCTAAGGAATCGTTCTCTCCCGGCAAGTCAAACAGCTGGTTTCATAGACAAAGGAAGAGATCAATAGACAGGTGTGTGTATTTTTGCTATCGGGGTTTTTTTTTTCCCCACGCCAACACGTTCATAAGTCATTGTAAAAACCGTGCACTCTATGCCTCGTTTTTCTTGTGAGCTCTGTCGGAAAGACTTTACACGAGGTACCAGCTTACGTATCCACAGATACCGCCAATATCCTCTACCTGTTGTAAAATACATTTAAAAAATCAGTCTAAATATATGTATAACTAAATATATCTAAATACATCGTCTTCCTATTATCTCAAAGTCTAAATATATCGTCTCCCTATTATCGTCTTCTTGTTATCTAAAAATCTCAAAGTCTTCCTATTATTCACCTATGTATATATGACTATTTAGCGTATAACTGCTGTAACCTGTCTATATGTAAAATAAACAACACACACTACCAGGACGCAAGTTCGATGGAAGAACTAGTACAGGTCTCTAACACTTCACTCCGATCTATACATATTGTATATACAACAATTAAAATACCGGTACACAAAAACCCATACCCCAACACACCCCACGATTCGACAGCCCCACAAACTACACCACACAATTAAGATACCTACAACCGAACACACTACCGGTGCAATACATCCCACCAAATAAAAGCCTCCCGACCTCACACACACCACTACAAAAGAAAACACAAAACCTCCACTCCCTTCAAAAACCCCTTAGTAACCTAAACCACCGTTATCGCACCACAAACAAAACCCCGCTTCACATTTATATTTTGAACATACATCTTTCCAATATAAAAATTGTCCATATCACTGTGTTATTTACCAATTGTACAATATCAATTGAAAAAATACGAAGCTTACCAATATTGTTATTTGACAAAATAAAATATATTAACTAAAATTCTTTTTGTTACCTATATATAACTGTTCGTATGTCTAAATATATCGTCTTCTTGTTATCTCAAAGTCTTCCTATTGGCTAAAAGCCTTCTTGTTATCTCAATATAACGGCTTCTTGTTATCTAAAACAACACATACAACAACACTAATATATAACAACACATACCCCACCACCACACCGCCATCTTGCGCCTGCATCGCCCCTGTCGAATTAATATATGTCTATAAATAACGTCTTCTTGATATCTAAAAATAAACACTAATATATTACTATATAAAAACCCTTGCTCCTCCTACAACACGCCTGCACATTTTCCTTATATAAAAAGTCATCCCGCCATCTTGGGCCTGCGCAATCGTCTAAAAGTCTTCTTGTTATCTCAAGTCTAAATATATCCTCTTCTTGTTATCTCGAGTCTATAAATAACGTCTTCTTGTTACCTAAACAACACTAATATATGAAAAGTCATCCTGTTATCTTGCCCCTGCAGCAGGCCTCCTGATTGCGGTTATACCAAAGTCATGTCTAAAGTCTAAATATAGCCTCTTCTTGTTATCTCAAGTCTATAAATAACGTCTTCTTGTTACCTAAAAATAAACACGAATATATTACTATATAAAAAGTCATCCAGCCATCTTCCCCCCTGCAGCGCACGTGCAGACTTTTCCTTATATAAAAATCATGTCTCAAGTCTAAATATACCCGCTTCTTGTTATCTCAAGTCTATAAATAACGTCTTCTTGTTACCTAAAAATAAACACTAATATATTACTATATAAAAAAGTCACCCCATCATCTTAAGTCTGAGCTCCGCTAGCGCTCCGCCACATTTTCCTTATATAAAAATCACCCCGCCCTCTTGTGCACCTCCTGAAATTTCAACACCTGCGGCGCACCTCCAGATTTTCCTTATAAAAAAGTCATCCCGCCATCTTACGCCTACCACGCCCCTCTACATTTTCCTTCTTGTTATCTAAATATATATCTATAAATAACCTCTTCTTGTTATCTAAAAATAAACACTAATATATTACTATATAAAAGTCACCCTGCTCCGCCTGCGCTCCGCCACATTTTCCTTATATAAAAAGTCATCCTGCCATCTTGCCCCTGCATCACTCCTGTAGAATTAATATATGTCTATAAATAACGCCTTCTTGTTATCTAAAAAAACACTAATATATTACTATATAAAAAGTCATCCGCCTCCTCCTACCCTCCTCCTCAATTCCTTATATAAAAAGTCATCCCGCCATCTTGCCCCTGCATCACTCCTGCAGAATTAATATATGTCTATAAAGAACGTCTTCTTGTTATCTAAAAATAAACACTAATATATTACTATATAAAAAGTCATCCGCCTCCTCCTACCCTCCTCCTCAATTCCTTATATAAAAAGTCATCCCGCCATCTTGCCCCTGCATCACTCCTGCAGAATTAATATATGTCTATAAAGAACGTCTTCTTGTTATCTAAAAATAAACACTAATATATTACTATATAAAAAGTCACCCTGCTCTGCCTACCCTCCTCCTCAATTCCTTATATAAAAAGTCATCCCGCCATCTTGCCCCTGCATCACTCCTGCAGAATTAATATATGTCTATAAATAACGCCTTCTTGTTATCTAAAAAAACACTAATATATTACTATATAAAAAGTCATCTGCCTCCTCCTACCCTCCTCCTCAATTCCTTATGTGACAGGCGCTAGGTGGTACCTCACACCCCAGACCCGTGCACCAAGAAAATTTATAAAGGATCGTTTGACAGGGGTTGCAATTATTGGTTGCTTGCAACCCTCTCAGCAGCAGACTTAACAATTCAAGCAACCCAAAGCCTTATGCAGATCAACATTTAATTCTACCGAACAGAACCGAACACCACACAAACAATCCAACAAACAATCAAACGAACACCCAGTCAGTGTTCATAGACTGTCTGAAAAACAATAAATAAAACAATGTCTAAGTGAACATTAATAGCATGGATAATAACACTTACCATAAAGAAAACATGCGCCCACCTGATATCATCAACTATCTCACACACTCATGCGTGTCGTCCAATGCGACTAGTATGGTGTTGTGCATGAGGCTGGCAATCGCACCGGGTAACATAGGTTGCTACCGAAACCACTACTGCAAGAGCATCTGAATGCTTCATGCTGAGACAAACCACACCGGTGGCCCCATGCTCCCTCAGGAGCGGAGAAGAGAAATATACATCTCCAAGTACGCCCACGTGCTCTCACAAACCATGTTCACATAACAATAATAATCAACTGGACATAAAATAATATTCTTCAATACATGTACAACAAATAATCTCAATAATGAGAATTAACTACTACCTCTCAACCGACCCACATCAATACTCGTTCCCGCACTCTGAACATGTCGTAAGTGACGACTGGTGCGCCTGGCCACAAACGTGTCATATGTGACCCCTGACGAGATTGGGAACTCATCACATGAAACACATTATTACAGGAACAACCACTGTAACAGCATAAAAATGCTTCTGTTGACTTGTGGTGGACACCAGCCGCATTGGTGTTTCCATGCTCCACCAGGAGCAAACAGAGAAACACCTGTCTCAACTTGCCTTACGCACCAGAAATCTAAATGACTATTCTCCCTTCTAAGTAACCACTAAAGATAAACAGTAGAATAATCAATAATCGTGAAATACACTTAATTACTTTTACATTAAAGGATAAAATAAAATTACTCTTACATTAAAGAATAATATTCTTGGCTTTAACCAAAAACTGGAACTAAATACACCGCGTGTCGCTCGGCATAACATATTATAGGTTTAACACGCGGAGCGTGTTTGCTCAGACTCGCTATCACCGCCTTTTATCACCACGAGGTTGCTATCTTGCGATTGTTAATCTTATCTAAATTTCGCAGTGAAATAGCCTCACACTATGTCTGCCTTTCTGAAGAATGAAATAATCGCTCTTAAACTTTCACATCTATCTATCTATCTATTTATTCCATTAAACATTAAAATAGCCACATCGATATAATTTCAGAATCCAAGAAAACTAATGCTAATTTAAATTAACTCACGTGCTCAAGGCATTTACAGCTTGGCTCTTGTGTGTCTTCTTCGTCTGTTCTCACTGGGCGGCTGTCTCAACAATCCCAGTTTCGCCATTTGCTACCCCTTTTATAGGCCCTGGCCTAACCACTCAATTTACTGCGCGCTTACGCGCATTAATCTGCGCCACACAGATAACACACGCGATTATTGCTCCAGAATGCATGAAAACACAGATATACACAACTAGAGCAAAAACACTACTAATATGTAGGCTTATTATGGCCTTGTAATAAATCTGCTTGAAGATAACGTGATCAAAAGGCACTAAACCACATAGACAACATGACTGCCCAGATGGAGCCATCGCCGAGAACGACAGACCTCAAGATGGCGCTGTCACACTTATATAAAAAGTCATCCCGCCATCTTGCCCCTGCATCACTCCTGCAGAATTAATATATGTCTATAAAGAACGTCTTCTTGTTATCTAAAAATAAACACTAATATATTACTATATAAAAAGTCATCCGCCTCCTCCTACCCTCCTCCTCAATTCCTTATATAAAAAGTCATCCCGCCATCTTGCCCCTGCATCACTCCTGCAGAATTAATATATGTCTATAAAGAACGTCTTCTTGTTATCTAAAACAACACATATTACTATATAAAAAGTCATCCGCCTCCTCCTACCCTCCTCCTCAATTCCTTATATAAAAAGTCATCCCACCATCTTGCCCCTGCATCACTCCTGCAGAATTAATATATGTCTATAAATAACGTCTTTTTGATATCTAAACATATCTCTATATAAAAAGTCATGGGCCTCCTCCTATCCTCCTCCTCAATTCCTTATATAAAAAATCACCCCGCCATCTTCCGCCATATACCACCTTCTTGTTATCTCAAGTCTGCCATCTTGCCCCTGCACATTTTCCCTATATAAAAAGTCATCCCGCCATCTTGCGCCTGGGCCTCCTCCTATCCTCCTCCTCAATTCCTTATATAAAAAATCACCCCGCCATCTTCCGCCATATACCACCTTCTTGTTATCTCAAGTCTGCCATCTTGCCCCTGCACATTTTCCCTATATAAAAAGTCATCCCGCCATCTTGCGCCACCACCGCGTGCCACCACATTTCCCTTATATAAAAGGCATGTACCAATGCCTGCTGCTCCACCTGCACACTGAGTATTTCCTTATATAAAAAGTCATGCGCATCTGCCTGATGCTCCACCTGCGCAATGAGTATTTTCTTATATAAAAGTCATCACCCTCCACCTGATGCTCCACCTGCACAATGAGTATTTTCTTATATAAAAAGTCATGTACCAACGCCTGATGCTCCACCTGCGCATTTTCCTTATATAAAAAGTCATGCGCCTCCTCCTCTCCTCCTCCTCAATCCCTTATATAAAAAATCACCCCGCCATCTTGCCCCTGCACATTTTCCCTATATAAAAAGTCATCACCCTCCGCCTGATGCTCCACCTGCGCAATGAGTATTTCCTTATATAAAAAGTCATCACCCTCCGCCTGATGCTCCACCTACACAATGAGTATTTTCTTATATAAAAAGTCATGTACCAACGCCTGATGCTCCACCTGCGCATTTTCCTTATATAAAAAGTCATCACCATCCGCCTGATGCTCCACCTGCACACTGAGTATTTCCTTATATAAAAAGTCATGTACCAACACCTGATGCTCCACCTGTGCAATGAGTATTTCCTTATATAAAAAGTCATCACCCTCCGCCTGATGCTCCACCTGCACACTGAGTATTTCCTTATATAAAAAGTCATCACCCTCCACCTGATGCTCCACCTGCACACTGAGTATTTCCTTATATAAAAAGTCATCCCGCCATCTTGCGCCACCACCGTGCGCCACCACATTTCCCTTATATAAAAGTCATGTACCAACACCCGCTGCTCCACCTGCACACTGAGTATTTCCTTATATAAAAAGTCATCCCGCCATCTTGCGCCATATAACCTCTTCTTGTTATTTCAAGTCCGCCATCTTGCACCTGCACCTTTTCCTTATATAAAAAGTCACGCGCATCCACCTGCGCTTCCGCCTGAAATCTAACGCCTGAAATCGATCGGCTCCTCCGGGCGTTTTTTGCTATATAAAAGTCATCGGCTCCTCCATAGCTCCTCTATCGCTCCTCCAGAATCCTAACCGTTTGGTACATTCTCTACTACTATGGTCGCACCCTGCAACACCTCAAGTAGTTAGACTTCAAAGGGTACGCGTAAAGAGCTGGATGGCGCATGAAGCCTAGTAACAAGGGTCGTCTTAATGTAGCCTTCGGGCATATGGCAGTGTTCAGAATTATGTGGCAGAGCCACTAGCCAATGTATATAACGGTCGGGACCTAAGACGCGTCAACAGTAAGAAATGCAGTTAGCAACCCATAGCTAGACTGCTTGCGTCAGGGTCAGCGAACCAGAGCTGACCAAGACCCTACTCCACCTCCAAGTGGTGGTCCTGGAAACAGGCTGCTTCACTGCAGTCTGGCTGAGTGAGTAGGGATCGAAGAGGAAAGGCTAACCCGGTTCCAAAAATGCCTGAAGACGGATGTGTGGGCCGAAAGGCGCAAATATCACAGCTTCGCTGTAAACAGACACAACGCAACCAACGTCCTTTTCAGGACGAACGAAGAAGAAAAAGATATAACGGTCGATGTGTGGGCTTTTAAAGCTGATATAATAATATGTGGATAAGAAACGGTGAGTCCATAATTGTGTAAAGCGTTAGGGATACAACGCAAGGATTTATATACGCGATATTCGGGAATTACGAACGCGAAGTTAATGTATAACACTAATGAAAGCGACATGGCTAGTATAGCATGGCGAGTGATGGCAAATTGAGAATATTATACAGACAAAGTTCTGACGTGAATGTTAGGCATTGATCCTAAGCAATAATGGAATAATTAGCAGAGATGCATTGACGCTGCTTAAATATGGTAATGTGCCAAGTATTTGGATAGGGATAATGAACAATCATTTTGACGGTTAACAATGAACGCACAATGTCTTGTGCATGATAAACTACAAACTGTGATGTATCATGTTTCTTTCAATGTGGAAAACATGTTAATTGTAAAACTCATGCTGTATTGTTATTGGAGCTATTAAAATATATGTAGAGTCGTCCACACGAGACTTATTCGATGACGAAGTTTATAAAGTTACAGTTCAGACTGTTGTGTTGATTTGACCGTTAACCTTCAACGTGTTGGTCAACATGTAAAATTCTGCCATACTTATGAGAATTCAAAGAAATAATAAAACACAACGCAATGTTGAATAAGAAATGAAGTTTATTGCTAAACGCTTACACTAATATGCACGAAAATCAAATTGAACCCACTGTTGCAGCGGAATATAATAGTCAGTGAAAGACAGAAGAAGAAGAACATTATATCATACGAATTTAGCCCATAAAAGAAAGTCTGCAACACTCATAACACTGTCTGTGCCCAACCTAAACCTACGTACAGAACCATTGTGGAAATTTCTTTCATCAACAGTCTGCTCACCAACGTGTGTTGCAACGTGTGCAAGCAGAGCACATTGCCCACAAGAACTGATAACACCAAGTCAAAGGGTTTCTCTCTCTTCCTGGAAGTTGTGTGCCACACATGTGAAAAAGCAAGAGGGAACCAGAAGGCCGCGGCCCTTGGGGTCACGCAATCAACAAATCTGCTGTTCCTTGTGCCCCCATGTCTGGAATGGGCCCATCTACGTTCAATCTCTTCTGTGAGAACCTGGACCTCGCTGGCTTGCACCGGAAAACATTTCATAAATATGCAGATCAAATTTTTGATCATTTGGATACCATGCACAACTCTACAGTATTTCAACGTCCCGTCAGAATCGTCCGAGCTAAACATGCTTAGAGTCAGCATCGTACCATTAATAAAAATGAAGTCATTGACATCGCTGTCAGCTTTGATGCAACTTGGCTAACTTGAGGTCATAAGTCACTGATAGGTGTTGACAGTGTTATCGACATCTTGACTGGCATGGTCATTGATACCCACGTTATGTCTTCCTTCTGTCACACCTGCGAGACTACTGGACAGTGGCAACTGAAAAACCAGCCTGACAAATTTGAACAATGGAAAGCAGAGCATCTGAAGGACTGCTGCCGTAATTTCGAAGGGTCACCCGGAATGATAGAGGTAAAGGCCTGTGAGTGGCTTCGTTCAGTGGCAAATCACAAGCTACGCTACACTGTTTTGCTATCAGATGGCAATTACGAGCCCTACAGCAGACTCTGTGACACCAGACTGCATAGTCCAGAAGTTGACATAACCAAAGAGGAGTGCGTCAACCATGTCGCAAAGCGATCAGACACTACACTTATGCCATTCATTACTGATTGCAGGAAACAATGTCACCCTTGGGGGAAATGGCCCTGGTAGTCTGACCTAAAATGCCATATGAAAACTGGGTATTTACTACACCAGGGCCATCCGCTATCATAGTACAGCGCCAGAGATGAAACAAGCCATCATGGCTTCTCTCTGCCATGGGTATTCAACAAACAACAAACCCCAACATAATTTTGTCCGCCAGGCAAAAAGTCCTGGTGTTTCTATCACGCTGTGGCCGGGCAGGGTAGTGGGGGTTGCTGTTTAACTCGAGAGTATTAGATTTTGATTACTAGCTAGCCTGCTAGAGGTGATGATTTCTCTCTACAGACTTACAGGAATTTACCAGGTTCGGGGACAATCCTCTATGATGTTTTATTTTTTAGAGCATATGGTTATTATTTGTGTTGCACCTGCAACGATTAGCTTTGGCATGATCCTTTAATCATTGGTATGGTGGCTAACTGCAAACATATGATTCGTCAACAGCATTTGTGTTCAATGAAACAAATGTTTATTCAATTTCCAACAAGAACTGGGTTAAGTCAAATGGTAACCACACCAAATTTGCATAATAGCATGTTGACATTTAATAAACAAGCATAAAAAGTCAATGCATTATTTTAATGATGCAATATTCCTTATTGCATCTCGTAATCTTTTCAAGTTGCTAAAACATGGCGTGGCTCCTCTATCCTTCTAGTGTTCCTTCGTTTATTTGTTAATGTGGTCTAGATTTCACGTTTTTCTTATCTCTTCATTTCAATGAAGAGCCAAACTTTCTCTTATTCATTAGTATTCCTTAGTTTGACTTTCTCTCAGCTTAAGGACCTTCATTCTTGGTAAAAGGTTCAGATATATGCCTGGGTTTACAATTCTTTACCCAGTTTTCGAGCGTAGCTCCGTTTCAGTTATGACTGTGGGCTCTAACAGTTATTGCATGCAATTCTTAGCACTACTTACAGTTTTCATGAATTCACAAACAAATTATTCTACGTTTCGAAGTTACACAGTTGCTTTAATTGTGCGAAGTCAATCTCCTCTATAGAATATCACTGAGCAAAGAGAATTACGTCTTGTCTCCACCGCTCTAAATTCATTTCTGACTAAAAAAATGGCCTCGTCTCTTGTTCATTCCGGGGAAAAAAGACTCAGCCTAACCATTGGTGGTAAATCACGTGACCAATGCTTGGCGTTACGAAGCGAAGCTTAGCCTAAAATAATGCGTGGCTTTTCGAAGCTAACCTGGTTTAATTAAACATCTGCGCCAAGACTTTTTTAATCTTCTGTTTCTATAAAAATTTATTTTATATGTTAATATAGCCTGTATCTGAAAACTTACGGTATACGCGGTTACAACGCTTCTATGGCCAAATGAGAAGCTGCTGGACCCCACGATACCCAAGTTCACACTCCAATAAGACTACAACCTGCTCCATATGCACTTAGCCCTTATTTATGAGAGTCTTACTAATCAGCATCTGCTCAAGCGGTGTGAGCTAGGTGCAACTCAAAATGCAAATGAAAGCCTCCACAATGTTATATGGAGTCGTTGCAGCAAGCGGAAACTTGTGTCAGTACAAATGGTCAAATTCAGTGTCCTTGTGCCCAATGGAGAGTTCAACTTTTGTCCATCAGCCAGTGCAGAAATAAAAAAGCTGTATGGCCAAGCATCTGGAACAAACTCAAAACGCCTTGGACAGGTGCGATTAAGGAAACGTCTGGCATACAGCCAGAAATATGAGGCTGACAGACTTGTAAAAAGAAGAAAAATTTGGCAAGAGGCAAGACAAAGGCGAGAGGAGGAGCTGTAGGAAGCTGAAGGAGGTGCAGCATATAGTGCTGGAGAATTTTAGAGACATTTAGCCCCCCAGAATGGAGTATATTGGACATGACAAGTCACTCAGTGAGTAAAATCCATTTTTCTTAAAATTAACCTTTTATTAACAAAAAATTACAAAACTATCAGCTTTCTGACAGATCATTATAAAATTTGGCATTCATGTAGTACATATATATCTTTATTTGTACAGAAGAGAATTTTGATATTTTGGTAATTTTGTTTTATATATATTTTTTTATATCTAAATATATTTTTTTCATTCAAATATAGTGTACTTTTTTTGTTTAAATCATTAAAAATAGACTTTTAAACTTATCAAAATAAGCTTCTGAACAAATTTTTTAATTGTCAGTCACAACATGTGTGTGCAATTTGATACACTTTGGACGACAGAAAACATGATATGGTCTCTTGAAAATTAGTTAAAAATCCAATATGGCGGATGTTTTTTGGTTACCATCGTCACCACATGTTTTTTAACAAAACAAACTGAAGAATTTGGTTCATGGACATGGTTTCATCGCGTCTTCCCATCGATTCACAAAATTCCTTGATGACCACGACTGTTTTGATTAGCGTGTCGAAAGATGAAATGAAACAGTGTAAATGTCTTCGGATAATAATTGGTATTGATCCTTGTGGAGAAAGAATAATTAAAAACCAACAAACGTTTAAATCAAAATTATTTTTCAGAAAAATACGTCCTCCTATAAGAGATAAGTGTAAGATATTTTGTAGGATGATAAAGTAGCTTAAGTGACGTCAAAGTATGACCTCAGGTCAATTTTTTCCAAAAATGGAGATGGGCTAAAGCGGTACTAAGGTGACAAATAGGAACATACAATTTACTGTAAATATACGTACATTTCTTTACGTGTCACCATTGAAATGTTAGGGGAGGTAGCTTATTCGTCATCAATAATGTTTAATTCAAGGGAAACAATTCAACTATAACACAAGTAATAAAGAAAATAAAAGATTCTCATTTAGTTTTATATGCATCTGGTTAACATACAAAATAAATAAAACAAACAATATTGTGTTATGCGCATTTTTAGAAAAATAGTTTTACTCTGTATGTAAATGTTTTTATTTGCTTTTTATTGAGAAACATTAAAACATTATTAACTTCATGTACATTTTGATGTAGTGGAAACGTATCTACTCTGCTACGTTCAATGATAGTTTTGATTCATCAAAAATTCGGCACCAGACACACCTTTCAAAGAAAAAAATCACCCATGTCCTTGGGAGCTCTCACAACAGAATATTATTACTAAGACCCAAGTTTTGATGAAACTGCCTTAATGGCAGGTTCGTCGGTGAACATAGCGGTTCTTACATGACAACAGCCTCCAGCATGAGAATGGAGGTAGACGCAGCTACTGCGGCTTTAAGGTGCTTGTCTGAAACTTCATTAACAAGGGCACTCCATAGACGCTTCGAAACTTCAAGAACTGGTGTGGATCTACTGTCCTGGTCATGCAGGGGTACGCGGCAATGAAAAAGCTAAAAGACTACTTTCAAGAGCACCAATAGAAGGTGCATTGGACATGGACAAGGGAGAGATACTGAATACAATTAGAGAATGACACTGCAGTCGATGAATCATCGAGGCTATGATTAATGGAGTTAGGCATTAGGTGTAAGACTGGCAGGGATGAACATATGAGAGGATGCATCCGGCGTATATACAACCAACGCGAAACAGGAACAATTAGCATTCCCACCCTTCGACGTTTGCTGAGGGAGACTGAGCACCTATGGGTTTGCCCGAAGTGCAATGATGTAGATTCTGAATAACAATAATAATAACAGCGCATGGAGCCACCAATGTAACTGGTCCTCTGGCCGGAAGCCGGCACCAAACATTCTTATGTTCTTGTGGAGGTGGTTTAAGAAGCAATTTGTTTTATATGATGAGGTTCTATGAGTATATGACGTCAACCAATGCATGCCATTCCTTACTGTCATATGCCCAGCGCCGGATTATTCATTAGGCCCACTAGACATGGGCCTAGGGCCAATGAATTATAGGGGCCACGCGAAAAAAGCAACAGAGTCATAACGCACAGAGCTCTACAGCAACAGCACGTGCATTATGGTACGCTCGTGCTTGCGGGGTAATAGTATGTATACAACAGTTAGTTATTTTCTCCCCCGTTTTTTTTTTTTAATTAAAATTTCTAAGCAGTGGCCTCACTACTTTTAACACAATCTAGGTGCTGTAATTGTCACATAACGTCTGGACATGCTCTTTTGTGTGATCTCTCACACCTTCTGCCCTACGGCAGTATCATTTCTTTTTCTTCATTTTTCTCACCAATCGCTTTTATTTGGCATAAATCATGCCTTTTCATTATTTTATTCTAAGTTGGATTAGTTGGGTGAAGTCTCTAACACTCTACTTCCCTACGGACATATCTGCTTTACACGCAGAATTGTTTACGTTCCGCAAGGTAAATGCGAAAATACCAGGTAATTATACCGGTCATACGCTTATCTGTTCTCTCTGTCTGACCATCTTTTGAAACGCGTCGGTCCAACATTTGACCCCAGGTGAAAAACGGGTGACAAAACGGTCTCGCCGATCGACATAAAAAGAACCCAAGATTGTCTGTCTGGATTGCCGACGTGGGTGTCTGTTTTTCTGGCAGATTACACAAAGGGTAGAGGCTCTTGAAATGTGGATATATAGAAGAATGGGGCGTATCTCATGGAAAGAGATGACAACAAAAAAAGAGGTCCTAGAAATTCTAGGTATGAAAAGAGAACTAATGAGGGAGGTCAAAGTTCGGCAGCTAAAATACTTTGGCCACATAAAAAGGCATAACACCTTGCAGAAGACCATAACAGAGGGGAGAGTTGAAGGCAAACGTGCAAAGGGAAGACAGCGCTATAAGTGGGAAGATAACATCAAGAGATGGACAGGAAAGAGTCTATCAGAGTGCACCACCAAGACAAGAGACAGAAGACGTTGGAGATCCATTACAGCCAACCTTCGTTGTGGAGATGGCAACTGATGATGATGAGATGCGTTTATCGCTTTTTGTGAGACAATCCCTGGTGACTGTTACAGATAACACTGGTTATACACACATTTTGATGCCTTAAATTTTATAGCTGTTCTTGGGTAATTTTGGGTTGCTGATTCCGAATATGTAAACAGATTTTTTCTATCAGCTCTAGTTTTTGAGATAACTAAGAATGACCATATTAGTAGGGCAATTGTTATGCACAATCCTAGAGTTAGGTGCTATCAGTGGCATTTTGACTTTAGTCTGCATTCATATTATATGTAATTACTGTGCATATATTACCAAAAATGTAATAAAACTTTATCACTTGCACTTGTTTAGTCAACACGCAAAAAGGATCTTTTCGAGGACTTCCTGGAATGTCATATGCCCGGACAGTCACGCTTAAGGGTCCAACAGTAATCTGCCATCATGTGGGAATCCCAAAGTCCCTGGTATCTCTCTTCCATTGTTTTTATATCTTGGTGAAATCTTTCACCTTGCTCCTCACTAAAGTCGCCAAGATTCTCCGGAAATAAATGTAAATGGTTATGGAGGCAGTGCAATTTTATGCTCATTTTGCATCCAAGTTCACAAAAACTCGACAGCATGTTTCCAACTAATTCAGAATAATTGTCTGCTTTAAAGTTACCCAGAAAGTTTTGCACAACTAAAACAAATGATGACCAGGCTGTGGACTCTGTTTTGTTCATGGAATCAATAAAATTTGGATTGTTTATTAACTTTCTAATTTGAGGTCCATCAAAAATTCCAGCTTTAAGTTTGTCGATGCTCAATTCTGGAAACTTTCTGCATAAGTAATTAAAACAGGTACCATCTTTGTTCAGTGCCTTAGCAAATTGCTTCATCAAGCCAAGCTTTATATGTAATGGTGGCAGTAGAACTCTTTTTCGATCAATGAGAGGCTTATTGACAATATTTTTTTCCCTCCAACTTTAAATTCACCCCTCGACGGCCACTGTTTCTTTGTCCAGTGCATATCTTTTGCCCTGCTATCCCACAAACATATAAAGCATGGATATTTGGTGAATCCCATTTGCTGGCCAAGCAAGAAGTTCATCATTTGAAGATCTACACAAACCATCTAGTTATGTTCTAAATACTTCAATTTTTCCAGAACTGTGCTTATTGTAGCATACTCCTCCTTCATTGTAGTAGAATGAGCAATTGGAATTGAGCCATATTTGTTACCATTGTGTAAGAGAACACCCTTCAAACTTCTTTTAGAGTTGTCAATGAAAAGTCGCCACTCATCTGGTGTATAACTTACACCCATTTTGTTAACAAGACCTCCTACATTAGTACAAAACACAAGGTTGTTTTCTTTACAAAAGAATGGAATAAAACCTTGTTCTCTGCTGCGTTAAAATGTAACCTTTGTTTCAGCAGTCAGTAATGTTTTTTCTTTCAATCTTGAAGCCAAAAGTTCTGAAGATTCCTTGGAGAGACATAGATCTCGGATTAGATCATTTAGTTCAAGCTGGTCGAAGCGTTGAGCATGTGAAAAATCATCTTCGAAATCACTATCACTGTCACTTGTCGTTCCACATGCCACTGCTGTCTCATCTTCTAGCAGGGAATCCGAAATCTGACTGAAAGTTGGAATTGGTATGTCATCTCCGTGTGGAACAGGTGGCCTAGCAGAATCTAAATCTGGATATTTCAATTTTTTGTGATTTTTTCCGTTAATTCCCTTAATATTCACAACACAGAAATAACAGTCATCATAGTGGTTCTTGGGCTCTCTCCAAACCATTGGAATTCCACATTTTAAACATTTTCTTTTCCCACAAGTCCACTGTCGCAGGTGTTCAACACATGTTTTGCAAACAATATGAGGAGCCCAAGACTTGTCCTGGTCACCTAGTTTTACTTTAAAGTAAGCAAAGTATGCCTTTTTCACAAAAACAGTAATATGCTTCCTATGTTCTTCTTTGAAAGTGTACTCTCCACAAATATAACAAAATAAATGCGGTGAAAGAAAACATGCTCTTCTTGAAGATGATGCCATTCTCTGTTAGAAGTGTAATAAAATAAGTAGCATACTAACATGCATGCAGTGGCTTAAAATCTAAAAAAGGCAATTCTGGGAAGATTCTTGGAAAACTGAAACTGAAAGTAAACAAGCAGTTTTCTTTTGTAAAGGACTAGACAGCAATAGTTTTTTTTGCATAGCCTTATATAGAAAATATTGTAATAATACAGGGTGACATTTAAAAAAACTGGCCCGCGCCCGTTTTTTTTTTTGGGTCACCCTGTATTAATGAAATACAAAAATGTCTGTATCTCAAAAACTAGAGCTGCTACAGACAAGTAAATGTGATATTTGGATTGAGCAGGCCTCATTTATGTACAATCAAGAGTAAAATGTTTGGCCCCATGTTGCTGTCGTTTTTGACGGTATCATAAGACGTAAATCTATTTAATACTTTTGATGATCTAAGTTAGAGAACTGTTTATGAACTCCCTGGGACAGGTTGAGTTGGGGTTATCTTCCCTTTGTTTTATTCATTGTTGTTGACCTGTCTTAAGTCGGGGTTAGCTGTACTCAGATCTGTGCTGTCTACACATGTGCAAGTTTTTTGAGCGCGAACGGAGAGACTTCCGTCGGGGAGTAATGATCTGGGTTCTGACCGGACTAGTATGTCCGTAGTACTTCGCTGCATTATCTGGGGGAAAGATAGTCTTCAGTGTGACTGTGATGTCAGTGATTCTCCCCAGAGTTATTCTGTTCGTCAAGAATGACGACAGTTGTAATTTGTGTATTTCTCGGATTCTGTCAAAGGTAAAAGAAACTTAATTATTATGCCTAAGTTGCAGAACATTTTGTGGCAACCTGTGAGTAGAGCTCACAGTCCTTTGAGATGCAGAGTCCATTATTTGTGCTCGATGTAGCCAACTAAGACTATTTGTCTAACTGTCATACAGAAGCTCAGTGAAGATATATTATTATGAAAACCGCATGTTGGCGGTATGTTTCGGCATGGATGATTATGCCTGCCTATGAAGAATACACAGGTGTTTACATTATTATAGAGGCCCGACATTACGGCCGATATCTTTGAGCAGAAGAAGATGTATCTGGCATATTATGCTAGATGAATTACAGCATTATTATTATGCAATTGAGAACTCGCCTTTTGGTATGGCGGAGTTGTTTAAAGTACCTGACGCGCTGAGTCAGTGGTACGTGAGTTGCAGTATGAACTATGTGTTAAAGGACAGACCAATGTCGATAACGTCCTGATAGATGAGTGGTTCAAGCTTTATAATGCCAGATGTTTTTGCCAGTCATTTCCAGTTTATATGATGTCCTTGATCCTCGTCCATTTGACTGTAACTGTTGATGTCACTGTGTCTCGTAAATAAATGATTGAAAAGTTCCAGCAGTTGCAACAATTACTGACTACTGCATGTGAGTGAGTGGGTGCATTGTTTACCTGTCAAAGAGCCTAAACGCATTCGTGTTGTCTACACACCCACATCACTTATCAACCCACACAAACTTCGAGTACTTCACATTCAAGAGATGTATGATGTTTGAATGTCAACATGACACCCTGTTAGCGCCTCAACGCCTGGTGAGCTAATCTTGCACAACAACGCTGTTTGGCCCAGGTCGTACTGACTACGCACGCACAGAAACCTACAGTAACACCGTGCAGGAACATTGGGGTAGATCGTACAGCCTTCAACATTCTAGTGGCGCATCAACACATCCATACAATAATAGTACACAGAAAAGATATCGTTACATTCCTGGTGGTCATGAATTAGGATTGTTACACACCAAAAACAAATTTTTTTTTTGTAAGGCTGTGTAATCTGTCTGGGGAGACATCTTGGCGAAAGACATTATGCCAGGCAAACATGGTCACATGTTGTTTGTGAGAATGCACAAGATGTCACCGGTAATATTACCGCATAATATGGAAAGCGACTCCTTAGATTCTGCAGTGAGCAGAATCTGATCATTACCAACACAAAGTTCCCCATAAGCGCATACATGCATACACTAGGTGTGAACCAACAAAGAATGAGAAGTCAGTGATCGACTATGCCATTGTTAGGAGGAACTCATTCAAATATGTCCGGGATGCTAGAGTCAGGAGGGGGCCAGAGATTGGAAGTGATCACTACCTGCATACAATCAAAAGAACAACTGAAAGAGTTGCTCAGCCTAGGAACTGCCCAGCATCATGCAAGAAACCAAGTAACGGAAGAAATGAGCATTAAGTCCTACAAGCTGAGAGAGCCAGAAATTAAGACCAGATATCAGGGACTTATTGCTAGAGCGGTGAGAAACACAGAAGAACAACCTGATGACTTGGAAACCCTGTGGCTTAAATTCAAGAACATCATAAAGACAGCTGCTGCAGAAACATGTGTTGAAGTCCGACTTGGGAACAAGACAAAGAGGACACCTTGATGGACAGAGCAAGTCAAAGAGAAAATAAGAGAGAAGAAAATGGCATGGAAACAATACTTAGGAGCTAAAAACACAGCAGGACAAATAGAGAAAAATAGAGAATATGTGATACTCAAAACAGAAGCAAAGAACAAGGTGCTAGCAGCAAAACAGAAGTCCTGGGAAGAATTTGGAGAGAAACTAGAAAAAGATGCGCAAGAAAACCATAAATTGTTCTATAAGACCCTAAAGAACATGAGGAAGGAAAAACAATGCCCTCTCAAGTTTATAAAGGACAAGCAAGGCAAATTGCTTACTGCCCCGAAGGAAGTAATGGAAAGATGGAAAGAATATTTCTCAGAACTCCTTGATGGTGAGCAAGGTCAAGCATCAGAAATGATAACCACTAGCACAGAAGAGAAAACCAATGGTGGTGAAGATGACATAAAGATGGAAGAACTGAAGGCAGCACTGGAGAAAATCAAGATGGGCAAAGCAGCAGGGCATGATGGTATAACACCAGAAATGGTTAAGTACATGGGAGCATCAAGCGACCTATTACTCTTAAGGGTCTACAGGCAGCGTGGTGCAACAAGACCATACCAAAGGACTAGGAGATTGCCATCATAACACCAATTTTCAAAAAGGGTGACAATCGACAACTTGGAAACCATAGAGGCATATCCCTTCTCAGTGTCCCTGGTAAAATCTACTCTAGAACCCTAGAGCAGAGGCTACGACGCCAAGCTGAGCCACAATTGGATGAGGTCCAATGCGGATTCCGAGCAAACCGAAGTACTCAAGACCTATTCTTCACACTCAGACAGCTGAGTGAAAAGGCCCTTGAGTATAAGAGTGAGATCCATCTTTGTTTCATAGATCTGGAAAAAGGCATTTGACAGGGTCCCCTGGAGCAAACTTTGGGACTGTTTGGCAAGGAAGAACATTCCAGCACCTCTGATTCATGCTATACAGAGCTTCTACAATTCTTGCAGAAATTATGTGAGGACTGCAAACCATAAGTCATAAGAGTTCAGGACCACCACTGGTGTAAGACAAGGTGATATCCTGTCACCTTATCTTTTCATACTCCTCATGGACGATGTTATCAAGTCATGTAAGGAAAGAACAAGAAAGTATTCAGTGGGGTACTGGAAGATGAGACCGGTATGTATTTCAGAGTTGGCATTTGCTGATGATGTTGCCCTGATTGCTAAATCAGAGGCACATCTCCAATCCAACCTGCAAGTCTGGAAGGAAGAGCTGCAGAAGAGAGGGATTATCATAAGCAGCTCGAAAACAAAAACCATGGTGATATCACGAGAGGACATAAGTCATCAGATTAAGCTGGGAGAACAGGTCCTGGAGCAGGTCGACCACTTTAAATATCTCGGAGCTATTATAGACCGAAAGGGGGGCATCAAAGAAGAGTTGGCCACTCGAAAAGCAGCAGCTGGGAGACTTTATCAGGCCATAAATCGAGGATTCCTCAGCAAGAGAGAGGTTGGTAAGAAAACGAAGATGGCTGTATACCGCTCCACCTATGTCCAGTCTTGACATATGGATGCGAGTCATGGGCAATGACTACAACCCATAAAAGCCAGATCCAAACCTCAGAAATGAGGTATCTGAGGAAGGTGGTTGAAGTAACAAGAAGAAACATGGTCCGCAACCAGACGATACGTCAAGGCCTAAAATACCACCCCCTGCAGACCCAAGTAAAACAGTCCCAACTAAGATGGTTTGGCCATGTCTGCAGAATGGGAGAAGATCGGCTTCCACGACAAGCATGGGAAACAAAGAGCCAGGGATCCAGACCCCCAGGATGACCCAGAGTTGGCTGGAAGGACAACATTAGACAATCTTTGAAGGACCGAGGACTAGAATGGAACCAGGCCAGGAGGAAGACAGCCGATAGGATAGTCTGGCGCTCTCTCTTCCAAACCTCTACACCTCACGGTAGAAGGGGAACGACTTAGTAAGTAAGTATGAAAGAGGTCACGCGTTGGAATATTAAATTTAATATTTTAAACACGTGGGGGACTTTTTTAATTTAAACATCCGACCCACATAATCTAAAGAGATTCCTTTGGTCTGAAGTGACTCAAATACTTTTTAATTGTAAAAATAAAACGACTTTTTTGACGTTTGATCCCATTTAAATTTAGTGTTTTTTAAAAAGACGTGTATTCCAAACGTGTGTTCCAAATAAATTTCCTAAGATTTTACGGACGGGTAGTGAAGCCTGCTCGATTCAACTGTATTTTTTCCAAACTTCGTAAGTAGAAGTATCCACTTTCTTAGATTATTAAAAATTGTAAGAAATCACCACATCAAAATGATGACAAAAATCAACCTTGATGCCAGCGAGGACTTCGAAGGAGGTGCCTTGCACCAAAGCGGCAATTTGGAGTTGTCCATATCTGGAGCACAGGCTGGGCGCGCCTCCTACTCGCTAATAGCAAATATTTTAACGGGCCCATGCCCAATGGTAAATCATCGATATACCGTTTTGAAGACCCACACCGGTGGTATGCCACCTTGACGCCTGGGGCGCAAGCCGCCCAGTACAACTCCCTACATGGGAAACGATTGGAGTGGCAGACCCCAAAGCTATCCGTTCTAGTTGAGCATCTAGAAAAAGAACGGGTGAAAGCCACCCTCCACTGGATGCCTCCAACATTGAAAAAGGAGGCGGCAAGAAAGATAGCTCTGGCTGTCTCAGGAGACGCAGAGGCAGAAACATTCCAGTTAAAGAATGCTATGGACAAGTGGGTCCTGCTTTGCAAACCCAAAGATCCCCTCCCCCACTACGTGGATTTAGAAATCAAAGGGCAGGGGGAAAAGGCACACACAATTTTCATCACTATACCAGGACGGAAGACGGCGTGCCCTTTTTGCATGCAAGGAGACCACTGGGCAAACAGATGCCCCCAAAAAAGTAAAGGACAAGAAGTACGTACACAACCAGATAAACAAGCACAACAAATACTACCTCCCAGCCAGCCTGCAGACAAAGAGAAGTTCCAATAGTCACGAGAAATAATAAACGAGTGTGACAGCGCCATCTTGAGGTCTGTCGTTCTCGGCGCTGGCCCCATCTGGGCAGTCATGTTGTCTATGTGGTTTAGTGCCTTTTGATCACGTTATCTTCAAGCAGATTTATTACAACTGTGTGGCGCAGATTAATGCGCGTAAGCGCGCAGTAAATTGAGTGGTTAGGCCAGGGCTTATAAAAAGGGGTAGCAAGCGGCGAAACTGGGATTGTTGAGACAGCCGCCCAGTGAGAACAGACGAAGAAGACACACAAGAGCCAAGCCGTAAATGCCTTGAGCACGTGAGTTAATTTAAATTAGCATTAGTTTTCTAGGATTCTGAAATTATATCGATGTGGCTATTTTAATGTTTAATGGAATAAATAGATAGATAGATAGATGTGAAAGTTTAAGAGCGATTATTTCATTCTTCAGAAAGGCAGACATAGTGTGAGGCCATTTCACTGCGAAATTTAGATAAGATTAACAATCGCAAGATAGCAACCTCGTGGTGATAAAAGGCGGCGATAGCGAATCTGAGCAAACACGCTCCGCGTGTTAAACCTATAATATGTTATGCCGAGCGACACGCGGTGTATTTAGTTCCAGTTTTTGGTTAAAGCCAAGAATATTATTCTTTAATGTAAGAGTAATTTTATTTTATCCTTTAATGTAAAAGTAATTAAGTGTATTTCACGATTATTGATTATTCTACTGTTTATCTTTAGTGGTTACTTAGAAGGGAGAATAGTCATTTAGATTTTCTGGTGCGTAAGGCAAGTTGAGACAGGTGTTTCTCTGTTTGCTCCCGGTGGAGCATGGAAACACCAATGCGGCTGGTGTCCACCACAAGTCAACAGAAGCATTTTTATGCTGTTACAGTGGTTGTTCCTGTAATAATGTGTTTCATGTGATGTTCCCAATCTCGTCAGGGGTCACATATGACACGTTTGTGGCCAGGCGCACCAGTCGTCACTTACGACATGTTCAGAGTGCGGGAACGAGTATTGATGTGGGTCGGTTGAGAGGTAGTAGTTAATTCTCATTATTGAGATTATTTGTTGTACATGTATTGAAGAATATGATTTTATGTCCAGTTGATTATTATTGTTATGTGAACATGGTTTGTGAGAGCACGTGGGCGTACTTAGAGTTGTATATTTCTCTCCTCCGCTCCTGAGGGAGCATGGGGCCACCTGTGTGGTTTGTCTCAGCATGACGCATTCAGATGCTCTTGCAGTAGTGGTTTCGGTAGCAACCTATGTTACCCGGTGCGATTGCCAGCCTCATGCACAACACCATACTAGTCGCATTGGACGACACGCATGAGTGTGTGAGATAGTTGATGATATCAGGTGGGCGCATGTTTTCTTTATGGTAAGTGTTATTATCCATGCTATTAATGTTCACTTAGACATTGTTTTATTTATTGTTTTTCAGACAGTCTATGAACACTGGCTGGGTGTTCGTTTGATTGTTTGTTGGATTGTTCGTTTGGTGTTCGGTTGTGTTCGGTAGAATTAAATGTTGATCTGCATAAGGCTTTGGATTGCTTGAATTGTTAAGTCTGCTGCTGAGAGGGTTGCAAGCAACCAATAATTGCAACCCCTGTCAAACGATCCTTTATAAATTTTCTTGGTGCACGGGTCTTGGGTGTGAGGTACCCCTAGCGCCCCTGTCACAAGTGGCGTCGTCGACAGGATTGACAGACAGCACGCAGTGAAGCAACTCTTCAGCAATCAGAGCAGCAACAGCCGAAACAGTAGAACTCCCAGTTCAGTGCAAGGCAAGGGACGGGATCATCCAGTTTGTCAAGATTTCTAGTCAACTCTACTAGCAAAAGATGGCGGCACGCAACACACGTGCTGCTAGTAGAACTGATAACGAAGATGTGGCTGAGGTGGATGACCCTGTAGTAGGGCTAAATCGTCAACCAGAACGAGTGCAGTACATCGTGGTACCTACTCACAAGAGAGTGCGGTGCTTTGGGGAGCGCACGGGTCCTACGGCTGAGGAATATGTCAGAGAGGTGAGAGCTGCCTGGAGAGTAGGGATGATGAGTAAAGAGGACCAGGCAGATGTTATTCTTGACAGTGTGACCCCAAGTGTCCGTAGGGAGCTGAGGATTCAGGCTGATGACGGTGACCCAGAAGCAATGCTACATTCCATTCTTAGGGTGTATGGGGAGCGTCGGAGCATCCCAGAAGTAATGGCCGCGTTCTACTCTACCCGGCAAGGTGCAAGGGAGTCTCTTTGGGAATTCTCCCATCGCATTCACGAGGTGTTTGAAAGTGTTGTAAGGGCACAAAAGCAGAACAACGCCACTCCCTTGGCGCCATCCTTTCTTCGTGACCAGTTTGCTGCTTGTCTGAGAGATGACCTACTAAGAAAGCTTGCAAAGGAAATGATCATCAAGGAGCCTACAGCATCGTTCACGTCGGTGAGGGACTATGCCCTACGGTTTTTGGAGACTGAGCCCACTTCTGGGGCTGGTGTTGCCAGTGTCGGAGCAGCTTCGGGGGCTGGTGTTGCCAGTGTTGAAGTGGCAAGAACAGAGACTGTGTCAGATACGCATGCATTAAACGCAGAAGTAGAGCGGCTGAGAGCACAGGTGGCTCAATTAGAGGCTAAAATTGATGCGATGTCTCAGGAGCAGGGGAGACGTACCAGGACAGTTCGTTGTTTTAGATGCAGAGAACTAGGCCACGTACAGAATCGATGTCCACAGGCGTTAAACTAGACCCCTCTGCGGCTGGGAGTCAGGTTACAGAAGGGGAGCAGAATGGCTCAAAGATAAAGATGGTTTGTGGTCGACCGGAGTGTGAGGCGCTTATTGCAGGGAAGAAAGTCAAAGGCGGCCAGGGATGTAAGGGTAGCAGGAGGCGACCCAGGGCACCAAAGAAGCCTAGGAAAATAAGATGCTTCAACTGTGGAGACCTTTCGAACCACATGGCAGCCAAGTGTCCCCAGGGCCCGCTTCCTAAGCGATGTTTCCATTGTAGGTCCCCGGACCATTTGATATCGGTTTGCCCATCAAAGAGCGCCCTCTCTAAGCGTACCAACACATCTACATTGCCGTCACAATGCAAGCCAAGAGATGGCCGTGGCAACTGTCACCATAAGGGCGCCAGGAAAAGTGGTCGGCATTTAGAGGAGGAGACTCATCTAAAACTCGTTGAAGGACACGTTTCCAGGCTACGAGGGGCGCACGTAAGAGCAGAGCCACCGTTGCAGAGTTTTGCAGCAGTCCGGAAAGAGAGATGTGACAAGCTGTCGTGTTCTACTCCACTACAGGTCGGAGAATTGGTGAAGAAGAGAATGCACGACGCTGAGAGATCCGAGATTCGTGATATGTGGTCAGAAGACGAGTACGTTGTAGTTCGGGCTCCCACAATGACAGGGGGTCCATATATCATCCAACGAATGGACAGAGCGAGTCCGGGCATTAGAGTCACTGGCAACGAACTCAGACGTAGTGAAGACAAAGATGATTCACCAGACTTGATAGATACGACACTAGGCCTACCTGAAGCACCAGCTTTGCCAGAGGAGACAGACCCTAGGGAGGACGAAAATGATTTAACGCCCGAACCAGGCTGGTATGCCCTGCAGCCGATAGAAGGTCCTGCCCCGAGACGTTCTGAGAGAATACGACTGAAGCGCATAGCTTAGTGCAGTTGTCGGGACGACAACAAAATCAGGCGGGAATATGTGACAGCGCCATCTTGAGGTCTGTCGTTCTCGGCGCTGGCCCCATCTGGGCAGTCATGTTGTCTATGTGGTTTAGTGCCTTTTGATCACGTTATCTTCAAGCAGATTTATTACAACTGTGTGGCGCAGATTAATGCGCGTAAGCGCGCAGTAAATTGAGTGGTTAGGCCAGGGCTTATAAAAAGGGGTAGCAAGCGGCGAAACTGGGATTGTTGAGACAGCCGCCCAGTGAGAACAGACGAAGAAGACACACAAGAGCCAAGCTGTAAATGCCTTGAGCACGTGAGTTAATTTAAATTAGCATTAGTTTTCTAGGATTCTGAAATTATATCGATGTGGCTATTTTAATGTTTAATGGAATAAATAGATAGATAGATAGATGTGAAAGTTTAAGAGCGATTATTTCATTCTTCAGAAAGGCAGACATAGTGTGAGGCTATTTCACTGCGAAATTTAGATAAGATTAACAATCGCAAGATAGCAACCTCGTGGTGATAAAAGGCGGCGATAGCGAATCTGAGCAAACACGCTCCGCGTGTTAAACCTATAATATGTTATGCCGAGCGACACGCGGTGTATTTAGTTCCAGTTTTTTGGTTAAAGCCAAGAATATTATTCTTTAATGTAAGAGTAATTTTATTTTATCCTTTAATGTAAAAGTAATTAAGTGTATTTCACGATTATTGATTATTCTACTGTTTATCTTTAGTGGTTACTTAGAAGGGAGAATAGTCATTTAGATTTCTGGTGCGTAAGGCAAGTTGAGACAGGTGTTTCTCTGTTTGCTCCCGGTGGAGCATGGAAACACCAATGCGGCTGGTGTCCACCACAAGTCAACAGAAGCATTTTTATGCTGTTACAGTGGTTGTTCCTGTAATAATGTGTTTCATGTGATGTTCCCAATCTCGTCAGGGGTCACATATGACACGTTTGTGGCCAGGCGCACCAGTCGTCACTTACGACATGTTCAGAGTGCGGGAACGAGTATTGATGTGGGTCGGTTGAGAGGTAGTAGTTAATTCTCATTATTGAGATTATTTGTTGTACATGTATTGAAGAATATGATTTTATGTCCAGTTGATTATTATTGTTATGTGAACATGGTTTGTGAGAGCACGTGGGCGTACTTAGAGTTGTATATTTCTCTCCTCCGCTCCTGAGGGAGCATGGGGCCACCGGTGTGGTTTGTCTCAGCATGAAGCATTCAGATGCTCTTGCAGTAGTGGTTTCGGTAGCAACCTATGTTACCCGGTGCGATTGCCAGCCTCATGCACAACACCATACTAGTCGCATTGGACGACACGCATGAGTGTGTGAGATAGTTGATGATATCAGGTGGGCGCATGTTTTCTTTATGGTAAGTGTTATTATCCATGCTATTAATGTTCACTTAGACATTGTTTTATTTATTGTTTTTCAGACAGTCTATGAACACTGGCTGGGTGTTCGTTTGATTGTTTGTTGGATTGTTCGTTTGGTGTTCGGTTGTGTTCGGTAGAATTAAATGTTGATCTGCATAAGGCTTTGGATTGCTTGAATTGTTAAGTCTGCTGCTGAGAGGGTTGCAAGCAACCAATAATTGCAACCCCTGTCAAACGATCCTTTATAAATTTTCTTGGTGCACGGGTCTTGGGTGTGAGGTACCCCTAGCGCCCCTGTCACACGAGGAAGACACCACTTTGAGGACAACGTCAATACACAAGACACACCGAACTTTACGATGATAGACCCCAAGCATTTTCCTACTCCAGTGCAAGCTTATAAAAACAATACCTCAACAAGCCCAAACAAAGAAAAGACAAACATGCAACATATGGAAACACCACCCAGACGTAGAACACTGTCAGACACCAGCCCGAGACTCGTCATTGTGCTGGATAGCCATGGTAACACAGAGTAAAGACGGGTTCCCCTGACCTCAAACATCAATTTTTATGTAATTACACTATTAGCAAATACAATGGATGGGTGTGAAAAAAAAAATTATTTTTTGAAACCGGATTCCTACCCCCCACCCTTTCCCCGTTTTCAGATGTCGCCCACATCGCGTTCAAAAGTAGCCCAAGTCGAGCAAAATACATTAGAAAAAAAGCACCAAATTCGCCCTAAACAGTAAGAAATTGCCTGAATTGTAATCAAAAAGTCGCCTAAACTAACCCACAGAAACATTGGATTTTCAGAATATTTCGGTTTTCTGATAAAAGAAAATAGACCTATAATAAAATACGGTATGCCCGACACAACCCCTTACCCAGGGGTCCAGTTCGCCTCTCAAAAACCCTCAAATTTGACAACACTGTACCAAAAACGTATTGCATACAATAGTCATGTTCATTCATTGCCACTTAGTTCCCTATGGAGCATATGATGTGGGTCATCATTATTTTGATTTGCGCCAGTGAAAATCGAGTTTCAGGAACAAAATATAGATTTTTTTTACGTTTGAACTTAGTTTATTAATTAATCATCGAGGAATCGATTGAGCAAGGTTTTATGACATACAAAATGCATTTGATGTGTCAAAAAGCATATTTTCTGCACTACCCCGAAGCTTTGGTTTGCAAATTTGTGCCGAAAATGCAAGATTTGCCTCTCAATAATACCTTAGTTACGCTAGTATCAGCATGTGGTATCGATGAAAAGAGAATCTCCCCGGTTATAGCAAATTCGATACATTTCTTTCTCATAGCAATGCGTGATTTGGCATCCAAAACCTCCATAACTTTACGCTGACTTAATTATAACTAGTGGGAACGCTGTGACCCATTCCCTCTTTCATGCCGTATTCGTGTCTATCTTTTTGATTGTTCATAACAACGCGCTGGTTGGCCAGCGCTAATCCGGAAGATAACAACAGCACCTTCTGCTGTAAACAAAGTAAGTCTTTATTCAATCGTACATGGTGGTTCTTCATCGAAAGTTTTCTCTTGACTACAGTTTAAATTTCACCAAATTGTGTTCTAATACTTCAAAATGGGAAGAAAAGGTAAGAAAGCAAAGCTAGAACAACTTTCTGCTGCTAGAGCACGTCGGCAGTGCGTAATTTCCAGCAATGGTACGACCGAATCAGCGGTGAATGATAACCAAACTGATGTAGGCTTATCATCAACTAATTTCTTCATAATAGTATCCGATAGGCCTATAGTTCAAATCGCCGATCCATTAGTGCCTTTCACCATTGGCCCATGTCGATCTCATATAAAAATGAACTTGAGCGCGGGCAAGAATTGTGCTTCTCATAACATTATCTATGCCCAACCTAAACCTACGTACAGAACCATTATGGACATTTCTTTCATCAACAATCTGCTCACCAACGTGGGTTGCAACGTGTGCAAGCAGAGCACATTGCCCACAAGAACTGATAACACCAAATCAAAGGGTTTCTCTCTCTTCCTGGAAGTTGTGTGACACACATGTGACAAAGCGATTTCTGGAACGTACACATCCGAGAGGGAACCAGAAGGCCACGGCCCTCGGGGACATGCAATAAACAAATCTGCTGTTCTTGGTGCCCTCATCTCTGGAATGGGTACATCTACGTTCAATCTCTTCTTTGAGAACTCCCTGGCCTGCACCTGAAAACCAAGGCCTACAACAGACTCTGCGACATCAAACCGTATGGTCCAGAAGTTGACAACCAAAGAGGAGTGCGTCAACCATGTCGCAAAGCGATTAGACACTGCACTGAGGACATTCATTACTAACTGCTGGAAACAATCAGTCACCCTTGGGGAAAATGGCCATAGTTGTCTGACCCAAAATGCCATATGAAAACTGGGTATTTACTACACCAGGGCCATCCGCCAGCATAGTACAGCACCAGAGATGAAACAAGGCATCATGGCTTCTCTCAACCATGGGTATTCAACAAACGACAAACCCCAACATAATTTTTGTCCGCCAGGCAAATACTACTGGTGTTTCTATCAGGAGTCCCAACTAAAATGGTTTGGCCATGTCTGCAGAATGGGAGAAGATCGGCTACCACAACAAGCATGGGAAACAAAGAACCAAAGATCCAGACCCCTAGGACGACCCAGAGTCCGCTGGGAGGACAAAATTAGACAATCTTTGAAGGACCAAGGACTAGAATGGAACCGGGCTAGGAGGAAGACAGCTGATAGGATAGTCTGGCCCTCTCTCTTCCAAACCTCTACACCTCACGGTAGAAGGGGAACGACTAAGTACGTAAGTAAGTTTCTATCAGGCTTCTATGGCCAAAAGAGAAGCTGCTGGACCCCACGATACCCAAGTTCACACTCCGCTAGACTACAACCTGCTCCATAAGCACTTAACCCCTATTTATGAGCATCTTACTGATCAGCATCTGCTCAAGCGGTGTGAGCTAGGTGCAACTCAAAATGCAAATGAAAGCCTCCACAATGTTATATTGAGTCGTTGCAGCAAGCGGAAATTTATGTCAATAAAAATGGTCAAATTCAGTGTCCTTGTGGCCATTGGAGAGTTCAACTTTGGTCCATCAGCCAGTGCAGAAATAAAAAAGCTGTATGGCCAAGCATCTGGAACAAACTCGAAACGCCTTGGACAGGTGCGATTAAGGAAACGTCTGGCCAACAGGCCGAAATATGAGGCTGACAAACTTGTAAAAAGTAGAAAATTTAGGCAAGACAAAGGCGAGAGGAGGAGCTGCAGGAAGCTGAAGGAGGTGCAGCATACAGTTCTGGACAATTTTAGAGACGTTTAGTCCCCCAGAATGGAGTATATTGGACAAGACAAGGCACTCGGTGTGTAAAATGCATTTTTCTTAAAATTAACTTTATATTAACAGAAAATTACAAAACCAACAATCTATCTAACAGATCATTATAAAATTTGGCATGTATGTTGTACATATATATCTTTATTTGTGCAGAAAAGAATTTTGATATTTTGGTAAGTTTGTTTTATATATTTTTTAAATATTTTTTTCATTCCAATATGATGTATTTTTATATCATTAAAAATAGACTTTTAAATTTATCAAAATAAGCTTTTGAACTAATTTTTTAATTGTCAGTCACAACCTGTGTGTGTGCAATTTGATAAACTTTGGACGACAGAAAACATACGATATGGTCTCATGAAAATTAGTTAAAAATCCAATTTGGCGGATTTTTTTTTTTTTTGGTTACAAAGGTAACCCCATTTTTTAAACTGTAAAATTTGGTTCATGGGCATAGACTGTGTCCTTTGAGTATATAAAAAGTGTGAAAATATTATTAGAACAAAAGTTTGTTTTCACTGTAGTGCTTCACAAGAAATATTTGCTCATCAGAAATATCGTTTTATTCTTGAACCCGTTTTAAAACAGCAGAGGCTGCAAACTCATTTCATCGCGTCTCCACATCGATTCACAAAATCACGTGATGACCACGAGGTCGGGAGATGGAATGAAACAGTGTAAATGTCTTCGGGTAATAATTGATATTGATCCTTTTAGATAAAGAATAATTAAAAGCCAACAAACGTTTAAATCAAAATTATTTTTCAGGAAAATATGTTCTCCTATAAGAGATAATTGTAAGATATTTAAATGTATAACCTCAGGTCAATTTTTTCCAAAAATAGAGATGTGCCAAAGCGGTACTAAGGTGACGAATAGGAATGTCTCAGACCTAAGGGTCTTTTATATTTGGACATGAGCCCTAATATAACCGACTAGGTTGAATGGGACGCGCCTCCATACAAAATTCTGTAAATATACATACATTTCTTTACGTGTCACCATTGAAATGTTAGGGGAGATAACCTATTCGTCATCAATGCTTCTTTTTATTCAAGGGAAACAATTTAAATATGACACAAATAATATAAAAATAAAAAATTCTTATTTTGTTTTATACACATCTGGTTAACATACAAAATGTATAAAGGAAACAATGTTGTCTTATGCGTACTTTTAGAAAAACAGTTTTACTCTGTATATAATTGTTTTTATTTACTTTTTATTGAGAAATATTAAAACATTATTTACTTCATGCACTTGTTGATGTAGTGGAAACGTATCTTCTCTGCTACTTTCAATGATATTTATATCCCCTCCTCGTCAGAATAAATACGGCTCCAGACCACACGGTGTTGAATATAAATGCTCCAGCAAACTACAACCACAATGTTACGAAAATATAGACAACTTGCTCACTCAGTCATACAGGGGACATAATATTATATTAGGTGGCGATTTTAACTGCATTTTGACAGATATGGACGTAGTTAAAATACAGGTAAGGAGAGCAAACAGAGAAGACGCACACCAATTAGACATAATAAAAACCATAATGGATACGCACAGGCTATTAGAAGCCTACAGACACCCCCACCCCCACAGTATTGAAACAATGCATGCACACACAACAGAGCTGCACGATTAGACAGAATCTATGTGCCGTCAACACACCACATAATTCAAGCAAAACACTTGCCAGAAGCTCTCAAGTTCACAGATCACAAAGCAGTACTCGCAGCCATTAGCACTACACAAGCAAGCACGCATTCCAAACGTACCCCACACTGGAAATTCAACAACACTTTGCTCCAAAACAAAACATACGTAGAGCACATGACCAAACTAATTCTTACATACACAAACGACATACCAATAGAACATATTCAAGAACACTTAAAAGCACCATACACGAACGAACACAGCTAATGTCATCCATCATACACAGACACCGCATACAACAAGAGACATTGAAAGAGAAAGCTATACATGTACAACTAACAAAGCAAACAGATAAAAACCCCCCCCCCCCCCCCCCCCCATTCTCACGCTACAAAACGAACTAGAACAATTTAAACACCACAGGTTCCAAGGAGCCCTATTACGGACACAACTTAACACAATCACACAAGAGACTCTACAGCAAACAATACATGGCAATAGAACAAAATATACAACGTTGCAGGCAGATAGGCCAAATAGTGGATTTAGAAGGGACCACACAGACAGAAACACAACACATAGTGCAGGCTTTCGAAAGTTACTATAGGAACCTGTACACAGAAGAAAATGTGTGGTGGGTTTTGATGTTAAGAAGATTTGTGTGTAATAAAGTTGTACTTGAGTGAGGTCAATCTGTGAAGGTCCCTGATGTAGACAAGTGATAGCTGTATTTCAGAGAACCTTGCTGATACCACCTACGATCTCACTCTAAGTTATATTGTGGCCTAGTATGATTGAGAGCTACGTTTAGTGTCTAGGGTAATGTAAGAGTGATGTTATAGGAATTCAATACAAACACATACACATACAGATACTAATTGCTATTATGAACTTAACTAACACCAGTGGGTAAATTTATAGTTTGGAAATTCTTTTGTTTCTCAAATTTATTTGTCCTGGACCGAAATTTGTTTTGGCCAGGACCACAACTCAAGTGAATCAAATTATATATATATAAATATATATATATTTATTTATTTATTTATTTATTTATTTATTTATTTATTTATATTTATATTTATATTTATATTTATTTATATTTATATTCAAATATAAATATATTTACATAAATAGGACCATGTGTCCAAAGAACATTGTTACCAATGAAATCTTTCAAATGTTATTTCTTAATCTATGATAACTTCTGGTATTAGGAGACAGGTTGGGAATTTATCCTCATTCCAGTGTTCTTTTGTTAATTATCTCACTGTTTATTTTAGGCACTTTTGATGGAACTGTATTTAGTATAATGGAGATCTGTCCAAAGTTTTTTTATGATAAGTTGTCCCAGGCCAGATATTATGACTTATCTGGACCCAGGAATCACAGCAGTTGTCGTAGAGTCGGCCACAAGCCACAGTCTCCTCTGGTCTTTCAAATGCTTGAGTACAGACTTAGTAAGAGGGACTCCTCACAATAGTGAAGGCTTTCTCACTCAGACAATTCATTGACACCAGATAAGTTCCAGCAGAACCCCACAATATTCAATGAAAAACACACAAGTTATACGTTGACTGGCAATAGAATTACACATTCGTTCCTTCTGCCTTTGTCCAGACTGCTGAGATAAATATGGTCTACAGCAATGCTGCTCTCAACGCACCTGCTTCATCTAAGGTTTTTGAAAAATGGCATCTAAGCCTTTCAAGTTTAAACGCAGCTTTGGTAAGCTGACCAATGACTACGCATATCTCAATAGTAAACAAGTCTTGCAAAATAAAATTCAAACTTTCCCTTCGTTACTCGGTTAATATATTTTTATTTTGAGGTCGGCCAATAATATTTCGTCTTCCTTCAAAATCTATCCAATCCAATCTCTCGTACCTTCTTAGTCTTTATTTCCCCAAAGTTTTTTTTTCAAAAATATGCCAAAAAAAATCAAGCAGGCATGACTTGTCCTGACAGTCTGTCCGATCCTCTATAGTATTATTACCAATATTTGGTTATTTAATGGACTATTTGTGTAACTAACACCCTATTCTTGCTCAGGAAGTCCTAAGGTACACGAATATATAATTCTTATGGGGCTAGGTGGCTTGGTTCACAACTCCATATTTTTTTCTACAATAACCAACCTATTCATGTCTTTTTGCACTAATTTCCAGCTAATTACGAGTCTCTCGTAGTACGTGAGAATTACGTCATAAATGCTGTCTGCATGACCCAATTGTCCACATGTTCTAACTTTTACATCATATTTTGAAAATCGCCCTAGGCAAGGCTAGAAAGTTGGTTTTATTTTTAGAAACAATGCGAGACGCGATTAGCATTGGGTCATCTATCCGTTCCCCACCCTCTCTCTACTATGTCTTTTGGGCAAATACTTAGTTGAACTTGGGAAGTGTTTCGTTTATCTCAAGGACGAATTTGAAAAATAGGGTACCGTTTGTTCGGCTAATGCGTTATCAACTAATACGCTGCAGGCGTGGGTGAAGAAAACAATTCTCGACCAAAATTTTTAGTACTATCCTATCTTTGACTTTATGCACTATACTGTTAATTTCTAATTTAGATATTGTATTTAGAATTTCACCACAAAATGTTCAACCATATATACAGGAAAGATTTATGCAATTTACAAAAAAATTATCTGACGCAGACAAACAAACACTAGACACTGAGCTGACACTAACAGACATTACACTCGCAGTGAATGCAATGCAAAAAGACAAATCACCAGGACCTGACGGACTTACGACAGAATTTTACCAACACTTCTTTCCTACCCTAGGGCCTCTTTTACTACAAGTATACAAAGAAGCCTTTGAGAATAAGGAACTAACACCAAGCCTAAACATGTCTTTCGTCACTCTAATACCAAAACAAAACTAAACACGTCTTTCGTCACTCTAATACCAAAACAAAACTCCGACAAAATACTCCTTAAAAACTACAGACCAATATAACTCTTAAACGTAGATTATAAAATTTTAACAACAGCTCTAACAAACAAACTAAAACCATTCATGGCGACCCTCATACACAAAGACCAGCAGTGTAGCGTCCAGCACAGAAACATCCATCAAAACACACATTTCATAAGAGACATAATCACCTACACACACCAGAAGGATTGTCAGTCTTCTATTCTTTCCCTTGACCAGGAGAAGGCCTATGACATAATATCACACTCATACCTCCACAAAACATTACTACATTGCAACATAGGTGAACACTTCAGACAATGGATTAATATTCTGTACATGAAGCCAGAGAGCAAAGTGTTAGTAAATCATACATTAACTAACACCTTCAGGCTAACAAGATCTGTAAGGCAGGGATGCCCTCTCTCTCCTTTACTGTATGTTCTTGCACTAGAACCACTACTAGAGAACATCAGAAAAGACAGCTCTATTAAGGGCACTTTCATACAAGGGAAAGGTGAACAAAAGTTGCTCGCCTATGCAGACGACACCATCTTTTTCCCACCAAACAAAAAGTCTATAGAAATTATCCTAAACACATTCACAGACTTTAGCAAACGTAGCGGAGCAAAAGTAAATGTTCAAAAATCAACAATAATGGGCATAGGCAAATGGAAGAACAAAACAGACTTCCCTTTGGACTAACACCAACAAACAACATCAAAATCTATGGTATAACCTTTCCCTTACACTGAAATCGCATACACAGAGAAAAATTGAAAAATCTAACATCCAAAATACGAGACATGCTGCACAGATACAAATACAAAAACAACGATTTTTGGACGAAGTTTAATTGTAAATACATACATTTTCCCTAAGCTACTTTACATTGCCACAGTTTTTCGACCCCCCAAAACAGACTATCACAGATTTAAACAAACCAGCCAGAACATTCGTTTTTGGTCGCACAATTTACAGCATTAAACACAAGACACTTATACAAGAAAAGAAACACGGAAGGACTGCCCTTCAAGACATAGAAACAAAGATCCAGGCACTCAGAATTAAACACACAGGCAGCATCATCAAACACCCATAACGACACACACTAGCTCATTATTACACGGGACTCAGACTTTTCAAACTGATACCACTGAACAATGCAATCCGCATCACTTCAGCCCTATGCCCTCATTTTATAAGAAATGCATCCAAGCCATCCAAGGACATGAAAAATTAATTCACCAGAAAACAAATGCAATATATAAACATTTAGTTAAACTCTAAGCACCATCATTACACTTAATAATTAAAAGAGGACAGAAATATGCTATTACAGATTACACCGAAACCTTCACTAACTTGCACAACCCAAAAATCACTGCTAAAGCAAGAGAGGTCACTTTTAGACTAATATACAACATGACACCCACAACAAAACGAGAAGCACACAGATCCAACCAAATAACAAAATGTCACCTATGTAGGAAAGCATCCAAGAAACAGAAGATCATTTGTTTTTTGAATGCAGTACAATCACGCCTACGATGAAACTACTGCAGAAAATCATCGATTCACAAACAACACAAAAATCAGATATCTACAAAGCAATCATGTTAAACATAATTCCGAAAGCAGCATATAGCACACACACATTGATCTTGATTATTTTATCAGAATTTCGGAATCAGATTGGGTGTTTTCGGAATCTTGTCATGTATAATCATCGTATTTTCAACGCTGGTTTGTTTCTGCACATCTTTCTTCAGAAAGTTTTATCAATAGCCCCTGAAATGGTACCTCTTCCTTAACGAGGCAGCCTTGTTTCATAAAACGACTCTTTCTTTCCCCAGCGGCCCTCTCTCCACTACTATCTCATTCTCTGTCTATCCTAACATATTGTAAGGCCGCTTTCGGCCTTCTGTGCCCCCTTCCTTCCCCAGTCCTCCTATCCTCTCAAGTACTTCAGCTCGACCGTTTGAACTGCTCATATATTCGCGGGAGGTCATGTTGACCACAGTTCTAGATGTCGTTAAAGTGTTAAGGTCTGACCTTGCCCACTGATCCCTAAGTGTGTTCGTGGGAAGTCTTTGACGCTGGTATTGTACTGCTCATACCTATAAATTCAGGGGAAAAATCACACAGCATTGCCTAACATTTTAATTATGAATGTATTTATCACACGTTGGTTGTTTTATTATTATGTTAATGAAAGTAGACTGTTGGTAGGAATATGTGTGTACGAGTGTATATGACTTTTATCTGTAATTTGGCCTTGTATTTTAATAATGCGCATGATATTTGTAATATGGTGTAAAAGGCAACGATCGATAAATATATATATATATATATATATATATATATATATATATATATATATATATATATATATATATATATATATATATATATATATATAAACTGAAGCACATTAAAACCGCACCACTATTATATATAATGATGCCGAGAAGCTGAAAAAAAGTGTGGGAATGGATTTTCTCCGTGTTTGTCATGAGGTAGAGAGCGAACGGCCGCTGGAATGGAAAGTGCATGATTCAACCCACGGGTTTGTGTATAGACTACATGAAAACAATGAAAGTTACACATGCAACACGATTCCCAACAGCTATGACCCTGAAAATGTGTACGCGTTGTGGCAGTATACTCGGTATAAAAAGGCCGTTGAGACAAAAGACCCAGTACATGTGTTTGAAATGCCACGACTATCTTAAAACGACCGCCAACGAGCCATTGGTATGTTGGAGACCTGAATGAGCTCGCGGGCCATTGCCAGAAGGATGAATTGCCACCACAGCACTTTCGTACGTCTCGATGAACGTCACAGAACCACTGGCAGTGCCCGGGATAGACTTTAGAGTGGCCAATCACGAGTTACTACCCCTGCGCAAGATTGTCTTATTGTGCTGAGTCACCTAAAGAATCATTCTCTCCCGGCAAGTCAAACAGCAAGAGCAATAGTGGGTAGACGTGGGCAAGTCTCTCGAATGACAGTCATACGACGACTCAGAGATACAGGCCTTACTGCAAGACGACCTTATGTTGG
The DNA here is from genome assembly GCA_024509875.1 of Oreohelix idahoensis. Taxonomy (NCBI): domain Eukaryota; kingdom Metazoa; phylum Mollusca; class Gastropoda; order Stylommatophora; family Oreohelicidae; genus Oreohelix; species Oreohelix idahoensis. The sequence continues at coordinate 58,521 of JAMPIV010001446.1, forward strand.
GCCAAACTTGACTCACAGACATCGTCAGCAGCGCCTGCAATGGGCAGAGCAACATGTCAGATGGACTAGACTGCATTGGAATGCTGTCCTATTCACAGACGAGAGCAGATTCAACATATCCTTTGCTGATGGACGTATGCGGATTTGGCGACGGTGTGGAGACCGCTTTGTAGATTGCTGTGTTCGTCAGCACAACCGATTTGGATGTGGCAGTATTCACATTTGGGGAGGATTCAGTTTTCACCATCGCTTGCCTCTTCACGTCTTCCTTGGAAATGGTAATGCTGTGACATATCGAGATGAGGTTCTGGATGCATTGGTTGCTCTTGCGTTCACAAATTATCCAGACTTGCAGCTTCTCCAGCAGGATAACGCACGTGCGCATACCGCATGCATTACGCAGCAATATCCACAGCAGCAGAACATTGTGACGATTGATTGGCCTGCCCTATCACCAGACATGTCCCCTATAAGAACATCTGTGGGACGAGCTTAGACGCAGAGTCTACAGGCAAGGTTCTCCAGCTAATCTGCAACAGCTCGAAGTTGCTCTTACACGTGAATGGGACTTGATTCCCCGGAATTTCCTTCAGAGACTTGTGCGTTCCATGCGGAGCCGCTGCTAAGCTTGTTTGCAAGCACACGGTGGACATACCAGATACTGAGGATAGTGTGAATGAATTTTTTTATTGGTTTCATTTTTGGTTTTCTCCCTTACCTGCACAGAATGCAGTGAATTTCATAACAATCAAATGTACAAATTAATGACCAGCATGGATTCATAGGAAAACCAATAAAGATTCCAAATATGTAAACTTGCAAACACTTATATTTACATTTCACACTCTGTTCCTGGATTATAAAGGAGGTGCGTTTTTAATGTGCTTCAGTATATATATATATATATATATATATATATATATATATATATATACGCCATATATATATATCAATATATATTATATATATATATATAGGCGTATATATATTATATATGGTGGCTATAGAATATATATATATATATATATATATATATATATATATATATATATATATATATATATATATATATGGGAGCCGCGCTGGTGTAATGGCTTCGGCGTTGTACTGGCGACCAGGTGTTCATGGTTCAAACGCCGACGGCGTTTGAAGAAATGTTTACGACCGGAAATTTGACTGAATAATCTGAACGGCTCCTGCACATAAATCCCGTGTGGATGGGAAGGAGCGAAGCTCCTGACCGGGTTGGAAGGAAAGTCCACTGACCCCCCAGCCTCGCAATGACATGTCATTGGGCCGAAAGAGCCGGAAAGCTCGAGTGCCGCTGGTTATAGAAAAAAAAAAAAATATATATATATATATATATATATATATATATATATATATATATATATATATATATATATATATATATATATATATATATATATATATATATATATATATATATATAATATATATATATATATATATATATATATATATATATATATATATATATATATATATATATATATATATATATATATATATATGTATTTGTGGTGTGGTCGTAAATTTGGTAGAACGAGCAGTATTGATTATTCTAAATCCACATTACTGTGGTGCTACACAGTGACGTGTTACCCACAATAAGTGCTTCTGACAATATATATATATATATATATATATATATATATATATATATATATATATATATATATATATATATATATATATATATATATATATATATATATATATATAATATAAGATTGTATTTGTATGTACGTGTATATATGTATGTGTGTATGTTCATATATGTATGTGTATATATGTATGTGTGTATGTACATATATGTATGTGTATATGTATATATGTGAATGTGTATATATATATATATATATATATATATATATATATATATATATATATATATATATATATATATATATATATATATATATATATATATATATATATATATCGATATATATATATATATATATATATATATATATATATATATATATATATATATATATATATATATATACAAATGCATTTTTTTTTCTTTCTTTCTTTTCCTAACTTCCCCACCCCCTTTAACACACATCCTCATCCTCCCTCCTCCTCCCTACACAAACACAACGTTAAAGATGAGGTACTCCATCACCCAATATTTTAATCTTAAGTACATGCACGTGCGAGAGTGTTTGTATGTTTAAAATGTTTCTTCCTCCTTTTTGTCATGTCCGCAGAGAGAAGCTTGCCTTTAAATCATTATTATTTTATTGTCTATGGATCTATTATCATTGTTATTATTTTTAAATTTTGAATGCATATATACATGTGTAGTTTATTTATTTTATTATTATTTTAAAACGGATGATGTAGAAGTTAGCTTTTTATAGGATAATTTTACACAAGTCAACATCAGACCGTGCAGAATCCGTGGGTGTCCACACAAAAAAAGTGTTCTAAAGAAACGTTAATGCTGACCCCGGCCGTTCGCCACAGTTTCTAAATCTATGGAGCGCTGTGACACGTTGAAGATTTACGACCAACGATATCCGGCACCCGTAATTACAGGGACGCAGACAGTCGCGCCCGCCGAGCATTCAAGCAGTGGTCGTTACATTGTAGCAGTGGAAAATCCTTTTAAGTGTGCATAATTGTGTATGTGAGTGTGTGTGTGTGTGTATGTGTGTGAAAGAAATAGGTACCCTTTTTCCACTGTGAATATTTTACAAACCGGGACAATCCTATTCTTTAACATTAAGGAGGCCAAATTTAATTTTGCTCTATTCATCTTGAGAAATTGAATAAGTAAGCCTAATAACATATGGGTGCACGTATAAATGTGTAGGTGAACGAATATATACAGTAGTATTTGCGTGTATGTGTGCCAATGAAAGTGTAAGTTTGAGTATTTATAGGTATTATGCAATGTACTCTCTTTGCATTTTATTTTGCAAGGTGCAATGAAACGTGCTTGTAACGGTGTGTACGTATACGTGCCCGAGTGTGTATAAATGTATATTTCAATTTAATGAAACGTTCAATTTATCTTTTCTCCTTTTTTTCGTACGCCCGCTAATACTCGAGGCGAAATCTCAGGTTATTATATCTAACCTGAGACTGATTGTACGTGAGTATCTCTTTTTCTTGCACAGAGACAGGTGTCCCTCGCCATTCAGGCAGATACTCGCCGATTTCGGAGGTACCCATTAGAGCTGGGTCGGCTCAAGAGCTGCCAGTCCCTGGTCGACGATACTCCTTCAAACGTCCTCGCCAGAGCTCGAGTTAATCCAGTCCAAATTCCCGGTCGACGAAAAATCTTCAAATGTCCTCGGCCGGGTTTGATCCAGGGTCACCCGGTCGCCAGCGCGGTGAGGTAACCACTACGCTAGCACGGCTCCCTTTCCTTTATGAAATGTGAATAAAGTTTGTTGTGACCAGTCACACACCGGACCCACTTTCTCACTTTCAGAAGCAAACTGTAGGTAACCATCAAAAAAAAAAAAGGTGTTCAGATCCAAGGTCTAGCTCAGATAACACCCCTTTCCTGCTCCTCCGTGAAATCGAATCTGAATGAATGAAAGGAGGATTGTTTTTCGGCCAGTACAAAGCAAGGCGACCACGATTGAGGAAACAAAATGGAATCGGAAAAAGAAAGTCAGCGTTACTTTATAAAGCAAAACGGGAAAGAATGGTTTTAGTTGTATCTTCACCGAAACATTTTAGTGGAAGTTTTATCTATTCAGTTTTTCCCTCTCTATTCCCTTTCCCCACTGTTATCACTATAAAAACGAGTGTGCATTATAATTTCAAGAACAAGGTAGTATGGTTCCTTTTTCCCTTTTCCCTGTGTCCCTTTAATCACTACTATCATTTCAAAAAAATGTACAAAGTATAACCTTTTTAAATGTGCAAGAAAGAGTTTTTGTAAATGAGTGGGTGCGAGGGAGTGAAAGTTTTCTTTTCTATACAACTGTTCATTGTGTAATTGTCTTTTCATTGGAATTTCTTTATTGAAATATGTAAAATGAGTATGCTTTGTAAACTCAAAAGGAATGCGAATAAAGATTAAATGGGGGAAAAAAATCTATTTTTGACATGTGTGCATACGCACGAGGGGTAAAAAATAAGGCAAACACAGCCACGCCAGCGTAGTCTGCGCTGTCTAAGCAGTGTATACGTGATCTCTCACACCTTCAGCCCTAAGACAGTATCATTTCTTTTTCTTCATTTTTCTCGCAAATCGCTTCCATTTGGCATAAATCATGTTTTTTTCATTATTTTTCTCTATGTTGGATTACCAGGGTGAAGTCTCTAGGTCTGACCATCTTTTGAAATGCGTCCGTCCAACATTTGACCCCAGGTGAAAAACGGGTGATAACACGGTCTCGCCGATCGACATAAAAAGAACCCAAGATTGTCTGTCTGGATTGCCGACGTGAGTGTATGTTTGTCTGGCAGATTACACAGAGGGTAGATGAGTTTATCGCTTTTTGTGAGACAATCTCTGGTGATTGTTACAGATAATCTGTCTGGGTAGACATCTTGGCGGAAGACATTATTCCAGACAAACATGGTCACATGTTGTTTGTGAGAATGCGCAAGATGTCACCGGAAATATTACCGCATGATTTGAAAGAGGTCACGAGTTGGAATATTAAATTTAATATTTTAAACACGTGAGGGATTTTTTGAATTAAACACCCGACCCACATAATCTAAAGAGATTCCATTGGTTTGAAGTGAACGCCGGGATATACATTGAATTTTATTGGAAAACTCGGAGCGAAGACCATCTGTGATCTGAACTGGAAACTGGAAGTATAATCTAGCGAAATCAGAGACACAGAACGCAGACAGCCTCGCCGCTTCAAACTAGCGAATCCTTGAAGCCAGTGAGACATCGGACTTAGAATTCCTATATTAAAAGTGACAGATCAAAGTAAAAGTAAGCCGTCTTTTATGAATATAGAGACTGAAAAACTTAAGAGACCAGGACTTAAAATACGAAGACTGGAAAGCTAGGAATTGGATCAACCGGCATAAGAGAAACTGTCCCATGTCAAGTGTATCGCAGAACACCCGTCGAAGAGGAACTACTATTTTCCCAGGCCAAGTGTTTCGCAGATTCACCCGTCATCAAAGGGATTCAAAATTTCCAGACCAAGTGGTTCGAGAGCATATAACCTAAATTGCTCGTGTTCATCTTAACCTGCGCGAGGAGATTGTGTATTCCCAAAGATTTGGGCTCGTGGTACAAGACTACTTGTGGTTACAAGCTATCAGACGGTTCGAAGTACTGAAGTTAGAACGCCACTCGTGTGGACAGGACTCACCTAGAGTTAAGTTTTCTTGTAAAAAGGCGACAGCAACGGACTTTGATAAATCCTCATCTACGTCTCCGTGACGAAAACTTATATGTACAGCAAAATTCATCATTCCCTCCTTATTTTAAATGTTAAAGACTAATTCATTATTAAATTTGTAACATGTTGTTTTAAAACTAAACAATCCTATTCGATTCAGTTTTTGTATGTATGAAAGCGAACGTTTGAGCAAGATTCTTTAAAACATACATCTATATTTACATCTATAGAGCATTACTTATAAGAGGAATTTCGTTGGATTACACCAACTGGGGTCTTGAACGGGCTAAAAACCATTGCTTAAATCCTTCACAAAAGGCGACGGACCATACGCTAACCATGGCTCAGCCCTATGCTACATGGTTCTTGACTTCTGAATTATCTTGTGAATACTCCTTTCAGATAGAAGCGCCATTACACTTCTATCTCTACCAAGAGTAATCTTGTGCGAAGGTAAACACCTTTGACGACGCAGTTTAGATACTCTTGAGTTTTGGCTATTGTTGGACCACTACTGCAAAGCAGGGGAGGCAATCCTTGACAGTAATGAACATATTTATATATTTTTTTTACATATTATAATATATTTAAAAAAATTTATCAGAAATCCAATAGTTTTTTTCTAATTTTACCTTTTTAGAAGATTGGCCCGAAAATATCTTAATAGCCTAGTGCATCCGGAGTTCTTAATCCGGCCATGCATATGCCATCCATTCTAGGTCTATCCGTGGCTTCATCATCCCTTCCATGTCTGTCTGTATTCAGTTCTCATATGCATGCGTTGTTTGGCTTCCCTCTAATTCTCTTAAACTGGTTATTCCAGTAAAACACTGCCTTGTAATGATATCAAGCAATTTCCGTAATGCGTTTCTGATCTAATGACGGCGGCTTTACCTTGCCTCTTGTTCCACTTGTATTATCATGATTCTTCCCATCAGCTCTCCATTGGTGATCTTGTTAAACCCTTTTAATCCGTCTATTCTACACAAGCACCCATATTCATACCAATTCTCCATTGGCAGATCCAAAGGGTTGGCCACAAGGCAATCTCAGACTTTGTAAACTTTTTTTTTTCTTTTTTTTCTAACCAGCGGCACTAGAGCTTTTCAGCTCTTTCCTTCCAACCCGGTCAGGAGCTTCGCTCCTTCCCATCCATACGGGATTTATGTGCAGGAGCCTTTCAGGTTATTCAGTCAAATTTCAGGTCGTAAACATTCCTTTAAACGCTGACCCCCGGGTTTGAACCATGAAAACCTGGTCGCCAGTACAACGCCGTAGCCATTACACCAGCGCGGCTCCCTGAAAACTGTTAAAGAGTTTATATTCAAAGAGGGTTAGACAGATGTTTAAAGCTCTCATATGTACGCCTGGGATTTTCAGACGTTCATCTGAGCGCAGCAATGAACTTTTTAAAGATGTTAATTGTGAACGATCGGGCACCAGCATTAAACTAGGGATGGCGCGGTGAGAACGCAGGGATTGGTAGCTAGGGAATCAACGTCCAAAAGGGGGGGATCCAGAGATTCATCGTCCTGAGCAGGCGTTATTTTTTCCGTGGTTTCATCCCAAGTCTAGGGGAGACACGGCCATGAAGTTGATAATGATCATCTAAGATATGATGATTAAACGGGCTGATCACCCGTTTGCCAGTCACTTCGATTACGGAAACAACAGCAAATGGGTTGATTTGCCGTTGCCCTAAAGACGCCACTAGGCGTGATGGGAAACAATGGCAAAGAAAACCTATCTGCTGTTGCCCTAAGACGCCACTAGGCGTAATGGCCACTGACTGCTTTGACGGTCGGTGGCTAAGGACGGAAGAAGAAGAAGAAGATATGATGATGTTATTCTTGAGCGCGATATGCCAAAAATCTTTTCTCGCCTATTATTAGCCAGAATCGGCTCGTTGAAGCATCTAGCCTCAGATACGTATTCTCCATTACCGTTACTGCAGATCTTCAGCTTGACCAGTTATGTCGGCTGCAAGTGCGCTCAGTCAACGCTAGGAGATATTCTGACCTTTGTTATAAATATGTGCTCAATGCTATAAACATGTTCACTTTGTAAACCCATGCATTCTACCAACTCGTTGTCGTAGAGCGTCCGCTAATCTCAATACGACAGTGGTTAGTGCGGTCGGCCAACTTCCGTAGTGAATTTTTATCTACCATATATGTCCTGCTAAAACCATGCTGATGAATTGTTCGTATCCATGATGTCGAAGTCTTACCGTAATAAAAATGTCTCGTCAGTTATTTCTACAACAAGTCCAGTGTATTTTCGTTGACAGTTGGTCACGCTGTTATGACCCAATCATTACCATTACCTCGGCTCATTACCATTAGTCGTACCATTGTATACGACAAAGCGACAGCCACAGTAACATTCGCGTTATCAAATCACCATTTAGAAGTAAGTCGGTTACTCAAGTAGGCCCGACATACCAACGTTGTTAGCACTAGTGACGATACAAGAGACGTAGCAGTAACAAGAACCTATATTTCATATCAACTGCTCCAGTACTTCCCCTTCCCAACTTGGGACTTAAATATAGGTAATCGTTAGGTCGGACGAATTAAAACATGTCTGGTACTGGACAATAGTAAGTAACCGAAAAGTTACGAACGTGGCTTGCAAGTTATTCCACGCAACGGGACAATGAAAGACAATTAAGGAAACCGCCAGACAACAATGAGACAAAAAGACGGCGCTAGGCAGACGAAAGAAGGAGACTTCATTCGAGCCGCAAAAGCAAAGAACTTTGTGACAAGAGGCAGATAATTTCTATATTGGGCGACCATTCCAAAATAAAAAGATGTTATGCTATAGTGTAAAATATGTATGAATTTTTATTAAATTTTGACTTTTTGTACCTTAATTTTATGTAATTATGTTATAAATAGTTATATTAAAAAAAAAAATTAAAATGAATGTTTTTTTTCATATACTGTATAATAGAACTATCACGCTGTCAATGTTTTTTTTTCTCGAAAATTCGTTATTTTGCTTTTTAATTGTCGAAAATATGTGTAAATAAGAAGTGTGTGTGTGTGGGGGGGGGGGGAAGAGAGAATTTATCATTCTGATGTATCGCCCCTCCCTTGGACAATTCCTAGATACGCCAGTGCCACTACCCCTATTATCATAAGACTACCAAGTTTTGTGAGACCGATAGAAAAGACAGATAAGGGATGGTGTGAAATTTAGTATGGGGGAGACTCAAACTTTCGCGAAATTGATAGTTGGAAAAAGGTACGTGAAGGAATTATTGGTGTGATATTTTGTTTTAAGTTATAAAACTCTTCTTCATTCACCGCACGCAACTTTGGAACGGTGTCGATCACATTTTCTAAAAAGACTTTAAAAAAAAGACTTTTCTGTCACGGCAAATTGTACTTCTGTCAAATATACTAGTTCTCAAACAAATAAAATCCGTTTTAAAAGGCTTTACATTAATGCAGCAATGCCCACTTGGAGTACAAATTGTTGTTAGGTCTTACTTCTTGTTACTAAGATCCTCTGATTCGTTTTGCTACGGGGGAGCGCAAGTATTATAACTTATCACAGGTAACTACAAATCTTTTATTGTTAATAGTATTTACTTCTTTTTTCTTTGCTGTGTCTTCTTTCTTCCTCTGTTTTCTTGTACATCTTCAGGTTTCCAGACACTGAGATATTCAGGCTCAAGCACGTGCTGTTCTTCTTATTTTCTTTCTTATATACTTGATTTTATCTCTCAGTTCTGGGAGCCGCGCTGGTGTAATGGTTACCATATGCGGTGGCGATCAGGTGTTCAAGGTTCAAGCCCGGGCGTAGGCATTTGGTGGAGTGTCACTGACCGAGATTTTGACTGAATAACCTGAACGGCTCCTGAGATATACCCTCTGACCGGGTTGGAAGGAAAATCCACAGGCTCCCAAGCCTCGCAATGACATGTCATTGGGCCGAAGGGCTGAAATCCCAAGTGCCGCTGGTTAAGGAAAAAAAAATATCTCAGTTCTCTCTCTGAACACACTCCGTGTTAAATGTGTAACCGGGTGGGTAGTTGGGGGTTTGCTGTTTATGCAGAGAGTGTTAGATGTAGATACTAGCTTGTCCGCTAGAGTTAGTGATTGCTCTCTTACAGGCTTACGGGAGTTTTCCAGGTTCTGGGACAATCCTCAAGGATGTATTGGTTAGGAGCAGTTCATAAAGCATTATAGTTTTCTTAACTGGCATTCTTTCCTTCCTTTCCAACATATATATAAATGGACGACCTCTCTTTGGTCTCAACGTGAACTTTATTTAACTCAACATATATATATATATATATATATATATATATATATATATATATATATATATATATATAATGGCGTGAAGGTTTTTCAGTATATTTCATTCAAATATCATGGTACATTTTCATTTACGTAACGTGGGGGACTCCCATCATGTGAATCACTCCGATTCAACATTTGAGGAATATTAATCCCTGCTCAATACTATTCAATGAATGCGTATATGTTTGCAGTTTATCACTCTGCTTGTTCATTAATTCAATAGCTCTGGTTCATACTGCTATGATCGTTCCTTTAGATTTGCAAAAACTATCCTGTCTTGATCAGACAAATATTTTAGGATAAATATGGCAAAACACTTACTGTCTTCCAGTTCGGAATATAAACACAGTTAAATACACTTTGAAATTTAAGCACTATAAACTTCAGATTTTCTAATCCAAAATGAGAAAATTCTTGATTTGCAGTAAACCACTGCGGTCAGACACGTCAGCTTGTCTCTCAAGCTAGTCACGCAATGCTGACCTTTATTTGGGTTCCAGGCCGCTGGGGAAAAATCGCGTCTGTTCAAAATTTTCTGAGCTCACGATTGGGTAAAAATCACGTGACTAATTTTGACATGTAACGCGACTCTATCCTAATTAAAATTTAATCTGTTTCTAGGAAAGAAGAAATTTATATGCTAATCTGGTTTTTTATAGCCTGTTTCCAAAGGAACAACTATGTACACGGCTACAAATGTGCATTATATTCATATTGATTGTACGATTGTAGTGCTCTTTGAAAACACTCCGTGTTAAATGTGCATTATATTCATACTGATTGTACGATTGTTATGGTCTCTGAACACACTCCGTGTTAAGTGTGCATTATATTCATACTGATTGTACGATTGTAATGGTCTCTGAACACACTTCGTGTTAAGTGTGCATTATATTCATACTGATTGTACGATTGTAATGGTCTCTGAACACACTCCGTGTTAAATGTGCATTATATTCATACTGATTGTACGATTGTAATGGTCTCTGAACACACTTCGTGTTAAGTGTGCATTATATTCATACTGATTGTACGATTGTAATGGTCTCTGAACACACTCCGTGTTAAATGTGCATTATATTCATACTGATTGTACGATTGTAGTGCTCTCTGAAAACACTCCGTGTTAAGTGTGCATTATATTCATACTGATTGTACGATTGTAATGGTCTCTGAACACACTCCGTGTTAAATGTGCATTATATTCATACTGATTGTACGATTGTAATGGTCTCTGAACACACTCCGTGTTAAGTGTGCATTATATTCATACTGATTGTACGATTGTAATGGTCTCTGAACACACTCCGTGTTAAGTGTGCATTATATTCATACTGATTGTACGACTGCAGTGCCCAGTGTCGTGTCTGTGGGTCTCTGTTTAGTCAAAGAATGAATAAGGCCTACTGCACCGTCAAGCATGTCGTACAAGGCCACTAATATGAGGTTGTGTAAGGGGCTGGCAACCTCATCATGTCAAACAACTTGCTACAGAAAGTTCCGTTACATGAGCACGTGACTGCTTGGTGCAGGCTTCCTGTAAGGGGTCTAGCTACAGTGATGGCTCCCTGCTCCGTAAGGGGCACACAAGAAAGTGATGATGATCGTGGTGATGATGATGTACATGATGGTGGTGATGATGATGGTGATGATGGTTGTGATGATGATGGTGGTGGTGTCGATGGTGGTGATGATGATGGTGATAATGGTGGTGATGATGGTGGTAATGATGATGGTGATGATGATGGTGGTGGTGGTGATGATGATGATGTATGACTTTCTTAAACGGTCAATAAACACTTGCACCATGAACGAGTTGAATGAGTGCAGATATATACTGTAGACATCTCACAAGGTTTATTTACGATCCATACAAACAAGCAGCTCCATATTAATAGAGAGATTCATAATTTTATACTGTCCATCGGGCCAACTACACTGGGCCATCAAAGATCATGAAGTAACGGATAAACTGTGCCGTCAGTAAAGTCTAAGTCCGCGAATTAATTATTACGAACACCATCGTCTGTTATCAGGCTATAAGCAACAGGATACTTTCCTGTAGGTTACTACACATCTCTGGCACTCATTCAACGGAATATCTTCTATAAATGTAGACACATCAGCGGACATGACAGAAACGCAGCCATTCCGGGTGAAGACACTGCCAAAAGTCCACTGTCTTTACTCTGCACGCGCGTCTACGTAATTATTTGATTTGACGTCATTTTAATCTAGCGACGTTTTCGTAGAGTACCATGATGGTTCAATATCATGAACACATTGTGGTGCGCAAAAGGAGCGCAACAGTTATGATAAGAGGAAAACTGGAAAATATCGTAACAACAGTTAAGATTGAAGGAAAGAGAGAGAGAGAGAGGGGAAGACAAAGAGAGAAGGTACTGGACAGCTTGACATCGTGGAATGGAAATAAGTCAACAACAGAATTGATCAATAGTAAAGGCTTGAAATTGTGATGAGGTATGATTGCCTACACCACCAGGCATGCTACTTGTGAAAAATAATATCCTACAAATGGCCGCCTTCACAACATAATTCATTCCACGAAGGATGACAAAGCCAACGCCCAAGTCAAAAATGTAAACACAGCCAAGTCACACACTAGCAACCATGCACAAAATTACATTGTTTCCGTGTGGATTTTTAAGGACATCTTCATTGCACACAGACAACTCCATCAGTGCTCCTATCTCCCCCATTAGGTCACACAAGGAAGATCTCAGCACAGTGCACGAACTCCGTAGCACGGGCAAGAATCTCGGTGTGAGTATATAGGAATCACACATTCTATAAATATTTTTGTGGTGGGTAGGTTTCTATTTTTTTAAATTTTGCCAGGGCAGTGGCCTTATGGCCTACTGTCCGATTTCCAACTGCTGTGGGATTTTTAACGTGCGCAACCTGCACACTGGACCTCCTATTTTTTCGCCGTTATCCCAGAAAGCTAGGCATCCGATCTCACTACCAAGGCGATGACATCATTAGGACCACTGGTTCTGACAAAAAATATATTATATTACCTTTACTAGGAATCGAACCTGGTACCTCTAGAATTCGAAGCGGACGCCATGTTTCCTAGCCACTCCGACCATCTAAATCAAATACCATCTCAACATTTCAAAGGGAAACTCTTCTATCTATCTATCTATCTATCTATCTATCTATCTATCTATCTATCTATCTATCTATCTATCTATCTATCTATCTATCTATCTATCTATCTATCTATCTATCTATCTATCTATCTATCTATCTATCTATCTATCTATCTATCTGTCTATCTGTCTATCTGTCTATCTGTCTATCTGTCTGTCTGTCTGTCTGTCTGTCTGTCTATCTATCTATCTATTTATCTATATTAGATAGACAGACAGACATATATTTAATAGATAGATAGATAGATAGATAGATAGATAGATAGATAGATAGATAGATAGATAGATAGATAGATAGATAGATAGATAGATAGATAGATAGATAGATAGATAGATAGATAGATAGATAGATAGATAGATAGATAGATAGATAGATAGATAGATAGATAGATAGATAGATAGATAGATAGATAGATAGATAGATGGATGGATATTTTGGGAACGAGCGGACCGACACGCTGATTAAGTTTAAATGAATTTTAATTATCAGACTAAAATTCCATCACAACACATAAAATTTACATCAAGCATATACAAATATAGTCATAAAGTCAATGAATTTCTACAAGAAAAGATAGACCCACAGTATGATCCTTCCCTTCGATGTTTAGCCCACAGTACTGTTAGAAGAAAAGATGATAGCCCCCCCAAAGAGTCACAGATACATCGGCTGTAGTCTAATGATTTTCCCTTTTAAAGGTACGAACAGACTTTGATAGTAGTATGATATATCCTAAGAAAAAATATACCTGCAGTAGCAACAATTTGCGTAAATGGAATTACAAAGTGGGTGAATAAATAGTTATCATAAAAACCTCACTCAGTCTACTTTCACTCGGTTCTTTCATCAGGGTACCCTGGCTCACGTTCTTACCTAATAGCTTGCTGGTGTTCGCCGTCTGGCGCACTGTATGATGCACCGTTTAAATCTGCCTATCTTTTGCTGAAGTGGATTCCCATATCTGCAGATCGTGGTTTCATTCACGGGGTCTGGGGAGCGTCCACTTCATTCGATAGTTTTCTTTACAGATTTAAGTTAGTGTCACTTCACTCCGTTCAGGTCAGAATTTGTTTTAAGCGGGCACACAGTGTCAGAATCACGAGGTTTCCCTTAGTTAGGAGGATGACCGGTTGGTACTTCTTTCAATAGACAATTATTGTTAACACCACAGTTCGTAAAAAAAAAAATGTCGGAATGTTACTGATTGTAAATCTTTACTTGCCACACGGGCTGAAATGTACTTGAGTCTTTTTTTCTCTGGAAGAGTTAAATCAGGCTCGATGGGCCCGTTATTTCATTTAACCGTTAAAGTTCTTGTAAAGGTTATACACCAAGTCTTTAAGGAAAATGTTTGAGTTCTTCACAGATATTTCTCGTGTACTCAAACGCTGGCAAAGTTGGGTTACACCAGTTTTCACTGCATAAAGAAAAACAACATATCAAATACTTATACATACTATGTACTACGGTTATAACTTACATTATGAATTGCAAGCTGAGAACTTGACTTATCATTTAACACTCCCGTGAAATAAAATATTAGAAAATCAGTTGTGTACGACTTTTGCGCACAGGCGTATGTCAATCCTTTGCTGAAATACAGCTGTCTGCATTAGCTATAAATATATAACGTGACGTATGTATCGTCTGCCCATGCGCAGCCGAGCGGTCAGTTTTCCCGTGCTATTGATAAAATGTAAACAGCCCTGACGAGACGTGCCATGGTTGTGTTCCCGTGGATGTGTTATTCGGAATATTTTCGCAGTGGCTTTTAATAAGATTTGGTCGCCACGATTGAATAAGATGTGTTTATGGGCCGTCAAGTGCTACAGCTTCCATGGGAAGTATTGTGACTGTATTTTGAGGTAAACATTTTCGATTGTCAGCACATTTACATCGGCCGTCATACTTCGTTCACGTCCTGCTCGAACCTTAACGCTAGTCTCTTACGGCCAGAATTGAGATTTATGAACTGTATGCCTCTTACATTGTTTACCACGATGGACTGACACTGGACCTTAATGAATGCAATCTACCTAATGTTATTTATGCTGAATTATTGTTGGAGCTACTGTGAATAAATGTGGATGTGGACCAGTCTTCACCAACTCATTGATTAATCACTAACACTGTTGTACGAGCTAAGAACGATACTGTGTGGCTGTGTTCAGGTGAAAAGTATTATGCTAACCCTTCGTCTACTCAACCTAGCATTCGCGTAAACATCAGCAACGATTGAAGACATACTCACCAAGCCAGAACCTAACTGCCCCCGCATATAACATTCCTTGATAGCCATTACACAACAGATTTCTGGTGGCCGATATGGGGACGATTTATTTTTGGACTGTTCAACAACATCGGACAAAGTGAAACCACACCATGTTGTCTATTGTTTATGCATTATGAACTATTTCTGGAACTGTTTTGCATACTTTCCTCTGCGCATGGCATGAAATTGATGCGGGTGGAAATACATGACTGTGACGAAATTTTTCTGCTCATTGTACAACTGCTCAAATCATTGTGTTTTTGAAGAAAGACGTTACAGCAGAGTCCCAGTGAATGCTCCTTTTAAATCAAGTTCTGATTTACGTGTTATAGATCAGGCTGCTACACACCTGTTTTGGGAAGTTTTCAAAGCCCAACATTATCAAGTTGAACTTTCTGTAAGAAAAACTGCAATGATGTCGTGCTTCCTGCTATATTTGGATATCTAATAACTACATTATTGCTGCTCGACCTGTGATGTGCCCTTGCTACGTTGAAAACCTGTCCAGGAGATGCTGTGCGACAGATTCACCATCCTTGGCCCCAAGCTAAGTGGCTTTATGTGCACTTTTTGTGAACTGTGCTAAATTGGTCTGAGCTCGTTCTTATTTCTTGCATGTTATATCTGTACCTTTCTGTTAGCTTGTTTGTCCCTGTGGGTTTGGTTGGGAGGTGATTCGGTGAAAGAGGTTCAATCTCATTGATTCAATGGGCTCACACCGGATGTTTCGTTAGGTTTGCTTGTAGATTTCCAACAGTGGAATATCCGGCTGATATTCGCTGTGCGACTTAGGTCCTCTGACTGGTTTTCTTCGACCACTGTCTGTATAGGTGTGCCGTCTTGTGTTCTGTGCGTTGTCGTTGTATAGTATTTCTGCTTTAGTTGCACTAATTTTGTTCGTATCTGTTGGTCTCTCTTTGCTGTCTCTCAGTTACATACAAATTTTATGTTTATACACCGTGTCTCTGGTCCTGTGTTGTTCTGACTTAGCAATAAGCGTGTTCCAATTTGCTGTATTTTTCCTCTCTAGTTTGACATTTATATTCTTTTGTTGCTTACTGATGATGTCTTTTGTCGCTTAGTGCTTTATTCTGCTCCAAAATATTTTTTTTCTCTTATCTATATTTATATTTGTTGTCTTTTTCATTATTTTTTTTCTTACCATTCATTGATTGCATTGCTAATTGCCATTTGTATTATTGATTATACAAATCTGGCAATTACTTAATACTTGATGAACATTGATACAAAATGGCTACCTTGGACTATTTTGTTAAACAAGGCAAAGCCTTTGCCATGGAAGGAGAAGCCCTAAAAGAATTTGCTATGACTGAATATCAGAAACATAGGGCTGAAGAATTGGCCAGAGAAAATAGAAATGAAGAACTGGCCAGAGAAACTAGAAATGAACAATTGGCCAGAGAAAAAAGAAATGAAGAATTAGCTGAGAAGAGAAGAGCTGAAGATTTAGCCAGCCAAGAGAAACTTAAAATACTTGAGCATGAGGACAAACTTAAAATACTTGCGATGGAAGCAGAAGATAAAAAAAAGATTACATGATGAAAAGATGTTATCCTTAGAACTTGAATTGTTTGTTTTTTTTTTGGGGGGTTTGTTTTTTCTTCGGGTAAACTCAAGTTGCTAAATATTAAACAAAACAATTCTGAGAGTCAAAGTTCCTCAAACAAACATGTTTCAGGATCTGGTAGATTTCGCTTGCCTACTTTCAAACCCAACGTAGACGATATTTCTTGCTTCCTTAATCGCTTTCAGACTGTGTGTGAGGCACATGAAATTGATAAATCTGAATGGTGTAGTAGATTGATGGAATTCCTCACAGGGGATGCACTAACCTCGGTTTGTACCATGGACGGTCACAGTAGGAATAACTATGAAGCTGCCAGAGCTTTATTGCTTAAACTTTACCAATTGGATGAAAATGGCTATCGCATGCGTTTTAAAAACATGTTGCTTGAAACAGGGAAGGAATTCTCGAAATTTATTGCTGCCATAAAATTAACATTCAACAGATGGGTTGAATTAGCGAAAATTCCATAAACATATGAGGCACTAATGGACTTAATGCTCAGAGACAAAGTGTTGTCTTCTATTAACCAGCGGTTCCTATCATACCTTCATGAACGGAAACCTACGGATTTGACATTGGTGGAAGAATTGGGAAGACAGTTTATTACCGCTCACCCAGGCACATGTGTGAGTAACTCTCACATCAAAGAGGCTCTACCTGTGGCATTAGCGTCATCTTGGAACAACAAAAACATAAGACCAAGGTCTCAGAGTCTCGACAGGAATTTTGGTCGTGGTAGAGGTAATAACTATGGGTACTTTCAAGGTGGTAACTCTTACGATAATCAATCTGCCCCGTCTAGAGGAAATTTTAGACAATTTCGGGGACCAGAACAGAACCAATTCCAACCACAGAAAGGATGGAAACGAAATGATAATTTTTTCAGGAGTAGAGGAAATTGGAATGGTAATAGATACAGTAACCAATATGCAACTCCTAGAAGGTCTAATTATTCACAGGACAATAGAAACCGGAATTATTCTTATAATAATCAGAATGATAACCATCCCTTCCGCTCTCGGAGCGTTGAACGTACAAACTATCATGCTAACTCAGCACAATCTGCTGATTCATCTAGTGCTACTCAAAGTAATCCTTCGGTAAATCAGGCTGCTGCTTGTTCTTTTTTTGACTTTGATGCTGCTTCGCAGTGTCCTGATTGCCGAACTTTATTTCAGCCTAACGTGGTATCTACATTAAGATGCGGTCATCTACTCCCTACAATGACAGCACTTGCTGCTCATGATGGCACAGGCACCTTACATTTTCATAACGGCCTACTAAACGATACGCAGGTATCTGTGCTTAGAGATACTGGCTGCACAACGGTGGGAGTTCGCCAATCTCTAGTGCACCCATCATGCTCCACTTGAGAATTTGTTAAATGTGTCACATTTGGGGGAACGGTAGAGTTCTATCCCACAGCTATCGTTCACATAGCGACTCCATTTTTTACAGGGAGAATTAAAGTGTGTCTTTTAAAAAACCCAATCACTGACCTCATTGTTGGCCGCATCCATGGTGGCAAAGATTGCACACCTAGTGAAATTATTGAGTGGGAAAGGCAAAACATTTTAACTGCAAATGCAGTAACAACAAGGGCTCAAACACAAGCCCAAGCGATTGATAACATTGTGCGTGAAAATCAGGATTATGATTTTCATGCTACTATTAACAAAGAATCTTTTGCAACGCTGCAAAGAGATGATGATTCTTTGCAGAAATTTTTTCGTTTGGTAAGTGGTGAGGAGATGCTTGTAAATAATGCCCCTCGTCAATGGTACATCCTTATGAATGGTATCCTGATCAGAATGTTTAAAGATTCTTCTGCTCTTAAACAACAGGTCATGGTTCCAAAACAGTTTAGAACTTATATCCTGCAACACGCCCATGATTCTCATTAGGCTGGCCACATGGGCTACTCTAGGACAAGGTCCAGAGTGCTCTCTTCCTTCTTTTGGCCTGGTGTATCTAGGGATGTTGCTACGTATTGTCGCTCCTGTGTTACTTGTCAGGAAGTCAAAGCAAAGGGAGCCTATCACATGGCACCGATACATTCTTCAGATATACCTGTACGTCCCATTGAGAAGATGGCCATAGACATTATTGGCCCACTTCCTGTTATGTCAGCTAGAGGACACAGGTATGTCCTCACATGTATTGACATGTGCACGCGCTGGCCAGAGGCTATACCTCTGAAGAATATCACCACCTCAGACGTGGCTAATGCTCTTTTCTTAATCTTTTCCAGGCTAGGTTTCCCTAGAAAACTTCTATTAGACAGAGGTACTCAGTTTGTCTCCGAGGCCGTGACTGGTGTTATGCAACAACTAAACATTGACAGATCGCTTAGCTCCGTGTATCATCCAATGAGCAATGGTATGGTAGAACGGCTAAATAGGACGCTTAAACAATTATTAGGCAAAGTTACAGTCAGCTATCCACAAGACTGGGACAGGGTTTTACCCGCCGTGCTGTTTGCGTACCGTGAGTACCAAATGAACAGACCGGTTTCTCGCCATTCGAGCTTGTCTTCGGAGCTAAACCTAGAGGTCCTATGTCTCTTATTAAAGATTTGCTCACTGACGCAGAAATGACTCAAGACACCAAGTCATCTTACGAGTATGTCGTAAACCTCCGACGTAAGATAATTGATGCTTGTCAGTTAGCAACAGCATCTTCTGAAACTGCTAAAGAAAAAGCTCGTCAGTTTCAGAATAGTAACAGACGACTAAGACACCTGGTGCCTGGGGATGAAGCCTTTGTGCTTCTTTCTAGAAAGGACAACAGACTACTCATTGCTTGGAGTGGTCCTTACAGAGTTATTTCACGCATTTCCGATGTTGACTATGTACTTGAAGTTAAGTGAAAAAACAAAACTTTCCATATAAACATGCTCAAAGAATTCCATACTCGACCTGAATATCTTCAGGCTGTCTTTCATGCAGTAAATGAGCCCACAAGGCATACTACTCATTTTTCTTCCCTGTCTGTGATTCAGGAGGAAGAATCTGCTTTTCCTGACTTACCTATGGATCTTCCTGTCATGCCTTTAACTGCTACTGAGACGTGGAAGGATGTTTCTATCTGTACGGATTTATCATCCGACCAACGCCAGCAGGTGTCTGATCTTCTTCAATCTGTCCCAGATGTTCTGACAGACATCCCTGGTCACACATCGGTTATCACTCATGATATCCTTCTCACGGATGATCGACCTATTCGAGTTCGACCATACCCCATTCCTATCCATTTTCAGGATAAGGTTAATAAAGAACTTGACGACATGCTTCGTTTGGGTATTATCGAACCATCAAATTCTGCATTTGCTTTCCCGATGGTCATTGTTAGAAAGAAGGATAACAATATAAGACTATGTATTGACTATCGCAAACTTAATAATATTACTGTCTTTGATGCTGAGCCTTTACCTTTATTAGAAGACCTTTTGCCAAGACTTGCTTCAGCTTTTTTTTCACTGAGTTTTATCTCACTAAAGGATACTGGCAGGTTCCTTTATCTGAAACTGCTAAGCTCCTCACTGCTTTTACAATACCTAAGGGGTTATTTCAATGGAATTTTATGTCCTTTGGACTGATGAATGCTCCTGCCACATTTGTCAGGATGATGCGTAAGATTTTTTCTAACAGGTCTGATATTATTACATATATAGATGACATATGTCTCTTTACTACTTCTTGGGAAAATCATTTCTTATATCTCACTTCACTGCTGGACTCTTTACGTTCACACCATCTAACTGCCAGACCTTCTAAAATTTTTGTCGGTTTTGGAGAAATATCATTCCTTGGTCATAGAGTTGGTCATGGTTTCCTTAAAACTGAACTATCTAATGTGTCCAAGATTTTGAACATATCTGTGCCCACAACTAAGAAACAAGTGCGCAGTATTCTCGGCCTTATTCAATTTTACAGTCGATTCATTTCGAATCTATCCAATCTCACTGCTGATCTGTCTGCTTTATTAAGAAAGGGCTCTCCCAATCATGTGCACTGGTCTCAAGAGTGCCAAGCAGCCTTAGCTCATATTAAAAATTTATTTTCAACCCCTCCAATATTGAGGCTACCAAATAAAATCTTGACATTCTATCTTCGCACAGATGCGTCTTCCAAAGGTGTTGGTGCCGTATTGATGCAGAATTTCGACGGTACACTTTACCCTAACTTGTACATATCACGGAAGTTGACGGACGCAGAAAGAAGATATCCAGCAATCGAGCGCGAATTGCTCGCCATCGTATGGGCTGTTTTGAAACTGGAGAGGTACCTTCTTGGATCAAGATTTATTATACAATCAGACCAGCGCTCTCTGTCATTCCTCATAAAATCGAACCACAAGAATCCTAGGGTTGCGCGCTATTCTATTTTGATGCAATCGTTCGCATTTGATGTACAAGCTATTCCGGGCACTGAAAATGTGTTAGCTGATTTACTCTCCCGCTGCCCTCAACAAGACTTTAACGATACTAATTAACATTATTATGTGATCCAAATATAAGCGCATGGTTGACATTCAGTACTGCTGCGTGACTTTCAAATGTATTTACGTGATCCACTCATTTATATTGGATGATTGACTTTCGATACCTTCATATTATGAGGACCTGAACATTTTGTTGCTTAGTAACAATCTACTTTCGTGTCAAATGGATAACTCTACTTCAGTGCTATAAGCACATGTGAAAGACATATGGTTGCCAATTAGAAACAATGCAGTACCATATTTACTAATAGATCAGTATGAAAACTACATGATGTATAAATTCTTGTAACTTTTTCTTTTTTTTCCTTCTTAATGTTCCCTAAAAGACATAACCCTACTTATATTTCGCATGTTTATTAGTTTGATTCTCTTTATGTAACAATTCTCTTATGCTATAGTGATATCATTACTTTAACATACATATTACAAGATGATCTTTTCTTTATTGCATTATTAGTTTACATTTCTTTGTTTCTGCCTCTCATATTCTTATGATAATGTATTGACCGATGACAGTCTTTTTCATGCACTTTCATTAATATTTCCAGTAGATTTGACTTCGACTGGACGTTGAGAATTTATTGTTTTACTGTTGACGATTTTTGATTATGATGTACTTAATTTTGGCCGTTCTTTCATTCGGGGAATGTTTGAAAAAAAAATTTGTTTTTTTTTTTCGCCGAGAGGACGGGGTGGTTGTTGTGTACGTCTTTTGCGCACAGGCGTATGTCAATCCTTTGCTGAAATACAGCTGTCTGCATTAGCTATAAATATATAACGTGACGTATGTATCGTCTGCCCATGCGCAGCCGAGCGGTCAGTTTTCCCGTGCTATTGATAAAATGTAAACAGCCCTGACGAGACGTGCCATGGTTGTGTTCCCGTGGTGGATGTGTTATTCGGAATATTTTCGCAGTGGCTTTTAATAAGATTTGGTCGCCACGACTGAATAAGATGTGTTTATGGGCTGTCAAGTGTTACAGCTTCCATGGGAAGTATTGAGACTGTATTTTGAGGTAAACATTTTCGATTGTCAGCACATTTACATCGGCCGCCATACTTAGTTCACGTACTGCTCGAACCTGAACGCTAGTCTCTTACGGCCAGAATTGAGATTTATGAATTGTATGCCTCTTACATTGTTTACCACGATGGACTGACACTGGACCTTAATGAATGCAATCTACCTAATGTTATTTATGCTGAGTTATTGTTGGAGCTACTGTGAATAAATGTGGATGTGGACCAGTCTTCACCAACTCATTGATTAATCACTAACACTGTTGTACGAGCTAAGAACGATACTGTGTGGCTGTGTTCAGGTGAAAAGTATTATGCTAACCCTTCGTCTACTCAACCTAGCATTCGCATAAACATCAGCAACGATTGAAGACATACTCACCAAGCCAGAACCTAACTGCCCCCGCATATAACATTCCTTGATAGCCATTACACAGCAGTTGGGTTACCCCAGTTTTCAATGCATAAAGAAAAACAACATACCAAATACTTATACATACTATGTACTAATTTATAACTTACATTATGAACTGCAAGCTGAGAACTTGACTTATCATTTAACACTCCCGTGAAATAAAATATTAGAAAATCAGTCATCATGAATTAGAAATACGTGGATATTTCGTGAATACTCAATGATGAATCAGTGCAGTTGTCGCATATGGAAATTTCACAGAAGGTGAAGTAGTATGGGGAGGATGATGTGTAAGTAATGCACATCGACCTTTAGGCACTAGTTTTCACAGATGTGAGCTAGTGTTGAGGGAAAGAGTTAACAGAAGGGCGCAGGTTGGTGTCAGTGATTCTCTCACATTTTAGACTACCAACTCTTGTATTTTTCTGGCGACGACTAACTTTTTCTTACTCTAATCTTTTTTTGAAGGTGAACTAGTAGTAACAGGTAATACAATGAGGGTTGAGTATTGTAAAATGTGGGAGGAGCTTGTACAATGTCACTGCTGTGTTAATTGATACCAGGCATGCTCCAGTCTACCCAGCGGTACTGTAAATGGGTAACTCACTCTAGTCCTGAGTTAGGGAAGGCAAAGGCAGCTGTAAGAAGTAGTTTCCCTCAGAGGCTCCAGGAGGAGCAGGCCCTTAACTTGGTCAATTCAACCGACGCAGGATGGTGTAAATATGGAGTGAGAGTGTAGAGTGTTATAAACGCGAATGATGGAATGTTCGTATCTTGACCAATCTAAAGCACTCATTCACTCATGTCTATAAGGCACCAATGCAGACTGCTGGAATCTTTTCATACAGTTTATTCAGACGCACATACTGGGACAGAACGAATAGATCATAAGTACATGTTGACACATCAATCTTCAGGCATGAATAGTAGATCCCATGTCATGGAACATTCAAATATAATGGGTGGTACAAAACAGCATCCAATGTTCTAATACATTATGGCCGCATCCCCTATCTGACTGAACGCGTCAGTAAAGGCGGATCGGTAAACAAATGAAGAGTTCGATGGACGAACCTTCTTTCCCTTGCTAAGTTCTTAGGTTGCTTATATTCAATGTTTATATCATACTGTGAAACCACGATAAGGGGGTTTCATATAAATGAGATCTCCATGCCACTGTCCGAATAGTAAGATACACGACCCGTTCTCTGGACAGTGATCCATCATGATGACAGGAATACAAAAATGGCCTCCTTCCCTGAGCTTTCGCTCACTCGCCCAGCAGAAGAATAATCATCAGCCAAAGTTGATTCAAAACTTGAATAAGTATAACTTTCCAGAGTTACCATACAGTCCCTTTGTCAGAAGGTTACTTCATGAAGACATAAGCGCTGATGGAACCTGTCATCTACAACAATGTCTAGTTAAACGACCAACGATGCACGAAAATACGTTGCTTCATCTAGGTCTAACCATAAGGAGATCGTCAAAAGGGAGTGGATTTACCTTGAGTCCGAATAGTACATAATACAGTACATGAGGAGAGTCTCTAACACTATAATCTTGTAGAAACACAATCTCCTACTGAAGAAATCACTTCATAAATCATTTTCCACTCTAGAAAGGACCAACCCTGGAAATGCGTGACCAGCCATTGTAGGCGGCAATATCGGAACTCATCACGACTCGCCAAGACAACCAATACCTCCGCTAGAGCCTACCCATACAAAATATACAATATAGGACTGAATCTACTTGCACTAATAATATGTAATGCATATGAATTCAGGCCATAAACATTCTAAGAACGATCAATCTATTTTCTGGCTATGACAAATGATGAATGCCAAAATATAAGTATTCTTACGCCCGATCAATATCAAGGGAGATTATCCATATAATCAAACGTATGAATCAAACATGGATTTTCTGGCTTTACAAAAGAAAGCATTTTCGTACCCAATTAAATACAACAATATATTTTCCATATTAAATAGACATATCGTACATTTGTAATCCGTGCATTCAAAAATATGTATGCAACAGATTACCACACCCCCCGGGAAAAAAAATGGTACATTTTTTTTTGAACCTAATGTAAGGAAAAGTCGTCATATAGCACGACCAATGAGAATCTATCTCAGGATTCAGAGAAAATTTTTCTCTGAGTATAAATATCTCCAGAGAGGTGTCACCAACGCATAACACAATACTGGCAATGCCACAATTTGTGCAATAGTTCATCTTAGGTATCTTAACATTATGATCACCAAATAAGAAAAATATCAAAAACCTGCGGTGAATATACATCAATGCACCGCTAAGTAGTGATACAGACAATGTATGATATATTACATATAAATACATACTTTAACATAGGAAAAACTGTAGTAAAGTCAGACATGTTAGAAATCTCAAGATCTGACAGTTAAGTGGAATCATGTGGGCATCTCGATAAGATATGCGCCATCACATTTTCTGAACCACGGATAGCTCGCACCGAAAAATGAAAAGGCTGAAGAGCAATCGCGTATCGCGTTGATCTCGCGCTCTTCAGATTTTTAGTCTGAATAGCTGTAAGAGTTTTCTGGTCAGTCTCCACAATAAAATGCGCGCCAAGAAGAAATCTTTGAAGTTTAAGGATTGACCAAACCATAGCCAATAATTCACGGTCTAAGACCGAGTAATTTCTCTCTGCGGCATTAAGTTTTCGAGAAATATACATCACTGGATGCAGAGTTCCAGAGTACTCTTGCATTAGTGCCGCTCCAATCCCAGTGGATGAAGCGTCACTACGAAGAATAAATGTCTTATCTTTAGTAGGTAACACCAAGATAGGTGAAGTAGAAAACATCGTTTTAACCTTATCCAAAGAGGATTGACATTCTTGAGTCCAATTGACTATATTAGGAGACCCTTTCTTTAACAAAGAAGAAAGAGGTGACATAATTGAGGACAGATTCGGAATGAATCGTCCATAAAATTGTATGAGACCTAAGAGACTTCGCACTTGCTTTTTAGTCTTAGGCATAGAAATGTTAAGTATCTTACTTGTATTATGGTCTTCTGTTTTTAGAAAACCATGACCAACCCGGTGACCTAAGAAAGATATTTCGCTAAAACCAATAAATGCTTTAGATGGTTTCGCTGTCAGGTTATGCTCGCGTAAGATAGACAATAGTTCATTTATCCCATTATAGTGATCATTCCAAGTATCACTGAAAAGACAGATGTCATCAAGATATGCAATGACATCTGAGCGATGAGATAGGATTCGACGCATCATGCGTACGAATGTCGCTGGGGCATTCATAAGGCCGAAAGGCATGAAATTCCATTGGAATAGACCCCTTGGCGTCGAAAAAGCAGTAAACGGTTTGGCGTGTTCGGATAGTGGGACTTGCCAATATCCCTTAGACAAATCGAGTTTAGTAAAGAAATGAGAATTCGATAGTCTAGTAAGTAGCTCTTCAAGTAAAGGCATAGGTTCAGCATCAAATTTCGTCACTTGGTTCAATTTGCGATAATCAACACAAAGACGTATGTTGTTGTCTTTTTTTCGCATGATAACCATCGGTGAAGAATATGCTGATGTGGATGGTTCAATTATTTCCAACTCTATCATTTCATCCAACTCTTTTTCTACCTGTGCTTGAAAATGTATCGGGATAGGATACGGTCTGACTCTTATAGGATTATGGTCAGTAAGAATAATGTCGTGTTCAATGACATTAGTTCGACCAGGAATGTCTGTAAGGACATCCTGAAATTGTTGTAACATAGCAGAAACTTGTTTCTGTTCTCCTGGAGATAATTCAGGAAAAATCGCAACATCTTTCCATGACTCATTAGAATGAAGCGGAATCATTGGAAAAGGGAGATTCACATCTGAGAAACTCGTTTCCTCATCCTGTATTACTGACAGTGATGAGTAATGTCCATGTGGGACTGGTGAATCGTCCGTTGCCTGGAAAACAGGTTGTAAATAATCCGGACGTTCGTGGAATTCCGTGAGCATGTTGATGTGGAAGGTCGTATGCTTCCCATCAGTATCGACAATATAGTCGACATCGGAAACTTTTGATATTACATCGTACGGACCTTTCCAAGAAATAAGGAGTCTGTTTTCTCTACAAGGTAGCAGGACCAATACTTTGTCACCTGGACAGAGTTGTCGCAAGCGTCTGGTCTTATTGGCAAATTGCCTTGCTTTCTGTTTCGCAAATTCAGAAGAAGCAGTTGCCAATTTGCATGCTTCAATAATCTTGTGTCTAAGTGCAATGACATATTCATAAGAGGATTTTGTGTCATCGACAATATTATCAGCAGTTATGAGATCATGAAGTAGAGACATAGGACCTCGCGGTTTCGCGCCAAAGACAAGTTCAAAGGGAGAAAATCCTGTATGTTCATTGGCGACCTCTCTGTATGCAAAGAGAGCCGCGGGTAAAACCCTGTCCCAATCCTGAGGATGATCCTCAGTTATCTTACCTAATAGGTTTTTCAGAGTTCTGTTAAGACGCTCTACCATGCCATTGGACAAAGGATGATAAATACTACTCAGAGATCTTTCTATCTTAAGAGTTGACATCACTTGAGACATGGTATCCGATACGAGTTGGGTACCATGGTCTGACAATATTTCTCCTGGAAATCCCAGACGAGAGAATATAAGCCAAAGAGCATCTGCAATATCAGCAGTAGTTATGCTCTTCAGAGGGATAGCCTCTGGCCAACGTGTGCACATATCAACACACGTCAAGATATATTGGTGTCCTCTAGCAGACTTTGTCTTAAATGGACCAATGATGTCTATCGCCATTTTTTGAAATGGTCGAATTGGAATATCTGCAGCCTGAATAGGTGCAGCATGGCGTGGACCTTTGGATTTAACTTCCTGACATACCCTACAGGATCGACAATAGATCTGTATGTCCTTGTTCACAAACGGCCAAAAGAAAAGACGCAAGAACTCTAGATTTAGTACGGGAAAAACCCATATGCCCAGCACACTGAGAATCATGAGCGTGCTGTAAGATTTTAAGTCTCATATTTTTAGGCACAAGAATTTGAGAGTGAATGGACTTAGCGGAGTCTTGTACCATACGTACAAGTACCCCATTCTTCATCGTAATCCAAGATTTACGATTCGTGTCCTTATTCGGATCACCTTCTTTTGCTAGAGTAAAGAATTTCTTTAGAGTAGGATCATCTTCCTGCTGTTTTATAAAGGAATCATGCGAAATCTCCAAGGGATCACCTTGGTTCTGGTCATCATTATCTCCAGAAGGCGAAGATTGCGGCATGTTTAGAGCTTGAGCTCTAGTGACTACAGCATTTGCAGTATGCATATTATCACTTTCCCACTCGGCAATTTGTTGCGGAGTGCATTCTTTTGCACCATGAATGCGACCGACGATAAGATCAGCGATCGGATTCGGCAGAAGACATGCGTGCACATCTCCTGTAAAGAAGGGAGTAGAAATGTGGATAATGGCAGTGGAGTACTTCTCCAATGTGCCACCAAATGTTATGCATTTGATTATTTTGCCAGTGGCTCGAGAAGGATCTATGAGTGACTGCCTCACTCCAATGGTTGTGCACCCGGAATCAAAGAGAATTGAGACCGGAGTACCATCTACTAAACCATTATTTAATTTAAGAGCCCCTCTTCCATCATGCGCGACTGACGCAGGGAGCGCGGGAAGAGGATGACCACAGCTTAAAGTCGAAACTGTGGTTGGCTCGAATAATGTTTTGCATTGGGAACACTGAAATGCTCTGTCAAAATCGAAAGCAGAACATTCCACATTATTAGAGTCTTTCTTATCATTGGTTTGCTTACCGGCTTCATGAAACTCTTGTTGTGCAGAGTTAGCCTGGTAATGAGATTTACCATGTCTTTTGTGTTGTGATCTACCTCGATTATTGTTGCCTCTGTAATTATTATTCCCTCTGTTATAACCCCTGTTTGGGTTTGAGTCATAATGTTCATCATTATAATCATCCTGTTCATTATAGTGAGAATCCCTGTAGGATTGATCCCGTTGTGTCCAAGAAGGAACACCCTGGTAATTTCTATTATTACTTCCTCTACGGAAATTTCTATAGTTATGGCCACCCCTGTATCGAGGACTGTCAACCCGTTTCCAGAATTTAGAAGAAGAACCCTGATTTGGTTGGTTACCTTGGTTTTGATGATTACGCCAATTAACCCTTTTGTCAAATTTATTTTGAGCTCCCTGAAAGTTGTGTGGGTACTTGGGAATGTATTGTGTTGCTGAAGCAACCGGCATACCCTATTTAATCTTAGTGTTGCTAAGAGTTACGTCCGGGTGTGCCGTAACATATTGGTCACAATATTCTTGCATTTGTTTTAGTGTTTGTGGCTTACGCTCGTGTAGAAATTCAAGGAAATGTTTATTGATAGAAGACATGACCTTGTCTCTGAGCAACAAATCCATAAGAGCATCATATGTTTTCTCTATTTTGGATAATTCAATCCATCGTTGAAATGTAAGACGTATTTTCCCAATGAATTCTGAGAATTCAACCCCCGTCTCAGGTACCATTCTTTTAAACAACATGCGATAACCTTCCTGTGGTAACTGAAACTTCTTAATCAAGGCTGCCCTAATAACAACATAATTATCCTTGTCAGCCTCTTCAACCAAACATAGACTAGTGAGAGAATCGCCTGTTAGATTCTCAGATAATTGGTTAACATATTGCGATTTATCAACATTATGAGCCCGACAAGCACGTTCAAACCTCTGAAGCCAGAATGTTATATCATCACTGGCAGAATTGAATGTTGGTACTTAACTTTGTAAGTAAAGGGTTTACTATTACCACCAGGTGCCTGATTAACATTACTCATACTTGTCAATTTCAATTTCTCTAATTCAAACTCATGTTCTCTTATTGCTTTTCTCTCTTCAGCTTCTCTGTCTAATCTTTTCTGTTCAGTTTCTCTGTCTAATCTTTTCTGTTCAGTTTCTCTGTCTATTCTTTTTTGTTCAGCCTCAAATCTCCTTTCTTCTACCTGCATCTGCAATTTCTTTTGTTCAGCTTCAAATCTTTTATTTTCAGCAGCAGCTTCAGCTTCTCTGTCTAATCTTTTTTCTTCTTTTTGAAGCTTTCTCTCCTCTGCAGCAGCTTTTCTTTCCTCAGCAGCAGCTTCTAATCTTTTTTCTTCTATTTGAAGTTTTCTCTCTTCTGCCTTCAATACCATAGAGAATTGAGCAGTTGGCCATTCTTCTAACTCTTTACCAGTCTTATCAAGGGATTTCCCTTGTGTAATAAAGTAATCTAATGTAGACATCCTGTCTTATTAAATCAGAAACCTGAAAAAGTAAATAAATTACCTTATTTCACTTTCATGGGAGACAAGTCTATACTATAGACTTAGTCTTAGTGAAAACCTTGTATGGTTATTTTGTTTATAATATAACCAATGATAACTTGAGTACCTGTGGAAAACAATATCTGTATATCCCAAACACTGTGGGAGACAAGCCTTACAAAGGTCTTGTATACTTCCTTAATGTAATCAATGATCATTTGAGTACCTGTGGAAAATAATATTTTCTATCCCCACACTGGCCACCACTGTAAAATGTGGGAGGAGCTTGTACAATGTCACTGCTGTGTTCATTGATACCAGGCATGCTCCAGTCTACCCAGCGGTACTGTAAATGGGTAACTCACTCTAGTCCTGAGTTAGGGAAGGCAAAGGCAGCTGTAAGAAGTAGTTTCCCTCTGAGGCTCCAGGAGGAGCAGGCCCTTAACTTGGTCAATTCAACCGACGCAGGATGGTGTAAATATGGAGTGAGAGTGTAGAGTGTTATAAACGCGAATGATGGAATGTTCGTATCTTGACCAATCTAAAGCACTCATTCACTCATGTCTATAAGGCACCAATGCAGACTGCTGGAATCTTTTCATACAGTTTATTCAGACGCACATACTGGGACAGAACGAATAGATCATAAGTACATGTTGACACATCAATCTTCAGGCATGAATAGTAGATCCCATGTCATGGAACATTCAAATATAATGGGTGGTACAAAACAGCATCCAATGTTCTAATACATTATGGCCGCATCCCCTATCTGACTGAACGCGTCAGTAAAGGCGGATCGGTAAACAAATGAAGAGTTCGATGGACGAACCTTCTTTCCCTTGCTAAGTTCTTAGGTTGCTTATATTCAATGTTTATATCATACTGTGAAACCACGATAAGGGGGTTTCATATAAATGAGATCTCCATGCCACTGTCCGAATAGTAAGATACACGACCCGTTCTCTGGACAGTGATCCATCATGATGACAGGAATACAAAAATTGCCTCCTTCCCTGAGCTTTCGCTCACTCGCCCAGCAGAAGAATAATCATCAGCCAAAGTTGATTCAAAACTTGAATAAGTATAACTTTCCAGAGTTACCATACAGTCCCTTTGTCAGAAGGTTACTTCATGAAGACATAAGCGCTGATGGAACCTGTCATCTACAACAATGTCTAGTTAAACGACCAACGATGCACGAAAATACGTTGCTTCATCTAGGTCTAACCATAAGGAGATCGTCAAAAGGAAGTGGATTTACCTTGAGTCCGAATAGTACATAATACAGTACATGAGGAGAGTCTCTAACACTATAATCTTGTAGAAACACAATCTCCTACTGAAGAAATCACTTCATAAATCATTTTCCACTCTAGAAAGGACCAACCCTGGAAATGCGTGACCAGCCATTGTAGGCGGCAATATCGGAACTCATCACGACTCGCCAAGACAACCAATACCTCCGCTAGAGCGGCATAAAGAATATAGTCCTGTCTACCCATACAAAATATACAATTTAGGACTGAATCTACTTGCACTAATAATATGTAATACATATGAATTCAGGCCATAAACATTCTATGAACGATCAATCTATTTTCTGGCTATGACAAATGATGAATGCCAAAATATAAGTATTCTTACGCCCGATCAATATCAAGGGAGATTATCCATATAATCAAACGTATGAATCAAACATGGATTTTCTGGCTTTACAAAAGAAAGCATTTTCGTACCCAATTAAATACAACAATATATTTTCCATATTAAATAGACATATCGTACATTTGTAATCTGTGCATTCAAAAATATGTATGCAACAGTATGTTTTTCTGAACAGAACATACAATCTACTAAGTCAAACTCAGAATGATAGTGAGTTACAGAATGTACATAATTACTTTAATTACAGTAGAAAAATAAAATCAATGTTGACATGTACTTTAAATAAAATAAATACTAGGAAATTTAGAACTGTCAGTGTCTTTGGTTCAGATAAGAATAAGAGGCTATTGTCCTCACTAACAAAAGTTTATTCCTATGGCTATTTCTTGGAAATGTGAATTCTGATTTTAGTCTGGGTTTTACGTAGATTTATCTGCTTGAACTTCTCCTGGGTGTCCCAGTAGGTAGGGATTACCAACTGGAGAATCTGATTTAGTTGATCTACAGTCCAAGAGATGACTAGGCTTTTTGTTAACCTGGTTGTGAAGTTGCGTTCTAATGTTCATGTGCTGATGAGGTGTTGACTGCTTAAATGCTGTAGACTGCTCATATGCTGTAGATTGCTCACATGCTGTATAGACTGCTCAGGGTTGCTGGCTTGTGAACACCGTTAGGTTTGAGACGTAAGCACTAGTACTCTCTGTACCATAGAGCAACTAGGCGGTTTACTCGCAACAATTTACAGCAATCAAAATCCAGAAACTGGCTAGGATTCTGCAACTGCGCTGTGGAAGACAATACAGGCAATCACAATCTTCTGTTTTATACAGATATATTACCTACAGCCACTACGGACATTTCGTCTCAGAATGGTGCCTAATAATATATTTACCTGAAACCGTAACGTCAGTCTTCCTTAAAGGCGACTGTCCATTTGTTTACAAATTCATGTCTAGCAGTAGTCTCACAATCAGGTCGGGTCAGTCAGGTCAGCCTTTGTTATAAGCAGACGCCTGGCCGTGTGCGTTCATGCGTGACTGCATTGGAGGAATATTTCATTCACTCGTCCATTGAACAACATGGTTCTTCTCTCGTTCACAACAGCTTTCTTCATCACATTCCCAAAATCATTAGAATGTAGTACTTTCAGATATCAGCCAGTACTTACATCATTATAATGCATCAATAACATTCAAAATACATAAATACAAAATAGCTATCATTCTAATGTAAAGAAATAAAAACCACAATATTAAGTATTTCACTCTTTACATCAATTAACTAATCCCTTGATATTAGAGTTAGCTAATTAAGCGAATACTGAGAGTTTGCGTACCGCTCAGGGCTTATCCACAGCTTAAGAAAATAGATTTTGAGTAGCGTTACTCTCAAATCACATATACTGTAGGTATGAGGTATTTTGAGGCTTCTCTTCTATAACTTATAAGCGTGCGTTGTCTTCCAACGGTTAATCAGCAAGTGATCTTAAAACTCAGCATTTGTTCGCATGAAGTTAAAACATTTTCTGATTCCCACGCCAAGAGTTAATTATTTCCCGTCTCTTGCTTAGACACGTACCAAAATTTATCGTGGCGGTTTTCAGTTGACCACTGAACACCGAAATATGATACTCTGGGAACCACTGTCTTTTCGACTAAGCGAATAAATCACATAGACGTTCCTAAAGAAATAACTTTAAGTGCCTTTGTAGAAGAAGATAGAATTTGGGATCGTATGACAGGACTATTAGTGAAGACTTGAAAAACAGCTAAAGAAACGATCGCAGGTGCAAATATTTTCGTAGAGAAACAGACAAAATGTGAAGGAATAGAAAAGTAAGGAATTTAATCATAATCTAGACAAAACCTTCTAGCACTCTGTGACAGATACTCCCCAATTTAAAATAGTTGCAAACAATTCAAAGAGAGAAGGTCTTTGTCTAAATTATAAATTCCTTCTGTCACCCAACTTTTCAATTCTCTCGACCTTTGCCCGCTTGCTAACGCTCCACTTGGCCATGGCTCTACATTTTGAGAATCCCTGAAGTTCTGAGTTCTCAAAGAGCTAACTTTCGTATTTCCTTCGGGGCCCGTTCGTCCTGCCAAAATGCTGTACCCATTCACCTTTTCATACAAAAGACGGTTAGTATGAACTAGTTCGGAGCGTCCACTATCTGTTGTGAGTTCACTGCGCTTTGTCTGCCATTGTTCCGTGGCCCGCTTGAATGGGCGTGCAAAACATCCTTTGTCACGGTAACAATAAGATGTTTGACGGTGTTTCTCCCATGAGGCATAGGACATTCTCAGGTATCTGCTTAAGTCTGCTGCTATGTTTGACCTGCTCAGGCAGTCAGCAGTCCCGTTCTTTCTTTCTGGATTGAAAGTTTTCCATGCCCTACGTGGGTTATAAATAGCAACTCTCAAGTTTCCGAAACATCCCAAGTTTCCAGATAACTTGTTCATTGATAAATCACACCAAGATTGAGGGTAACTGGCGTTCAGGTTTGAAGGAGGAAGTTTTTGGTGGGTGAAAATCAACTTTATAGCTGTGAGCACAGGTGGTTTAATGCGAGAGTCATTCCCTCCATTCAACTTTCTGTCTATTCGCTGGTTATTCCTATTATCCATACTCTTCTCAACCACAGTCGTATTTTGTACCTCAGTCTCGGCTGAATGATTCTCAGCCTGGGTTTTTCCAATCACTGTTGTGATTTTCTCAAGTAAAATTTTGTTTGGATCTTTCAATGACCCTGGCGTATCTCCTCTATTTTGAAAATACGCATCTCCTTCTGTAAAACTAATCGTCTCCTTGGGATTGGGGAAACTGTTATAGAATGCCTTTTCGGCAGAAGTATGAACTCTCTCATTTTCATCCGTGCACTGATGTATAAAAGGGTCAGGCTTCGAGCTGACAACTTGCATTCCATTGTTTCTCTCGACGACGATATTTTGCCCGGTGTTAGTATGAGGGGTAACCTGTTCCTCTTGAACCGGGTCTTCGACTCTAATTAAAGAGCCCATTGTGTCTCTATGAGTCACATGTTTTATCCGACCTTTTGGTGGTTCCGCGTGTACCTTCAAAGGCTATTTCAGTTCTCCTAGAACTATGTAACTTCCCTTGTCGTTCACTCCGTAAGTGTCAACAATGAGAGGTTCCTCTGGGCTACTATTAAGCTCTCTGTCCTTTTGTTGCCCAAGTGTCATTAATTGCGGGATGGGGCCGTTACTGAAATTTTCTGTCTGCTTAGAAGTTTCTTTACAGTCTCCATTCCTCCGGGTTTTCCTTTCTTGAAGGGTTACCGTGTTTCTATTGCTTTTGTAGTCCTGAGCGCTTTTGTTGTGGTTATGAACTCGGTCTTTGTGTGCTTTCTGAGATTGAGCGAAGGCACGTTGTTGCTCATTAGAGATGTTCGGGGTGTCTTGCAAATTCCTTTTCTGACGTGTTCCTGACGAGAGTGTACTTTTCCTCATACTACCAGCATATATGTGCGTAGGTACCTTCACAAAGGGGTCATGACTTATCGAGTTCGATGTCCGCCTCTCTGCTTTGCCTAAACATGGGCTCTGAGTACTAAGTTGCGCTTCCTGTGGAGCAGAGGGTGCTTCCTCTTGAAATAATGGTTCATCTGACCTGGGAGTGGGGCTCTGGGATTCCGTGGCCTCATGACTAGTCATGGGTTTCAAATCTCTTGGCGAGTTTTGAATTTCCAGTGGCGGCGTCTTCAACTTAAGGTAGAGTTGAGCTTCCAGCTGTTCCTTCTCATAAGCTTCACTGCTTATGGCCTCTTCTTTCCACTTGGCTTCCTTCTCGTTCCAGTCGCGAGTCCATTTTTCATCACTCTCTATCATTTCCATCTCTGTTCTCGTGAAAAGTTCTGCCTGTTCTAAGACATGTTTCGCAATTAACTTTCTCGAGTAACCGCTTTCCTCGCCTTCCAAATAAGAGTCACTTATCCATGTATCTAGACATCTTATAATTTTTATGAAATCGTTCACTTTGTGATCTATCAGATATTGGAAAAACTGAGCTCTTAGTTCAGCTACTGCGTTCATTTTAGATCGCTGGGTAGGTAGTTCAATCTCTCAGTATACGCTGCACTAGTTTCCAGTTATTACTAATAATTCTATGAAGTATTGTAATAATAAACCACTGATCAATTTACAGAAGCTCGAGGTAATACTATTAAGTCTACTGACGTAATGTATCTCTTTTACTGATGCTAGTATAATTGATATTTTAATAATACTTATTTCTGCTGAATTAAGGTATTATTAACTTTAGACAGACGCTACACTTGCTTCCGATTATTACTAATAATTCTATGAAGTATTGTAATAATAACCACTGATCAATTTACTGAAGCTCGAGGTAATACTGTTAAGTCTACTGACGTAATGTATCCCTTTTCAGGAGACTAGTATAATTGATAGTTTTAATAATATACTTATTTCTGCTGAATTAAGATATTATTAACTTGAGCCAGACTCAAGTATAATTGATTTATTTTTAACCCTGTGTATACTCTTATTTCTTCTGAAGTAAGGTATTACAATTGCAGCCAGTCTTTCACACACACTCATCAACGTGTACGCTTAGTTATCTTAAGCCACTAATTAACTTAATGAGCTTAATTAATCTAAGTAACTTAATTAATTAAATAATTAATTAATTAATTCCAGGACCATTCAGATTTCACTTTCCTTATTCTACTGTGTAATTCCACAATTCTGTTCAGAAAATATAAGAAGTTTCGTTGTCTAGGGATATACAATAAATTCTACTCCAAGGTATTGATAGACTACTAGTTAAAGATTCAACAATTCTTCTGCAGATAGGTCACCAAAGGTAAGATTCCGGACTGAGCACCCAATTGTCGCATATGGAAATTTCACAGAAGGTGAAGTAGTATGGGGAGGATGATGTGTAAGTAATGCACATCGACCTTTAGGCACTAGTTTTCACAGATGTGAGCTAGTGTTGAGGGAAAGAGTTAACAGAAGGGCACAGGTTGGTGTCAGTGATTCTCTCACCTTTTAGACTACCAACTCTTGTATTTTTCTGGCGACGACTAACTCTTTCTTACTCTAATCTTTTTGAAGGTGAACTAGTAGTAACAGGTAATACAATGAGGGTTGAGTATGTTTTTCTGAACAGAACATACAATCTACTAAGTCAAACTCAGAATGATAGTGAGTTACAGAATGTACATAATTACTTTAATTACAGTAGAAAAATAAAATCAATGTTGACATGTACTTTAAATTAAAGAAATACTAGGAAATTTAGAACTGTCAGTGTCTTTGGTTCAGATAAGAATAAGAGGCTATTGTCCTCACTAACGAAAGTTTATTCCTATGGCTATTTCTTGGAAAAGTGAATTCTGATTTTGGTCTGGGTTTTACGTAGACTTATCTGCTTGAACTTCTCCTGGGCATCCCAGTAGATAGGGATTACCAACTGGAGAATCTGGTTCAGTTGATCTACAGTCCAAGAGATGACTAGGCTTTTTGTTAACCTGGTTGTGAAGTTGCGTTCTAATGTTCAGGTGCTGATGAGGTGTTGACTGCTTAAATGCTGTAGACTGCTCATATGCTGTAGACTGCTCATATGCTGTATAGACTGCTCAGGGTTGCTGACTTGTGAACACCGCTAGGTTTGAGACGTAAGCACTAGTTCTCTCTGTAGCATAGAGCAACTAGACGGTTTACTCGCAACAATTTACAGCAATCAAAATCCAGAAACTGGCTAGGATTCTGTAACTGCGCTGTGGAAGACAATACAGGCAATCACAATCTTCTGTTTTATACAGATATATTACCTACAGCCACTATGGACATTTCGTCTCAGAATGGTGCCTAATAATATATTTACCTGAAACCGTAACGTCAGTCTTCCTTAAAGGCGACTGTCCATTTGTTTACAAATTCCTGTCTAGCAGTAGTCTCACAATCAGGTCGGGTCAGTCAGGTCAGCCTTTGTTATAAGCAGACGCCTAGCCGTGTGCGTTCATGCGTGACTGCATTGGAGGAATATTTCATTCACTCGTCCATTGAACAACATGGTTCTTCTCTCGTTCACAACAGCTTTCTTCATCATATTCCCAAAATCATTAGAATGTAGTACTTTCAGATACCAGCCAGTACTTACATCATTATAATGCATCAATAACATTCAAAATACATAAAAACAAAATAGCTATCATTCTAATGTAAAGAAATAAAAACCACAATATTAAGTATTTCACTCTTTACATCAATTAACTAATCCCTTGATATTAGAGTTAGCTAATTAAGCGAATACTGAGAGTTTGCTTACCGCTCAGGACTTATCCACAGCTTAAGAAAATAGATTTTGAGTAGCGTTACTCTCAAATCACATATACTGTAGGTATGAGGTATTTTGAGGCTTCTCTTCTATAACTTATAAGCGTGCGTTGTCTTCCAACGGTTAATCAGCAAGTGATCTTAAAACTCAGCATTTGTTCGCATGAAGTTAAAACTTTTCCTGATTCCCACGCCAAGAGTTAATTATTTCCCTCTCTTGCTTAGACACGTACCAAAATCTATCGTGGCGGTTTTCAGTTGACCACTGAACACCAAAATATGATACTCTGGGAACCACTGTCTTTTCGACTAAGCGAATAAATCACATAGACGTTCCTAAAGAAATAACTTTAAGTGCCTTTGTAGAAGAAGATAGAATTTGGGATCGTATGACAGGACTATTAGTGAAGACTTGAAAAACAGCTAAAGAAACGATCGCAGGTGCAAATATTTTCGTAGAGAAACAGACAAAATGTGAAGGAATAGAAAAGTAAGGAATTTAAACATAATCTAGACGAAACCTTCTAGCACTCTGTGACAGCAGTTATAAGTTAGTTTAAAATATTCTCGACTGAGTATTTAGCAGTTAAATTAAATTCATTAAGCTGTATATTTGCCTGAATGGCGAGGGACACCTGTCTCAGTACAAGAAATAAAGGGATACTCACGTAAAATCAATGTCAGGTTAGACATAAAAATAATAACCTGAGATTTCGCCTCGAGTATTAGCGGGCGTACGCAAAAAAAAAAAAAAAAAAAAAAAAAAAAAAAAAAAAAAAAAATTAAGCTGTATGAGTTTACTCTAGAAATCATAATGTATTCTGCTTTCCACTGACACACGTCGCTATAAAATATAACTGACTTATAAATTATTCACTCTGTACAAAAGAACCTAGGGAAATAAAATAGGCGATTAAACACTTAGTCACTCGCAAAATACTAGATATATTATATTTACCTCAACACAGAACTACAGGCGATCGCACAACTTAGAATTATACGCTGATATATATATATTTGAAGTCTAGAAGCTCCGCAAATTGTCGAAACAAACTGAGAAACTTTGCTATACAGCTTATTCTTTTCACGAGCAACCTGTCTACTGCGAATCTTGAGGACTGAATGAAATACAGTTTAAAACTCTAGTTAATATCTTAAAACCCAGACAAAGGATGCACGCTATTTCCAAAACCAACGTCTCCCCTCTCTTAACACCTACGTTACCTTAGACGCATGCCGTAACTGCCAACAGTGCGTCTTTGACACCTACGTTAACAAACTAACCGTAGAGCGCGCGTGTCAGATGAAAATGCCAGACGATATGTCTGCTCTGAGCGAGCATGTCTGGCGCGTTCCACACCTTCAAGCCGCGAAACTTAGCCGAAGAAACTCTGTGTCAGGTGAAAAATGTAGACGGTATGTCTCATTAGATGGCAGTTTCCACACGTTTACGCCGAGAATCTAGCATAAAAATGCCGTGCCATGAGAAAAGTATAGACACATGTCTGCTTTCTGTGTCTGACGAAAGCGATATTCACAGTTTGTCGTCTATCTGCAGCGACTGACATCTGATGTAATAGAATGCGTTACCAGTGTATGAGAAAAACGGTAACGTCAGAATGGGAAAGAAATATATTTTTCGCAAACGAGCGAATGCGAAAAAATACAGGAAAAGGATATGTAGCGATAATAAAGTAGAGGACACGGGTAGAAAAGAAAGGAATATAGAAAATTTATTGATCATAAATCTCTATGCGACAGGTTGGTAACTCAGTTTCAGTCTCTGGTTTTAGCCTTTCTGAGAGAAACCGTGTGAGTGGTATTCCAAAACTCTTATTCGTGCAGCTCACCTTTCTATCCAGGACTTTTTGAGTTATATTCTTCCACTCTCCGTAAGTTCTGCTTTCTTTTCATGTGTCGTTTTCCGTAATTGGTTCTGATATTGATTTTATATCAAATTTTAATCATAAAATACAAAGCATCGTGCGTTATACTAACACCTTTACTAGCACGTTTCTCCAAAAGTACTTATTCCATCAATATTTTTCTTTGGCAAGCACAGAATTGGAGTTATCCTTGGTAAGATGAGACCATTTTCATCCATTTCTGATATTGCATACACTATTACAGTCACTAAGTCTAACCTGCAATTCGTACGGTTTTATTCTCTATAGCAAACTGTTGAAGCATTATCGATCGGTTTTCCAGCGAGCTCCTAATTTTTGATTGGTTGACCCATATTGTCTTCCAAGAATAGACAAGAATCGTGCCTGCAACACATGACATATTTTCCTTCTCTCATTCATTTACTAGGCAATGGTTAACATGCTACACGAAGTTATGACGAATAGCGCGGAAGAGAATGACAATAAATTATGAAAAGGTGGGAGAAAAAGCAAAGAGCCATCAATAGTTTCAAGGGCTTGGCAAAAGAAGCCAAAGATACAGTGTGGTAGGACTTTGCTACACAGGTGAGCACTGACAAAACACTACAGAAATTCTGGTCCTTAAATCGCAGAACGAATAGGAAAAGTACAGGCCAACAAATTCCTAACATTCTCAGCTCGACAGGTATAAGCGTGAAGACCGATGGCGAAAAGGGATATGCATTACTCGAGCATTATATTACTCAGCCAGATAAATGTTATAAAGCTGCCCGCCAAGTCCGTATCACGGGAAGCGACAGGAGAAGCAACATATATTTTGACCTCACATCCAAAGAAGACGTTACGAGCACTTTAGAATTCAGTAGGAACACTGCTCCAGGTCCTGATGGTGTACAGTATTAACACATTAAACAGATCGATGACACAGGCATTAAGAATGTGGTGAGTGTTTTCAACAACATAATAAGGATCCTGAGGTGCCAGAAGACTGGCTACATAATTACCTACAGCCATTTCCTAAACCCGGTAAAGACCCCACACTTCTCAGCGGCTATAGAATTATCACACCGCAGAATGTTTAAGTAACTATTAGAAAAGATAGTAGCACAAAAAAATAATGAATCACCTCGGAAATGCACAGATCCTACCTGATACTCTCGGCAGCTATAGGCCCATAAAAGTAAAATGGGGTAACGCTGGAACTTTTGTTTATGATGTGTAGGGGGTGTTCCAGGACAAGTGAGAAACGGTTGCTGTAGCAATTGACCTAGAGGATGCTTTTTACAGTGTGAACTTTACAACATTAATAAACTGGGTAATGCTTTGCAGTGTTAATCCTTGGCTTACAAGCTGGATAGTTGCTACTTTAACTGAGAGATAAGTGGCATTTCGCTTGGGAACATGGACATCAGACCCGATGCCCACTCGCCCGGGACTAGCTAGGGCTCTCCACTATCGCCGGTGCTGTTTAATATCTATGCAGCAAAAGTAACCACCATTCAGATAGCTGGGTTGGGACGAACAGTGACTTTTGCTAATGACATATTCATTTACAGAACTGGCTCTTACCGACAAGAAATGGTTAATAGCATGCATGGGATACTACAGGAGGCGTCTAAATTGTGCAAGGAAACTGGCTCTAAAGTCAATCCCAACAAGACCTGCGTGATGTGGTGCTCCTTGAACAACTTCATTGTGAAAACAGACCTCCCAGATATCACTCTCAATGGACAGAAAATTAAAAGGCACGAAAAGCTGAAATACCTTGGAGTTACAGTCGATCGCAGGCTCTCGTATAAGTACCATGCTGAACAAATCACACTGAAATGCAGGAGAGGTCTAGCAGCCCTGAAAATAATGGCTGCGGCGAGTCTGGAGCAGAGATTACTATTTCTTCCTTATCATCAGCTAGTTATATTGGTAATTGAGTATGGACTGGGAATACTCACGCTGTCAGTAACATAATGTGAACGACTAGAACGCATTCAAAATGAAGAGATGCGTATAGTCTTGGGCTGTACGCGAGCTACTCCCATTGTGACAATGAGGTACATGCTTGGAGTGCTGTCGATCATCAGCTTTGACAGGGAGTGTAGAACTTGGAGGAATGGAAAAGCAGAACTGGAAATGAATCACCTGATACTTGATCATGCCGGGGATAATGATGCCATTGTGTATACAGATGGGTCTGTGATCCGTGGTGAGAAATCAGGATGGGGCTTCTCTGCTAGGATACAGGTCAGAATCGTCGCTGAACATAGCGAGTCTTACGAGATAACAACTTCCAGCTTGAGAATGGAGGTCGAGGCTGTTACTGCAGTCTTAAGGTGGATAACTGAAACTTCATTAACAAAGGCAGTCACTGTGTCAAACATGCTTCGAAAGGTTCAAAGTGATTGGTTGCTGCATGAATGAAAAACATTAATAGAAGCATCGATTCTTCAAGAGCTGGTGTTTATCTACTGTCCTGGTCATGCAGGGGTATGTATTAATGAGAGAGCTGACACACTAGCATCAAGAGCAACCACATTGTGGACACTGGATATGGATAAGGAAGAGATACTGAGAACAATTAATGATCATCTGTTAGAGAATGACACAGCAATAGAAGAATCATCAAGGTTAAGACTGTTGAAATTTGGCATCAAGCGTAAGGCTAGCAGAGATGAACGTATGCGAGGATGCATCCGTCGTGTATACAACCAGCGAGCTACAGGAACAGTTAGCATTCACACATTGCGACATATACTGCGGGAGACTGGGCACTTATGAGTTTGCCCGGATTGCAATGATGTCGATTCTGTTCAACAATAACAAAGACTGAGAAATATGTGGTTAAATGACAGAGATAAATGTGGTTTTATGACAGAGATATACGTAGTTATATGTCAGAGATGCGTGGTTATATGACAGAGATATATGTTGTTATATAACAGATATATGTGGTTGTATGAGAAAGATTTGTGTAATTAAATTATACAGTTGTATGTATAAAATGGACAAATGGAAAATTCCTGGGGGACCTGGATTTCGCAGATGATGTAGCATTCTTAAGTTCAACACCAAGACAATCCCAAGAAGCAATAAATAATTTGTGTCATCTCTCGGTTAAAATTGGTCTCCAAATAAATGCCTCTAAAACTAAAGCTATGAACTTTTCTAACGAGACCTTTGATATCATCTTGAACGGGGAAAAACTACAGAAAGTTGAAAGTTTCAATTATTTAGGCAGTAAAATGACTCAGGATGGTGACACAACAAGAGAAATCCATACTAGAATTGCTTTGGCAGCTAGCGCCTTCAATAGATTACATTTGGAAATTACGATCATTGAATATACATACCAAGCTTCGTCTGTTTAATTCAAATGTTATCTCAGTGTTAACATACGGCTGTGAGAGTTGGAAAATAACAAAATCATTGGAGAACAAGCTGAATACATTCGAGAACAAATGTCTTAGAAAAACTCATGAACATCAGTTGGAAAGAATTCAAGACTAATCGACAAATAAGAGAAGACTCTAGGCAGAAATATGTCTCCGACTATATAAGGAAAAGACGATGGTCATATATCGGTCATGTCCTACGAATGCAAAACAACAGAATACCACTACAGGCGCTCACTTGGGTTCCTGAGGGTAAGCGGAAAAAAGGAAGACCAAAAGAAACACTCAGAAGAACAATAATAAGAGAAGGAAGAACGTTGGGCCTAAATAATGTGCAAGAGCTAAGAGGAGTGGCGTCACAACGAACAACCTGGAGAGCACTGGTTTCTGCCTTATGCGCCGTGTTTGGCGCTTAAAGAATTTATTATTATTATTATTATGTGGTTATTTGACAAATGACAAAGAAGACCACGAAGAAGTTCATTTTTGGTATTATTCTCAGTTATTGTTGGGTTTTTAAAATTCTTTTTAAAATAATTCTGATGGCTTTGTCTGTTTCCTACAATCACTACCTTAACTTTTTATGTTGAGGGGTTTTGTATGTGTGGATATTATTCACGTTATAGGCAGATAATGTATCTGAGCGCGGATGGTTTCTCTTGTGCTCTTCTGTGAAGTGTTGAGGCAGGTTGAGCTAGGCTGAGAGCCCTAACTAAGAGAATTACGTGTGCGTTTGAATCACGAATAATATATGACTCACTTATTGCAGTGTCGTTATCTAACATGCAGTCGTTAATTGTCATTATTGTATCTCTATTATCCCTACCCAATGTCCCTACTATAGTTTCTCTAGAACAAGTGGTTATCGATTTCCCTTAGTATTTCTCCTTTATCCCTATCCAGTGTCCCTTCTATAGTTGCTTTAGAGAAGTGATCGGCAACCGATTGATCCCGATCTAATGGTAGATCACAGGGAATTATTTGATTGATTTCTGGTGACGGAAGGGGAAAAAGAAAGAATATTTAAGCAAGGATTATTTCGGTCTAGCCTTCTTCTACCTGCATCTAAA
Source organism: Oreohelix idahoensis (assembly GCA_024509875.1). Classification (NCBI taxonomy): domain Eukaryota; kingdom Metazoa; phylum Mollusca; class Gastropoda; order Stylommatophora; family Oreohelicidae; genus Oreohelix; species Oreohelix idahoensis. The sequence goes on from JAMPIV010001446.1 coordinate 102,859, forward strand.
ACGCGTTATCGACTGGATTAAAGGTAAAAGGCAGCTATTAAATTTGTCCCCCCAAAAAATGGTAAAGCTGACAGACTTGTTAAAATTGTTCATTCTTCCTCTACAGTGTACACTCTCAGACGTCTACTTGAATGTTTTCAAAGAAAGCAGCAGTCAGTTTGAGGTTATTTGCATCTCTGTAGAGCTTTTCCAGGAATGGTACTATTGTCGGCCATATGCGATTTCTCTTTTCCACATTTGTTGGGCATCATTAATTCTTGCGCTTTGTCTCTGTTCATTCTAATTTTGAAACTGAATTTCCATCTAACTTTGAAACCCAAATTTCCATCTAATTTTGAATCTAAATGTCCATCTAACTTTGAAACTGAATTTCCATCTAATTTTGAAACTAAATTTCCACCTAACTTTGAAACTAAATTTCCATCTAACTTTGCAAACACTATTTTATCAAGGTAGAACTTTGGAGAGCTCTGCGTTTCTAATGAACCTCTCCACAGATCCTGGTTTGTTTAGCACTGCTCTAGATGCTAGTCTGACAGCTCTTTCACTACCATGAACGCCTGCATAACCATTTAACTTGAGTGGCTGTGGAAGAGTATTTTACTGCAGTTACATAGAAGGCATCCATTGGAAGCTTGCAAAGAATAGAAGTGTTGACGTGGCATGACAAGCTCACTAATATGGAACTAATAACAAGAACTAGACAAGCGCTACTGGAGCAAGAAATAAGAAGATCCTGGATATGGATAGGACACACACTGAGAAAACTTGTTGATAGCAACAGTTGCTATTCTGGAACTCCTGGGTAAGAGAGGAAGAGAAAGACCAAAGCACGCGTGGAAAAGAGAAGTGACATGAAGGGAATGAAGAAGAAATGGAAATTTGAGCTGTGACACGGGTTTGGAAGACTTGGCAAAAAGTTGCTGAAGGCCTCTGTTCCTTTGGGAGTTGAAAGGTGAAAGAAGAAGAAGAAGATATAGGAGACACGTAAACTTATCACAGAGTTATTTAATAAAGTTATTCCAGACATTTCGAGGGGGCACGTGCAAGATTGTTCACATAGGCAAACTCTAACAGTTGTTGCTTTTGGCCCATGCATAAAAAGACTGTGTTCCTTATGTACGAAATAGCCTGTTCAATCAAATATAGGATATAATATGGATTGTAATGTTCTGTATTCAACTTAGGAAATATCAGGAATTGCAGCCTACAAGAAATATATTGTACTATTTACAGTGTTGTATACAAACTTTTTATTTTTAAAGTATTTGTGCACGTTGATGTTGACATCAAACTTTCCTCAAGCTTAACTAAATGTTCATTTTGGTATTGCGTCCCTTTATAAAATAAAGTTCTTATGTTTACAGGAATATAACGTGATTGACTGATGAAAATATGGAAACTGCTTAGAATTGGCCTCCTCATATAGAAGAAGCATGTAATTTTGTCTTGTTATGCATCCCCGTAATTATATTACTTCCTTCTAAAATGAAGAACAGTGGGACGCGTTCTTCCGTGCCATGGAAACAAATGGCCCACATCGTTAGCGTTAGCATTAACGTTACAGTGTAGGGTTAGGTCTTCCTTGCCATGGAAACAAATGGCCCACATCGTTAGCGTTACCATTAACGTTACAGTGTAGGGTTAGGTCTTCTATACCATGGAAACAAATGGCCCACATCGTTAGCGTTACCATTAACGTTACAGTGTAGGGTTAGGTTATACCATGGAAACAAATGGCCCACATCGTTAGCGTTACCATTAACGTTACAGTGTAGGGTTAGGTCTTCCATGCCATGGAAACAAATGGCCCACATCGTTAGCGTTACCATTAACGTTACAGTGTAGGGTTAGGTTAAACATTTAAAGGTAGTCCAATAGCAGATACAGCCGCAGGGGAGTGAAGTGTTCAAGACTTGACTGTAAAAGCTCCAGCATCGAAAGGTGGGCGTTACCATTTGCCTTCCTTGCTGTATTTTAATTACCTAACTCAAGAGCAAAGTCAGGTACTCATTTACAGCTGGGTAGACTGGAGCGTGTTAATACCGTGAATCTAATGTTACTATATTATTTTTTTGCGAAGGAGGACATTTTCTGATATTTTGGACTAAGAAGGAAGACAAAAGGAGGACACTTTTTTAAAAAAGGCGGACATAAAGGAGGACACATTAATTTGTTGTGATGGGCAACAGTATGGAAAGCAAGGGCAATAAGTTCATAATTTGATCTTTATTGATAAATTTATGATGATCACAATCGTCTTGAACAAAGCTAGATCACTTTTTAAATTCTGATAGAAACATATCGTTACCAAGTAAATGGAACACATTTCTCTGAGGAAGTAACAGTTTACACGTGTTTCAGTTACAGTATTTTCAGACAACAGCTAACGCTACTTATGGTTACCATATTGTGAAACCACATTTCTTTCTCATAGCACTGCGTGATTTCGCATCCAAAACCTCCATAATTTTACGCTGACTTCCTTATAACTAATGAAAACGCTGTGACAGCATTCCCTTTTTCATGCCGTTTTTGTGTCTATCTTTTTGATTGGTCATAACAACGCGCTGGTTGGCCAGCGCTAATCCGGAAGATAACAACAGCACCTTCTGCCTTAAACAAAATAAGTCTTTGTTCAATCGTACATGGTGTTTCTTCATCGAAAGTTCTCTCTTGATTACAGGCTAAATCTCCCCAAATTGTGTTGTAATACTTCAAAATGGGAAGAAAAGGTAAGAAAGCAAAGCCAGAACAACTTTCTGCTGCTAGAGCACGTCGACAGTGTGTAATTTCCAGCAATGGTACGACCGAATCAACGGTGAATGATAACCAAACTGATGTAGGCTCATCATCAACTAATTTCTTCATAATAGTATCCGATAGGCCTATAGTTCAAATCGCTGATCCAATAGTGCCTTTCACCACTAGCCCAAGTCGATCTCATATAAAAATGAACTTGGGCGCGAGCAAGAATTGTGCTCCTCATAACATTACCTATGCCCAACCTAAACCTACGCACAGAACCATCATGGACATTTTTTTCATCAACAATCTGCTCACCAACGTGGGTTGCAGCGTGTGCAAGCAGAGCACATTGCCCACAAGAACTGATAACACCAAGTCAAAGGGTTTTTCTCTCTTCCTGGAACTTGTGTGCCACACATGTGAAAAAGCGATTTCTGGAACGTACACATCCGAGATGGAACCAGAAGACCACGGCCCTCGGAGACATGCAATCAACAAATCTGCTGTTCTTGGTGCCCTCATGTCTGGAATGGGCACATCTATGTTCAATCTCTTCTGTGAGAACCTAAAACTCCCTGGCCTGCACCTGAAAACCAAGCCCTACAACAAATTCTGCGACATCAAACCGTATGGTCCAGAAGTTGACAACCAAAGATGAATGCGTCAACCATGTCGCAAAGCGATTAGACACTGCACTGAGGACATTCATTACTGACTGCAGGAAACAATCAGTCACCGTTGGGGAAAATGGCCATGGTCGTCTGACCCAAAATACCGTATGAAAACTGGGTATTTACTACACCAGGGCCATCCGCCAGCATAGTACAGGACCAGAGATAAAACAAGCCATCATCGCTTCTCTCAACCATGGGTATTCAACAAACGACAAACCCCAACATAATTTTTTGTCCGCTCTATCAGGAGTCCCAACTAAGATGGTTTGGCCATGTCTGCAGAAGAGCCAGGGATCCAGACCCCTAGGACGACACAGAGTCCGGTGGGAGGACAACATTAGACAATCTTTGAAGGACCGAGGACTAGAATAAATGCAAATGAAAACCTCCACAATGTTATATTGAGTCATTGCAGCAAGCGGAAATTTGTGTCAATAAAAATGGTCAAATTCTTCTTCTTCTTCGTACACTCTCAGACGTCCACTTGAATGTTCTCAAAGAAAGCAGTAATCAGTTTGAGGCTATTTGAATCCCCGTAAAGCTTTTCCACGAAAGGAGCTAGCGTCGGCCATATGCATTTTCTCTGTACCACATATAAGGGGCAACTTTGAAGCAGATGTTCAGCAGTCATTTTATCAGTGCCACAGTTACACTGATCGGTAGTTCCTATCTTTAGCTTGTTGAATAGATGGTATCTCAATCTGTTGTGGCCAGTGCGGAGTCTGAAGATTACCACTTGTTCTCTTCTGTGGAGCTGGTAGTAAGCATAATTCTGTGTGCCCTGGATGTTCTACATTCCATTTGTTTCTGTAACTGATTCTGATAAAACTCTTTGCCTCCTCAAAAGTTATGCTTGCATCAGGCTGAGGTAGATGTGAACCTTCTTTTGCCATTCTGTCAGCCTCTTCATTGCCGGCGATGTTACAATGAGATGGGATCCACTGGATCACAACACTTATGAATCGTTGACAAAGTTTGTGTAGCACTACTCTGAGATCATCCAGGTCTGTATTATTTTGTCTTTTCAACGTTGCAATTACTGACTGTGCATCAGTAAAGAAAGCAACTTGTCTCTCTGCCGTTTCTTCTGTCAATATAACCTCTGCTGCAGTTTTCAAGGCCTCTGCCTCTGCTCTGAAGTTGCTGGAGAATCGTCCTGTCGCCACTGACAGCCTTTTTTCTACACCAGTGCTTAAGGTCAGAAAGACACCCCCACCTCCATTTTCTGTTGCATTTGTTGCTGATCCATCTATGCATGCATGGGTCCAGGTGTTGCATGGATAATGTCAAATTCAGTGTCCTTGTGGCCATTGGAGAGTTCAACTTTGGTCCATCAGCCAGTGCAGAAATAAAAAAGCTGTATGGCCAAGCATCTGGAACAAACTCGAAACGCCTTGGACAGGTGCGATTAAGGAAACGTCTGGCCAACAGCCCGAAATATGAGGCTGACAAACTTGTAAAAAGAAAAAAAATTTAGGCAAGACAAAGGCGAGAGGAGGAGCTGCATGAAGCTGAAGGAGGTGCAGCATACAGTGCTAAACAATTTTAAACACATTCAGCCCCCTAGAATGGAGTATATTGGACAAGACAAGGCACTCGGTGAGTAAAATTCATTTTTCTTAAAATTAACTTTGTATTAACAGAAAATTACAACACTAACAACCTATCTGACAGATCATTATAGAATTTGGCATACAAGTAGTACATATATCGTTATTTGTGCAGAAAAGAATTGTGATATTTTGGTAATTTTGTTTTATATATTTTTTAAATATTTTTTTTTCATGCAAATATGATGTGTATTTTTTATCATTAAAAATAGACTTTTAAACTTATCAAAATAAGCTTTTGAACAAATTTTGTAATTGTCAGTCACAACATGTGAGTGCAATTTGATAAACTTTGGACGACAGAAAACATACGAAATGGTCGCTTGAAAATTAGTTAAAAATCCAATTTGGCGGATGTTTTTTTTTTTTGGTTACCACGGTAACCACATTATTTAAACAAAATAAACTGTAAAATTTGGTACATGGGCATAGACTGTGTCCTTTGAGTATATAAAAAGTGTAAAAATATTATTAGAACAAAAGTTTGTTTTCACTGTATAGTCCGTTCACCAATTGATGTTCAACTTTGAAATTTGTTTTTAAAAAAACTACCTGATGTAATGAATTTATATTTTGCATGTAGTATTATATTGCTCATGACGTTATGAAAACATTTTTTAACCTCCAGAAAATGTATCTTGTTTGAGATTTCTCTTCTTCAGGTTATATTAAAATCACACTCCCCTACCGGTACCAAAATGTAGCATGCCAGCAGTACATTTGTGTTGCACGGGCAATAAATGGTTTTTTAATAGAAAAAAAAATATTTTAAGACAAAATCATGACATTTCGTGCATCACAGTTGTCTGCTGTTGAAAGCTGAAATAGTGCGACATCATTAGTAAAGTCAGTGGCGTATTGTGAAATTATTGTAAAGTTATAGCTGCATTGTATTATATTGAAACATAATTTTTTTCTGAACATATAGAATAATATTACGTTCATTATGAGTTTGAAGTGCAAATTTATAACTATGAAGAAGGTTACTGTAATGCTGTACAGACACTTCTGCAGGGATCACGTGCTCCGTGAAGAAGAAGAATACTGGCAACGTGATGGATTACAGTTTATCCAGCCATTAACAGTTGTTAACCTAATGTTACTGAGGGATAAAGTGTTATCCTCTGTCAGCCCACCGTTCTTTGCCTTTTTGCAAGAACGAAAACCATCTATGATCGAAGAATTAGAAAAATTTTCAATACATTATTGCACTGTTCATCCGAATGCGAGCATTTCTAAATCGATAATAAGGGAACCTCTACCTGTGGCCTCTAATATGTCATACCACAGTCATGACAAACCAAGAACACACAGCGTAGATAGAATTCGCTTCAAAGGAAATTGTAATGTTAATTTTCATAAGGGACATAATAATTTTAACAATAAGAGTGATTTTAATAGAGGAAGACCACAAAATAGGAATTATTCACCTCAGTCGAGATACAACAATGGTCAACATAATGCAAATCATAATCGATCAAAGAACTATAACACTAGTAACAATTGGAATAACAGTAATCATGGCTCGAGACATCGAGATAACAGTTACTACAGGGGACAACGGGATAATTCTAATGATCATTCTCGTCATCGATCTCAGTCTCGTAGATCGTCTCATTATCATCACAATACAGGGGCAGCAATTACTAATAATACAAGCCCAGATGTTCCACAAAACGATAAAGTAATACAATCTTCTGCAACATGTTATGCTATGAATTATAACGTGGCAAATAGTTGCCCAGAATGTAATCTTGTATTTCAGAAGGCAAAGGAGACTGTCTTGAATTGCGGACACATCCTCCCAGAAGTCGGTCTAGCGGCTAACGATGGAACAGGCTCTCTTATATTTAACAGAGGGATAGTAAATGGATCTATCGTCTCTGTTTTGAGAGATTCCGGATCTACGACAATCGGAGTCCGACAGTCACTTATCCATCCAAGTTGTGCTACTAACGAATATGTTAAATGTATGACTTTCGGGGGTACAATTGCATGTTAAACACTACCCCACTGCGATTTATGGAATGGGAAATGAAACATTTGCAACTTTATTGCAATGCTAACGCCGTCATTGCAATGGCTACATTACGTGCCAAGAATATGAATACATGTGGCACAGCAGTTTCTAATTTTAGTCTTGGTACTATTTTTGAAAAAGAGGAATATGATGAGACTCTCCATCAAAATAATAATAAGCCTATTTTACGACAAGTAGTCAGCACTAAGAGTGATACTAAGGTGTCTACACACCCAGTGGCAGGTAGAAGATCATTCAGAGGGAGTTATACTTTCCCCCGGCAGAATATTACTGCCAATTCTGAAAATAAATGCTGGCGACAGGATCATATTATACTTGATCGTAATAAAACTGTTAACATTGTCAACGGTGTAAAAGATTGTACTAAGAAGAGTAAGATGTTGAAACATATAGGTGGAGTTAAGAGTAATGAGAAGGGTGCATATTCTCGCACCGTATTAGTGCGCAATCTGCCACACGACGTTACATGGCAGGCACTTAGTAATTTCTTTAATTACACTGCAGACGTTAGGTTCGTGCGTCTGTTGTCACCTACCAACAACAGGTATGGTGAAGCTCTGGTTACATTTCGTACCAACAGAGATGCTCGAAAGGTTATCGAGCTTGACAATGGTGTTTATTTTCACCACCGTTCTTTGAGATTACAATTAGTACATGATTCTGCGTCACGCAGATAACATGTTACATTAACACTGTTCGTCACATTGTTGATGACTCAGCATAGTCAGTCATCATCATTTTTTTCTCTCTTTCCTAGTAATCTATTCGTACATATATTAGTTAAGGTAGACTCTTCTATTAGGTGATACTTTTGGTATATTGTCTACTATGTCATTATACTAATCTATCAGTAATTCAGGAAGAAGAATCTTCTTTTCCTGAGGTACAGATGCCCTTACCTGTGCCTGTATTACAACCTATGGAATCGTGGCGGGATGTAACCATCTCTTCGTCGGTTACACCGCAACAGCATAATCAGATTGCTGATCTATTACAATCATTTCCAGATGTGCTGACAGACGTACCGGGTCGTACATCAGTGATTACTCAGGACATTACTCTTAAAGATGATACACCAATTCGTGTACATCCTTATTCTGTCCCACTACACTTTCCCAGCAAAACGACTCAGGAACTTGAGCAGATGTTGTCGTTAGGTATTATCGAGACTAGTACCTCACCATTTTCGTCACCTTTAGTCATTGTCCGAAAGAAGGACAACAACATTCGCTTATGCGTTGACTATAGGAAGCTAAATGCTCAGACCATAGCTGACATTGAACCACATACCATTATCGACGACTTACTTTCTCGTCTGTCCAATGCAACACTTTTCACTAAGATAGATCTAACTAAAGGTTATTGGCAGATACCACTAACCGAAAAGGCCAAATATTACACAGCGTTTTCCACTCCACTAGGTCTTTACCAGTGAAATGTGATGCCTTTTGGGCTTATGAACGCTCCTGCTACCTTTATTCGCATGATGCGAACAATTTTATCAGGTAGACCAGACATCATTACATACATTGACGACATATGTTTATTTAGTTCATCATTTGAGGAACATTTTTCGGGGCTTAGATGTGTTTTGGAGATATTAAGAGAAAACCATTTAACCGCTAAACCTACGAAAATACAAATAGCATTTCAGGAGATAACCTTCCTGGGACATATTATTGGGGCTGGACGTATTCAAACTGTTCCCAGTACGGTATCTAAAATTTTAAAGTTATCGGTTCCTCAAACGAAGAAACAGGTTAGAAGTGTATTAGGTCTAGTCCAATACTACAGTAGATTCGTACCTAACTTATCATCCATCACGGCTGTCTTGTCATCATTGCTAAAAAAAAAGACATGCCGTTGAAGGTAAATTGGACTGACGAATGCGACAAAATTTTTCGCATGATACTAACCATCTTCTCAAATCCACCAATTTTGAGATTACCGGATACTTCTAAAATGTTCTTTCTCCGTACAGATGCCAGTAGTTACGGTATCGGAGCTTGTTTGCTTCAATATCACGACGATATACTTCATCCGACGATGTACATCTCAAGAAAACTGAAGTTACCTGAAACAAAATATTCCACTGTGGACAAGGAGTTGCTGGCAGTTGTGTGGGCAATTACTAAACTCGAAAATTTTTTGTTGGGAGCACCTTTCGTGATCCAAACGGATCAGAAGGCGGTGGCATCGTTACGTCGCTCTAACCACAAAAGCCCCAAACTTGCCAGATTTTAGATTTTATTGCAACCTTATGACTTTGTCATCGAAGCCATACCGGGACAAGAAAACATATTAGCGGATGCACTTTCGAGACACCCTACTGAAGTCGAATAGTAGTTGTCCACAAGTTAAAAGATTGAAGACTGAACAAGATTGACTCTGGAACTCGCACTTATTCCTGCGTTACGAAATTGATATGAACCACCTCCATACGGAAAAACACTTCGAATAATTTGCAGGGAATCAATCAATAAGTACAATCTCCGAAAGACATTGTTTGTGACATATTTCAATGATTCGTTTTAACGTTTTGACTTTGGTTAGTGTCCAATTGTGTTACAACTCGTTACGAGATAGTCGGGAAAAGTATCTGAATCCATGCTGCAAAAGTTTAAATCCATTCCAGAACAAAACATATTTAAACAGTATGAAATTTTTTCTCCAATGGAACTTTCCATAAACTCTCAAAGGACATAACGACGGCTGGATCTTCACATCCGACATTATTAAGTTTAATAGTTATTAAATTAATAAAGAATATAATAAAATTGAAGTGTGATAAATAAAAAAATGAAATGTGTCAAAAGAAAGAAAAGATGAAAAAAAATAAAAATAATAATATCACACAAGCGAATACTCTAAATATTTTATTTATGAATGTGATAGCTGTTATATGCATTTAGTTAAGATGTTCACATGAAATGTATGAATATTTTTTCTTTTATTAAGTCATTAAGTTAACTATTTAGTAATTACTTGACACACATAATTAAGTTTAAACACACATAACTAAATTAAGTTATACTTTATCTTTTTCTTTACTTTACTTGTCCTTACTTCTCATATCTTTTGTTATGACACTATCTCTCAGGTTATTTAATTAGATGTTAATTAATTAATACCCTACATATTTATTATGATTAATTAGTTTAATTTTAATTAATTAGAATAATTTTCTTTACATAACACTTCATTATTCACTCACAACAGTCTTTAAGTTCAGTAGCTAATTATTTAGCGACAGTTGACACCCCTTTGTTTAATTTAATAATGTTATATGACTGATATATTATCGACATGACCACGACACTGTTCTAGACAGAACATCGTAGGCCATATGTCGGGTTTTTGTTAAATTTTTCATATGTTTGAGTAAGATAGTTCAAAAAAATCTATCTAATAGATTTTTTCCCCGGCGGGCAGGGAATTGTTACGGTAGTTTTATTGATATCGTCTGCTAGAATTGGCAGTGCGCATTTTTGGGGTCAATAGAATTAATATAAATTGATTTTTATACTTCACGGATTAATGAACGCGAAATACACGGTCAAATTATGACGTGTTAGCGTCGATAAGGTCACGCTTCGTGACTTAGTTACTGTACCCTTGTTACGTTGTCCGTCAAGCCGTGAAGTCGTGTTTTTACCTCCTTCCAAGGGTGATAGGCTTTGCTAATAGCCATATTTATGTAAAGTGATACTAGGACTCAGGGTCAGTCCAGATAATAGTATATACAAGTGAATTCTTAAGGTTAGTGATTAACCTGCGTTACGGAAGGATATTTAATAAGTAATTTGATTATTTTCGTCAAGACTCATGCGCTCACTTCTGGCTGTCTGAATCCCAGCAGCACATGTATATAGCCATGATGTTCTGCTGACATGAATTCATTATGACACGGACGGATAAGAATATATATGCAAGTAAATTATAATGAACTGTATGTGAATGTTATACCTACGTGAAATGTCTTCGTGTGTGAACTGTTTAATAAATCATGGACTCCACGTTGAAGACTTATCCACATCGATACGTTACGGCTGTTTGTTTGCATTGACAATGTCGATTATTATTGTAGTGAAGAACTCTTCCGATGAGAAGATATATAATATAATAATGAGCTCCGAAAGGAACCAATGTCTTCTTGGACATTCAACATATAATGAGTCCATATAACGATGACCCTCAATTTGAAGATTATAAACGAACGAAGCACGCATTCGCGAATCAACAAAAATACTGAACCAGCTATGAACCAGCTATCCTTATCAGCTCAGAACGTATCTTTATCAATATTGTAGACATCTCACAAGGTTTATTTACGATCCATACAAACGAGCAGCTCCATCTTCTTCCCTAATTTCTCCACTACGTGGTTGGAGTGAGGGATAACATTTATGATCACCGGCCCCACATTCATCTCCCGCCCTTCCTTTTTCGAGGTCGGCTAGGATCAAATGGTCAGGGGAAAATCCTTCCAACCGTGTAAGACAGCTCTTCTCACCGTTGTCTGCTCGAAGAAACGGGTAAGGATTAAGAAGTTTTCCAGGGGGAACCCGTCCAAAAGTTGGGCCATTGGTTTGCGACATAGTACTAGCGCCCCCCGTGTGAGAGTTAACGGCGAACATTTGCCACTCTCCTGCAACGTCAGCGCGATTGCCGTTGTTACAGGTGGTTCCGTCTGCAATCAAAGCTGGATTAACGTAGTAGCACAAGTAGCATATGCTACGGGCCCCGCGCTTTTAGGGGCCCCGCGCCAATAAATATGTACATAATTTTTTGGTCATCTTCTAATACGAGCGTTGATGGGAAGGAGCAAAGCTCCTGACCGGGTTGGAAGGAAAGTCCACTGACCCCCAGCCTCGCAATGACATGTCATTGGGCCAAAAGAGCTGGAAAGCTCGAGTGCCGCTGGTTAGAGAGAAGAAAAAAAAAATACGAGCGTTAAACCAATGATCTTGTGATTTATGCCATCTTTAGCGCCTTTTCATTTGGTGTCACGAAATTGTGAGAGAAAGAGCATAAGAGGGTGACTTAGTGTGACTCTTCATTATTTTTATCTTAACTGTTTGCGGACGGAAGCCATTTAAGTGGCGTTGAAAATTTGGTCACGTTTGGACGGAAGCCACTTTTTTGGCTCTAGGCGACTGCCCCTCTAATTTTGTTTCGTTCTTTGTGAAATGAATTTGCATTAACAATAAAAACTAGAATTTAGGAAACGGAAACTTCCTGTTTTAATTGAGGTATACGGCGTGCTCGCACTATTTTTCGATCTTGATTAAAATTTCTTGATTTGTAAGGTTAGAAAACTCAAGAAATGAGCAGTAGACACAGAGATATTGGACGTAATTATGCTTCTGGAAGTGAAAAACGTAAAGCGAAGGAAGAAAAAGAAAGAAGAGATCAACTTGTGATATCAAAAACACGTAAGCTGACAGAATATTTTGATGTTCATGGTGGTGGTACTCTAACCGCTGAAACTGGAAGTACAGGAATAACTAGTACTAGTGCAGGCTGTGCAGCAGAAAACATACTGCAAAACCCAGTATACAATGAGTCTGAATGTGAAAGAATAAGTGAAACGAAGAAGTGCTCTAATGATACTGGTGACTGGCCGAACAATATAGATGACTGTGAGCGTGAATATTGCATATCCAAGGGAAGTGAAAAATGTCAACATGTTGATAGTGCCTTCTCTTCATCCGTGCGATTGTATGACACTGAAAAGAAAACTCGATACTGTCAGAAGTCTTATTTTACACATATTCATAAACTTACAAACAAGCAACATGCAAGAAAATGGTTATGCTATTCAGAAAGTAAAGGGCGCCTATTCTGTTTCTCATGCAAGCTTATGAGTTCAGAATGTTCATCAAAGTTTACTGTGGAAGGGTTTAATGACTGGAAAAATGCAAGCAATCTATTGCGTCGACATGAAGAAAGCTCCTCACATAGACAAGCTTTAATTTCACTGTTGATGCGTAAAAACAAAGGTGAACGTGTCGATTCCCATCTTGTGAAACAAATGGACATTCGAGAAAAGTATTGGCACAAACTTCTAGAGCGAATAATTGAAGTTGTGAAGTGTTTAGCAGAACGAGGCCTTTCATTTCATGGCAGTGATGAAATTGTTGGGTACCCTTATAACGGGAATTACTTAGGGTTGTTAGAATTACTGGCCAAGTTTGACCCTTTTCTGGCAGAGAATATAAGTACTCATGCAAACAAAGGATTTGGACATACATCATATCTATCTAAAACAACGTGTAAGGAATTCATCAATCTTATTGGATCCAGCATACTGGATCACATTCTCTGTGAAGTGAAGAAATACAAGTATTATTCCGTTTCATTGGATTCTACTCCAGATATATCTAATATGGACCAGCTGACTTTGACTCTGCGCTATGTTTTGCCATCTGGACCAGTTGAAAGATTTGTGACATTTTTGGATATGGAAGGTCATAGTGCTGAACAGCTTACTAAAAGTCTACTTAATTTTTTAAAGGCAAATGACATTGATATTAAAGACTGCCGTGGTCAAAGTTATGACAACGCCAGCAACATGAGTGGCAAGTTTATAGGATTACAAGCACGAATTAATTGATAATGATAATTACTATGCAAATTAAAAATGTATGTGTTCAAATATGTTTGTGTTGTTTTATTGTTTTTTTTTTTAAATATAGAGCCCCTTTCTTAACATATGCTACAGGCCCCGCACTAGCTTAATCCGGCCCTGTCTGCAATTCAGACGAAGTGTAGCCGTTTCCCCGGGGCGGACACGGGGCCCCCGAGAAAATATTCTCGGTGCAATTTTCCAAAATGTCTCGGAAACTATTGGAATGTATTTCACCAGCTGGAAGCACCTCTTTCGTGCACCAGTACCGTGCATGGTTCTGTGAGGGGCGCCTACCCCCTCCCGTCGGTGAGTAGGGCAGATACGCCTCTGCACAGTGGTTTTTACTGGCTGGCTGGGACTCTGACCCAGAATGCAGCAAGTTGTGTGCCGGATATGCTGGAGGGGTGTTAACTATAGAATTTACTCCCTCTTGCAAGACGGTGCCTGCTAAAGTGGCTGGTGGATTGTCAAGTCTGGAACTCAACCCGTTTCTTGACACGACTGTTGTCTTATTCGCCACAGAATCGTAAGGCGGGGACTAAAACCCACTTTCCTTCGTCTCTGTTAAATTTTGCTTAGCTATTATAATGATGAGGGTTGAGGGTTTCTCCGGGGCCACATAAGGACTCCCCAGGACAGGATCGTAGTACAAATCTTTCACCACTGCCGCCTGTATGGTCCCACGTATGAAAGGTGATTGGATTTTAACCAAAGCAATTCGATTACGGGTAGAGACATCACCACAAAAATTCGACATAGGCCCACTTCGTCAGGGGTCCAGTCGTCAGGCTGAACAAGGTTTTCAGCAATCAAAGCCGAATAATGAAGTCCGGAATCATATAAACATGTTACAAAACGTCAGTTAATTTCCACAACCCCGCAGTTTTGTAGCGACGCCCCTGGCACTTCGTTTGCCAGTCTATTGAGCCTAAGACACGCAGTGCGATGTGTCGGCGCTTGGTTACGACATTCTGTGGAAGTGTGTGTGTTAACCCTACACAATTTGTACTATTTGTTCCCTGGGCGGGAGTTGCCCGTAGGGTCATAACAGGTCGCGTTTGTTATTGTGTTGGAACCTAGATGTATTGTGGGGGGGGGGGGTAAAAATTCCATAAGAATCTGGCTAAAGGGTTGCTTGAGAGAAGACTCTATGTTATTATTTCGACATGGCTCCTCTCTAGGTTTACGTTTGGAACCCGGGAGCTCTGCGAATGCGTTTGCATAGTGCTCGGCCCGAATCAAAATATCATCGATGCGTTCCACTCCCTGTTTCGCGAGAAATCTACGGGTGTCAACTGACATCGTGTTTTTAATTTGTTCAGTTAGGACAAATTCTTCGAGACCTTCGAAAGGGCAAGGAATATCTGAAAGTTCCAAGCTTTTAGTCAGATATCCATTTAGACGGGAAGAGAACTGAGCGTATGTCTCGGTTCCTTCCTTCCTTCTATTTCGGAAAAGGTGTAAAAATTTCCGGGCATTCCTGTCAAAACATTCAAGTAGAGCCTTTTTCAGCATGTCGTAATTTGCTTTATTGCCGGGTCTCAATTTTGCATACACGTTGTTTGCAGAGCTTTTTAAGGCTTGGGACAGTTTCAATGTCCACTTAGAAACGTCCAAACCCTACAGGGTTGCCATTTGCTCAAATTTCTCTAGGAAACTATTGTCATGAAATATTCTAATCCACATAGATAAATTGTTAGGTGAATGTGAGGCCTAACGGATAAAATTGGTAAAGAGAGGGGCAATGGTAAAATGACAGTGCTGTCACAAGGAATGTACTCGAAATCCCCCTTGTTTTCTGCTTCGTCTGCAAATTGTAACGCTTTCACGTTGATAGTAAAAGCTTACTGTATTATACCCGCTTTCTTCAATGAAACGTGTGCTGTATTTCTTGGAAAAACATTAAGAGGCAGACTGCGTAATGACCTAAATTTTAAATTCCATTCATGTCTTTTTCTACATTACGTTACCAAAACGAACGAACAGATGGACAAAAGGATAGCGAGAAGGGAGAGGCAGAAAGCCGAACATTAAACACGCGTCGCGCGATACACAATTACTACTATCACGCGTGTAAGTCTACAAGCACTAACTTTTTCAGACGGACAGTGATAAAATACACTACCCTTTCCCAGAGTTAGGTTTATAAATCATAAAAAACTCTTATTAGAAAAGATAACATTAGATGGGTTTACGGTTGAGAACATAACAGTACCCAGACAGAACATCTTCGAAACAGGAGGTAAAAGAAATTGCATATTTTGAACGCAGCCACGTAGCTCCTTTAAATTTGTATTTTTTGGGTTCCTTAGGGCTTGCTGACAAATAATATGTAAAACGTTACGCAAATAGTCCAGGAATTAATAAATTATACCCAAAATAAAATATTGGGGGTGCCTGACAGCATAAAATCATTTCTGCTCATAAGATTTTTTTTAAACGTGTTTGAAAAAAATTTACGTTACAGAAATAGCCTACCATGTAAACTCCAAATTGATTGGAGCGCAACAAATGAAAGCCTAACCACGATTGGTCGGGCTATAAATACTATCTTGGTTGTTGGGGGAGACGGGAAAAGATAACATTTTTTCAAACACTTGTCGAAACGTGGCTCATTGGCCAGTCTCGCTGATATACACACTTGGGAGCGTTAGTTCGAACCACTTGTTTAAAATAGCTTGATAAAGCATCAGTGCGTTGAAGCCAGCATATATTTTGCTCAATAAAAGCCTGGAACATAGGCAGATGGAAATTTGTGCCAGTTTGTGCCAGAATTCATTGCTAATCAACGTATCTGTGTTATTCGTATGAATTGTGGTAAGCTTGAACCATTCAATATCTTTTAATGAAAATTGAATGTGAATTGTTGATTTATGCCTGTATATATATGTGTAGTTCAGTGGCCAACGTGAGGTAAAGCCTGTAATGCTCCAGCCTGAACAGAGGGTGTCGGAGAGAAGTAAAACGGCATGGAATGGCCAAATAGTACACTGACACCTGGATGATTGATTAGACAGAAATAATGCTGGAAGTGCAGAGGCGTAGTGACCATTAAGGATGGTAATGCTGGTATAAAGTATTTCAGATGAAGCTGACTGTTGGCCTAACGCTCTGAACGCAATGTTTGTGATGTATTGTGATCAGTGTAAAAAGAAAATATAAATTAGTTATGAAGTAGAAGGTACATCCTTCTTGATTTCAGGGACAGTGGTCTTGATGGTACTGAGCAGCACCTAGTCAGAGCTTTGCTGAATCCTGAGTCGGACAGCATACTCCTTGGTCTTTTTAGCTATCAGTGAGGTGTCTCCTGAGCCCAGAGGAGAATTCGAGCAGAGGAGTCCTTTCCTGCCGCCATCACGCCAGATAAGCGAATTGGCCAGCTGAGCTCAACATTATGTCCCCTCATCTTGAACTGACTTTTTAAAATTAACATTAAGAGGGGAATTTACTTGTCTTAAAATCAGGAACTGTGAACATCTCCAATACTGGTCCCTAAAGACAAACTATTGAAGTCATGATGACAAATACCAACAGAGCTTGAACAAAACAAAACCAGTATTACCTCATTTTACTACTACACAACTGACACACATAGAACATTTGTAATAATATATGTCACTACAATATTCATATTAAATACATTCTGTACATAACTTGTAATTTAAATTGATTGTGATTCCTGGTTCCCTTGTAGTTGAATCAGGACACATATTCATTCATGCCAGTAATGAATACATATTGTTATTTGAAAGTTTATCAGTGACTCTTTTAAGATATCTTTGTAGAGTGTTATATGTATGTGAGTGTCACAGTGTTGTCAAGAGTAGTGGATTAAATTAAATTGTTTATCTGTCTGTTGTTGTGACTTACACTTCACCATACTCATACCCTAGACACATAACGTAGCATCACACTATTCCAGAATAATTCTGACTGAGATATATAGATATGTGGTAGCAAGTAAGGTTATCTATAATACACTACTCTTAATAGATATAGATACCTTCACAGCTGATCTCAGTCAGTACACTAAGTTCCCTATAAGTATTTATAACATCCCACTTCACCACATATATTGGGGTCTCGTCTTGGGATTTTGAATCTTTAACTATTAAAAATATTGGGGGTAATTCACTTCAGGGAATATAAGAATTAAAAGGTATCCTTGGGTGGAATTAAATAAGGTTGAGCTCACGGTGCCTGTGTTGTCCATTAGATATATAGTTAGAAATTGAATTGTTGGTTAGACATTATATAAAGTTACCTGATAGACAATGGCGGACCTGGCCAAATTTCGATCTGCTGCGGTTCAGACTGCAAAAGAGTTAGGATTAGATGGGCAAGTTATGGTTGCCTATGTTACTACGGAATGTGACAAATTTATTGAACGCGAAGAAAGAAGGTTTGAAGCCGAAAGAAAGTTAGAGGCTGAAAGGGAAATTAAGAAGTTACAATTTGAAGCTGAGGCTGAGACTAAGAGGTTGCAGATTGAGGCTGACAAAGAGGCTAAAGCATTGGAAGCCGAGGAAAGAAGACAAGCTGCAGAAAGGGAAGAGAAGAAATTAGCTGCAGAAAGAGAAGAGAAGAAATTAGCTGCAGAAAGAGAAGAGAAAAGGAGGAGAAGAGATTACAAAGGGAACATGAGTTACGACTAAGGGAGTTTGAGTTTCAAGGCCATGCTCCTGAAAATGGTGCCAGTCCCTTTGCCTCTGATGCTACGGTTACTCAGGGAGCCTCAACCTCAGCTATGAACTTTCATTTAGATCATTTTGTTGAGAAAGACGATGATATTGAGAGCTATATAAATAGGTATGAACTATTAGCTACCACGTATGGGTTAGAGAGAGAAAGGTGGAGCTTAAAGTTATCTCAGGGACTTCGTGGGGCAGCTTATGAAGTTTTTGCAAAAATGAGCAGAGGTGATCAGGAAAATTATGACATGCTAAAGCAGGCTCTTTTGTTAAGGTATGAAAAGAATGCAGAGTTTTACAGGAAAAAATTTAGGAATGCTAAACTACTGTCAGGTGAAACCTATCACCAGTTCTCTGCACGAATAGAGACATACTTGGAGAAATGGACTTCTCTGGGGAAAACCCAAGATCTTAAGGAAATGGTCCTTATAGAGCAACTAAGAGAGTCCATGGCTCCAGACCTGAGAAAGTTTCTCATGGAACAAGGTGCAGAGAGGCTGGGTGAGTTGCTAAATGTTGCTGAAAGGTATCAAGCAGCTCAAGCAGAGGTAACAGGTAATAAAAAGAAACAGGTGGATAACTTTAGGGCACCACAGAACTTTAATAAATTTGATCCTAGGGATCAAAATAAAGGTAAGCACCAATTTGATAGGCCACGGTATGACAATAAAAAAAAATTCCCACAATTCGATGAAAGGAAATATAATGAAAGAAAATCTTTCAACCAAGGAAAAAGGTGGTGGTGTAAGAATTGTCAGACGGACAATCATGACACTGACCGTTGCAGAAGGAAACCTGTGTATATGGCAACCCTTCAGGTCAGGTCGACCTCAAGACAGGAGGAGGATATTATGTTAGATACCACTCCAGAAGAGATGAGGAAGGCACAGGCTGGAGATAAAACACTCAAGCCTTGTTTCAGAAAATTGTCAACTTGTCATACAACTCCAGGCAAGGGAGATTTTTACATGAAAAACAAGTTGATGTATAGGAAGACTGGAGCTAGATCCAATGGTCACGGACAGCTGGTTCTTCCAAAAAGATATAGGACAGAATTAATAAGGAGCCTACATGTGAAACCAGATGGGGACCATGAGAAGATAGGTACCATCATTCAAAAGGTGGCTCACAATTATTATTGGCCCAAAGCAAGATGGGACATTGAGAATTTTGTAGAAAGGTGTAGCATAGCACATGAGGGAACACCCACAAGTGGGAACATGGATCAGGACCTGGACACGCCACGGGGGCAAAATTAGGCCTGATAATAAAAAGAAATATAGATTTGATAAAGTGGACCAAATGGAATGGGAAGCCCCTTTTCACGGACAAGCTTCACTTAACTGTTTTACAATGGCCACTATGCGGAGAGTGCAAAAAGATGTCTTACCCCAGGATAAGCCGAAAATCCCTCAATCGGACTTAAACAAACTGGAGGAAGAAGATGTAGAGAGGAAATCTCTCATCAAGAATTTTAAGTGGGGGGAAAGCCCCAAAAGAAAAATTGGTAGCGGTCGTTTTGTGAATGATAATTCTGGGAGGAAAAATCATCACTATAAAGCTTCGAGTGGAAGAGACCATACCGGTGCATGGACAAATAGGTCCACACAATTAAAGGACCATATGTAGCTTTGTTAAGAACGTGGACTGATGAAAAGGCAGAGGAAAACATTACATCTTCATACCAATATGTGAATGAGCTGACCACTCGGTTAAAAACTGGCTGGAAACTTGCCAATGAAAATTTGAAACAAGCCAGGAAGAAACATGCTGCCTATTATAACAGGAAGGCGAAAGACAGAAATTTGGCTGTGGGAGAGAAAGTACTGCTTCTTTTGCCTGGGAGTCAGAATAAGTTACAAATTGGATGGCAGGGTCCATATACAGTTCTAGAGAAGGTGTCTAGAACAAATTATAAGATAGATAAGAAGGGGAAAGAAAAAATCTATCATGTGAATCTCCTGAAGAAATATTTGGAAAGAGAACATCAGGAAGAGACACACTTGTTGACCTTGTCCATCGCCATGGAGATGAAAAAGGAACCACTTTCATCATTTGAATATCCATTACACCCCTGTGAGACAGCAGCACAGGTGAAAATCAGTACACATTTAACGAAAACTCAGAAAGAGAGAGTGCAACAGGTTCTAAATAATCATGCAGAGGTGTTAACAGACCGACCAGGGCATACAAACCTATTGGAATATGATATGAAACTCATAGACTCCACACCTGTCTGTATGAAACCATATTCGATTCCGTTTGCTAAGGAAAAAGCTTTGAAGGAAGAGATAGACTATCTGTTGAAGGAAGGAATTATTTCGCACAGTGAGTCTTCGTATAGTTCCGGTGTTGTACTCTTAAGGAAGCCCTCTGGAGAACATAGACTCTGTATAGATTACAGGAGACTGAATGCTATTACAGAAGGACAGGTGGATCCATTGCCGGATACAAATCAGCTGTTTGCCAGGCTAAATAAAGCTAAATATTTCTCAAAAGTGGATCTGAGTAAAGGATACTATCAGATTCCAGTAAAGCCTGAGGTTAGACCATACCTAGCTTTTAGTACCTCAGAAGGACACTATGAGTTTAATAGATTGCCATTTGGATTGAAGAATGCGCCTAGTGTCTTCTCTAGAATGATGAGAAAATTATTGGATCCTCTGAATAATCCCTGTATAACAAATTTTATGGATGATATCCTTATAGCAACAGAAACATTTGAGGAACACATTGACTCTCTGAACATGCTGTTTGATCGACTTAGGGAGGCAAATTTAACAGCCCGACCAACCAAATGTTGCGTTGGATGTAAAGAATTGGAATTTTTGGGACACACAGTTTATCAGGGAAACATGACCCCTGACCCAAAGAATTTAGAGAAACTACAGAAAGCCCCGAGACCACAAACCAAGAAGGACGTGAGATCCTTTGTCTCATTATGTGGTTTCTACCAGAAGTATATCAAAAACTTTAATTCCATATGTGCACCTTTAACGGAATTGACACGTAAAGGACTTCCAGATCGCATTACATGGACACCACAATGTGAAATGACTTACCAAGAATTGAAGGAAAAGCTCACAAGTAAACCCATTTTGAAATTACCTGACTTAAGTCAAGAATTCATAGTAAGGACGGATGCAAGTAATATTGGGTTAGGTGCAACTCTACTACAGAAATCAGATGCATTGGATGGGGAATTAAGCCCAGTGGCATATGCTAGCAGAAAGTTGAATAAAGCTGAAATCAACTACTCAACTAGCGAAAAAGAATGTCTTGCAGTAATATGGGCAATAAAGAAATTCAATATTTATCTATATGGGAAGGCATTTAAGTTGCAAACTGACCACAAACCTTTATCGTTTTTAGCACAGGCTAAGCATGAGAACTCTAGGTTACTCCGATGGTCTTTGCTTCTGGCTCCATATAATTTTAGCATTGAATATATATCTGGAAAAACCAATCTGGGAGCGGATTTTTTAAGCCGCCATCCGTGTGATGAGAATCACCGTAAACCCCAGAAATAATAATAAATTTCTATATGTGTATATAGAATAAAGGACTGACATATAATGTCTGTTTTAAGAGGGGAGGTGTCATGAAATATTCTAATCCACATATATAAATTATTAGGTAAATATGAAGCCTAACAAATAAAATTAATAAAGAGAAGAGCAATGGTAAAATGACAGTGCTGTCACAAAGAATGTACTCGAAATCCCCCTTGTTTTCTGCTTCGTCTGCAAATTGTAACGCTTTCACGTTGATAGTAAAAGCTTACTGTATTATTACCCGCTTTCTTCAATGAAACGTGTGCTGTATTTCTTGGAAAAACATTAAGAGGCAGACTGCGTAATGACCTAAATTTTAAATTCCATTCATGTTATATTACGTTACCAAAACGAACGAACAGATGGACAAAAGGATAGCGAGAAGGGAGAGGCAGAAAGCCGAACATTAAACACGCGTCGCGCGATACACAATTACTACTATCACGCGTGTAAGTCTACAAGCACTAACTTTTTCAGACGGACAGTGATAAAATACACTACCCTTTCCCAGAGTTAGGTTTATAAATCATAAAAAACTCTTATTAGAAAAGATAACATTAGATGGGTTTACGGTTGAGAACATAACAGTACCCAGACAGAACATCTTCGAAACAGGAGGTAAAAGAAATTGCATATTTTGAACGCAGCCACGTAGCTCCTTTAAATTTGTATTTTTGGGTTCCTTAGGGCTTGCTGACAAATAATATGTAAAACGTTACGCAAATAGTCCAGGAATTAATAAATTATACCCAAAATAAAATATTGGGGGTGCCTGACAGCATAAAATCATTTCTGCTCATAAGATTTTTTTTTAACGTGTTTGAAAAAAATTTACGTTACAGAAATAGCCTACCATGTAAACTCCAAATTGATTGGAGCGCAACAAATGAAAGCCTAACCACGATTGGTCGGGCTATAAATACTATCTTGGTTGTTAGGGGAAACGGGAAAAGGTAACATTTTTTCAAACACTTGTCGAAACGGGGCTCATTGGTCAGACTCGCTGATATACACACTTGGGAGCGTTAGTTCGAAACCACTTGTTTAAAATAGCTTGATAAAGCATCAGTGCGTTGAAGCCAGCATATATTTTGCTCAATAAAAGCCTGGAACATAGGCAGATGGAAATTTGTGCCAGTTTGTGCCAGAATTCATTGCTAATCAACGTATCTGTGTTATTCGTATGAATTGTGGTAAGCTTGAACCATTCAATATCTTTTAATGAAAATTGAATGTGAATTGTTGATTTATGCCTGTATATATATGTGTAGTTCAGTGGCCAACGTGAGGTAAAGCCTGTAATGCTCCAGCCTGAACAGAGGGTGTCGGAGAGAAGTAAAACGGCATGGAATGGCCAAATAGTACACTGACACCTGGATGATTGACTAGAAAGAAATAATGCTGGAAGTGCAGAGGCGTAGTGACCATTAAGGATGGTAATGCTGGTATAAAGTATTTCAGATGAAGCTGACTGTTGGCCTAACGCTCTGAACGCAATGTTTGTGATGTATTGTGATCAGTGTAAAAAGAAAATATAAATTAGTTATGAAGTAGAAGGTACATCCTTCTTGATTTCAGGGACAGTGGTCTTGATGGTACTGAGCAGCACCTAGTCAGAGCTTTGCTGAATCCAGAGTCGGACAGCATACTCCTTGGTCTTTTTAGCTATCAGTGAGGTGTCTCCTGAGCCCAGAGGAGAATTCGAGCAGAGGAGTCCTTTCCTGCCGCCATCACGCCAGATAAGCGAATTGGCCAGCTGAGCTCAACATTATGTCCCCTCATCTTGAACTGACTTTTTAAAATTAACATTAAGAGGGGAATTTACTTGTCTTAAAATCAGGAACTGTGAACATCTCCAATACTGGTCCCTAAAGACAAACTATTGAAGTCATGATGACAAATACCAACAGAGCTTGAACAAAACAAAACCAGTATTACCTCATTTTACTACTACACAACTGACACACATAGAACATTTGTAATAATATATGTCACTACAATATTCATATTAAATACATTCTGTACATAACTTGTAATTTAAATTGATTGTGATTCCTGGTTCCCTTGTAGTTGAATCAGGACACATATTCATTCATGCCAGTAATGAATACATATTGTTATTTGAAAGTTTATCAGTGACTCTTTTAAGATATCTTTGTAGAGTGTTATATGTATGTGAGTGTCACAGTGTTGTCAAGAGTAGTGGATTAAATTAAATTGTTTATCTGTCTGTTGTTGTGACTTACACTTCACCATACTCATACCCTATCCCTATAAGTATTTATAACATCCCACTTCACCACAACTATCTATTTTCTCATTGGGACTGGGAAAAGATTCAGGATTAAAGTTCATATCGGCTTACTGAGACGAATGACCGCTAGAGAAGTCAGCTGAGGGCGACCGAGGTGCGAAAAACTCCCCATTGCCAGAGCTAGACTCGGCTCTGCGCCTCTAAAGTTCTAAGATCTAACTCGGGCTGTATTTATGAAAGTCGATAACTTTGTGTTTTTCCCCAATGTTTAACAGCCATACAATAGGACTGACTTGACATTTGAATTGAAGATTCTTTTTTGTTCATTTTTGACTTGACTTCTTTTGATTTCCTTGAACTTCCCAATGCTATGAAAGCTTCTCTGGCTTTTTGTATTCTTAAATTGATACCTCTGTTTGTCGCTTTCTATATTGCTACCAAGATATATGAACGATTCTATATCTGGTAGTAGTGTTTCTTCATGTGTAATCGTGTTATAGCTTCCTGTATTTATTATCATTTTCTTTCTTTTCCTTATGTATTTTTAGACCCACTTGCTTTGACCTCTTATGGAATATTTTCATTTTGCCTTGCATCTGATTACGGTTGTGAGATAGGAGAACGAGGTCCTTGGCAATATCTAGATCGTTTAGCTGTTTAGTCAGAATTCACTTAATTCCATTTCTGTTGGCTATCAATGTTTTCATAACCCATCTATAACCAATAAGATGAGACGTGGTACCAAGAAGCTTCCATGTCGCCTTAAACGCTTCTGTAAGTTGTCCTTCATGAATAACTCTGCATGTCATGTCTTCATATGTTTTCTTTAGTAAGTTCATGATCTTCAGCGGAACTCCGTAATGCCTTATCCTTTTCCAAATTGATTCGCTGTCTACACTGTAATTGATAATTAGTACCCACATACAAATTATGTTCACAGCTCGTGATCGCAATCAATAAAATTATTTTGTTACTAAACTCAAAAACAAACGAAACAAAAATGTTCAAAAATAAGTGACAATAAAAAAAAAAGATATGACAAGAGATGGTAGAAGGCTCTGGGGCTAGAAATTATGTAGAGGCCCGGGTGAGATAGCGGAGGTCTGTACCATTTTATCCGACATTCTCGTGGACAGCTTTATTTTTTGAAACCGGATTCCCACCCCCACCCTTTCCCCGTTTTCAGATGTCGCCCACATCGCGTTCAAAAGTAGTTCACGTCGAGCAAAATACGTTAGAAAAATAGCACAAAATTTGCCATAAGCAGTAAGAAATTGCCTGAATTGTAATCAAAAAGTCGCCTAAAGTAACCCACAGAAACAGTGGATTTTCAGAATATTTCGGTCTTCTGATAAAAAAAAATAGACCTATAATAAAATACGGTATGCCCGACACAACCCCTTAACCAGCGGTCCAGTTCGCCTCTCAAAAACCCTCAAATGTAACAACACAGTACCAAAAACGTATTGCATACAATAATCATGTTTATTCATTGCCACTTAGTTACGCTAGTATCAGTATGTGGTATCGATGAAAAGAGAATCTCCACGGTTATAGCAAATTCGACACATTTCTTTCTCATAGCAATGCGTGATTTGGCATCCAAAACCTCCATAATTTTACGCTGACTTAATTATAACTAGTGATAACACTGTGACCCATTACCTCTTTCATGCCGTTTCGTGTCTATCTTTTTGATTGGTCATAACAACGCGCTGGTTGCCAACGCTAATCCGGAAGATAACAACAGCACCTTCTGCCGTAAACAAAGTAAGTCTTTGTTCAATCGTACATGGTGGTTCTTCATCGAAAGTTTTCTCTTGACTACATTTTAAATTTCACCAAATTGTGTTCTAATACTTCAAAATGGGAAGAAAAGGCAAGAAAGCAAAGCTAGAACAACTTTCTGCTGCCAGAGCACGTCGGCAGTGTGTAATTTCCAGCAATGGTACGACCGAATCAGCGGTGAATGATAACCAAACTGATGTAGGCTCATCATCAACTAATTTCTTCATAATAGTATCCGATAGGCCTATAGTTCAAATCGCCGATCCAATAGTGCCTTTCACCATTGGCCCAAGTCGATCTCATATAAAAATGAACTTGAGCGTGTGCAAGAATTGTGCTTCTCATAACATTATCTATGCCCAACCTAAACCTACGTACAGAACCATTATGGACATTTCTGTCATCAACAATCTGCTCACCAACGTGGGTTGCAACGTGTGCAAGCAGAGCACATTGCCCACAAGAACTGATAACACCAAGTCAAAGGGTTTCTCTCTCTTCCTGGAAGTTGTGTGACACACATGTGAAAAAAGTGATTTATGGAACGTACACATCCGAGAGGTAACCAGATGGCCACGGCCCTCGGGGACATGCAATACACAAATCTGCTGTTCTTGGTGCCCTCATGTCTGGAATGGGCACATCTACGTTCAATCTCTTCTGTGAGAACCTAGAACTCCCTGGTCTGCACCTGAAAACCAAGGCCTACAACATATTCTGCGACATCAAACCGTATGGTCCAGAAGTTGACAACCAAACAGGAGTGCGTCAACCATGTCGCAAAGCGATTAGACACTGCACTGAGGACATTCGTTACTGACTGCAGGAAATAATCATTCACCCTTGGGGAAAATGGCCATGGTTGTCTGACCCAAAATGCCATATGAAAACTGGGTATTTACTACACCAGGGCCATCCGCCAGCATAGTACAGCACCAGAGATGAAATAAGGCATTATGGCTTCTCTCAACCATGGGTATTCAACAAACGACAAACCCCAACATAATTTTTGTCCGCCAGGCAAATACTACTGGTGTTTCTGTCAGGAGTCCCAACTAAAATGGTTTGGCCATGTCTGCAGAATGGGAGAAGATCGGCTACCACGACAAGCATGGGAAACAAAGAGCCAGGGATCCAGACCCCTAGGACGACCCAGAGTCCGCTGGGAGGACAACATTAGACAATCTGTGAAGAACCGAGGACTAGAATGGAACCAGGTCAGGAGGAAGACAGCTGATAGAATAGTCTGGCCCTCTCTCTTCCAAACCTCTACACCTCACGGTAGAAGGGGAACGACTAAGTAAGTAAGTAAGTTTCTATCAGGCTTCCATGGCCAAAAGAGAAGCTGCTGGACCCCACGATACCCAAGTTCACACTCTGCTACAACCTGCTCCATAAGCACTTAGCACCTATTTATGAGCATCTTACTGATCAGCATCTGCTCAAGCGGTGTGAGCTAGGTGGAACTCAAAATGCAAATGAAAGCCGCCACAATGTTATATTGAGTCGTTGCAGCAAGCGGAAATTTGTGTCAATAAAAATGGTCAAATTCAGTGTCCTTGTGGCCATTGGAGAGTTCAACTTTGGTCCATCAGCCAGTGCAGAAATAAAAAAGTTGTATGGCCAAGCATCTGGAACAAACTCGAAACGCCTTGGACAGGTGCGATTAAGGAAACGTCTGGCCAACAGCCCGAAATATGAGGCTGACAAACTTGTAAAAAGAAGAAAATTTAGGCAAGACAAAGGCGAGAGGAGGAGCTGCAGGAAGCTGAAGGAGGTGTAGCATATAGTTCTGGACAATTTTAGAGACGTTTAGTCCCCCAGAATGGAGTATATTGGACAAGACAAGGCACTCGGTGAGTAAAATGCATTTTTCTTAAAATTAACTTTATATTAACATAAAATTACAAAACTAACAATCTATCTAACAGATCATTATAAAATTTGGCATGCATGTTGTACATATATATCTTTATTTGTGCAGAAAAGAATTTTGATATTTTGGTAAGTTTGTTTTATATATTTTTTAAATATTTTTTTCATTCCAATATGATGTATTTTTTATATCATTAAAAATAGACTTTTAAATTTATCAAAATAAGCTTTTGAACTATTTTTTTAATTGTCAGTCACAACATGTGTGTGTGCAATTTGATAAACTTTGGACGACAGAAAACATACGATATGGTCTCTTGAAAATTAGTAAAAAATCCAATTTGGCGGATGTTTTTTTTTTTTTTTTTTTTGGTTACAAAGGTAACCCCATTTTTTAAACAAAATAAACTGTACAATTTGGTTCATGGGCATAGACTGTGTCCTTTGAGTATATAAAAAGTGTGAAAATATTATTAGAACAAAAGTTTGTTTTCACTGTAGTGCTTCACAAGAAATATTTGCTCATCAAAAACATCGTTTGGTTCTTGAATCCGTCTTAAAACAGCCAGAGGCTGCAAACTCATTTCATCGCGTCTCCACATCGATTCACAAAATCACGTGATGACCACGACTATTTTGATTGGCGGGTCGGTAGATGGAATGAAACAGTGTAAATGTCTTCGGATAATAATTGGTATTGATCCTTGTAGATAAAGAATAATTAAAAGCCAACAAACGTTTAAATCAAAATAAATTTTTTTTTAAAGAAAAATATGTTCTCCTATAAGAGATAAGTGTAAGATATTTAAATAGAGATGGGCCAAAGCGGTACTAAGGTGACGAATAGGAATGTCTCAGACCTAAGGGTCTTTTATATTTACACATGAGCCCTAATATAACCGACTAGGTAGAATGGAACGCGCCTCCATACAAAATACTGTAAATATACATACATTTCTTTACGTGTCACCATTGAAATGTTAGGGGAGATAACCTAATCGTCATCAATGCTTTTTTTTATTCAAGGGAAACAATTTAAATATGACACAAATAATAAAAAAATAAAAGATTCTCATTCCATTTTATATACATCTGGTTAACATACAAAATATATAAAACAATTAATATTGTGTTATGCGCACTTTTAGAAAAACAGTTGTACTCTGTATCTGGATGTTTTTATTTTATTTTTATTCAAAAATATTAAAACATTATTTACTTCATGCACATGTTGATGTAGTGGAAACTCATCTACTCTGCTACTTTCAATAATAAATGAGAATCCTCCAAATTGAAGTAAATACGGCTCCAGACCACACGGTGTTGAATATAAATGCTCCAGCAAACTACAACCACAATTTTACGAAAATATAGACAACTTGCTCCCTCAGTCATATAGGGGACATAATATTATATTAGAAGGCGATTTTAACTGCGTTTTGACAGATATGGACGTAGTTAAAACACAGGTAAGGAGAGCTAACAGAGAAGACGCACACCAATTAGACATAATACAAACCATAATGGATACGAACAGGTTATTAGATGCCTACAGACACACACCCACAGTATTGAAACAACGCATGCACACACCGCACACAACAGAGCTGCACGATTAGAGAGAATCTATGTGCCGTCAACACACCACATAATCCAAGCAAAACACTTGCCAGAAGCTCTCAAGTTCACAGATCACAAAACAGTACTCGCAGCCATTAGCACTACACAAGCAAGCACGCATTCCAAACGTACCCCACACTGGAAATTCAACAACACTTTGCTCCAAAACAAAACATACGTAGAGCACATGACCAAACTAATTCTTACATACACAAACGACATACCAATAGAGCATATTCAAGAACACTGGGAAATACTTAAAAGCACCATACACGAACGAACGCAGCTAATGTCATACACAGACACCGCATACAACAAGAGACATTGAAAGAGAAGGCTATACATGTACAACTAACAAAGCAAACAGAATAAAACTCTCCCTCCATTCTCACGCTACAAAACGAACTAGACCAATTTAAACACCACAGGTTCCTAGGAGCCCTATTACGGGCAAAACTTAACACAATCACACAAGAGACTCCCAGCAAACAATACATGGCAATAGAACAAAATATACAACGCTGCAGGCAGATAGGCCAAATAGTGGATTTAGAAGGGACCACACAGACAGAAACACAACATATAGTGCAGGCTTTCGAAAGTTACTATAGGAACCTGTACACCGAAGAAAATGTTCAACCATATATACAGGAAAGATTTATGCAATTTACAAAAAAATTATCTGACGCAGACATACAAACACTAGACACTGAGCTGACACTAACAGACATTACACTCGCAGTGAATGCAATGCAAAAAGACAAATCACCAGGACCTGACGGACTTACGACAGAATTTTACCAACACTTCTTTCCTACCCTGTCTGTCTGTCTGTCTGTCTGTCTGTCTGTCTATCTATCTATCTATCTATCTATCTATCTATCTATCTATCTATCTATCTATCTATCTATCTATCTATCTATCTATCTATCTATCTATCTATCTATCTATCTATCTATCTATCTATCTATCTATCTATCTATCTATCTATCTATCTATCTATCTATCTATCTATCTATATATATTAGATATCTATCTTATTTAAGAAAAGTTTAGCTTTTTCTGCTGCTCATCTGTGGAATACTCTTCTACACGACTTAAAAAATACTCTTAGTCCATATTCATTCAATCACAGACTTTTCAAATACATCATGAGTGCAGATTATATGCCACCCTAATTTCGTTATGTTCTTAAATAATTACATAACATCATATGCAGGTTTTAAAGATAATTTTGTCCTGTTTAATATTAATTATGATAAGGTACCGTAAATCTGTGTAACTGTTATTGTACTGTTACAATGTTGGGATTTTATTTTATTTTGTTATTTTATTATTTAAGTAATATTTAGGTTACATGTGAGAATAAATGGATTCAGTATGGAAGATGAGAGAAAGGAAGGGCAGAATGTTGGACGGGCCTGCGTGCCAAATTCTAAACCCTTTGAAAATAAAGTTAGTTCGTTCGTTCGTTCGTTCGTACCCTAGGGCCTCTTTTACTACAAGTATACAAAGAAGCCTTTGAGAATAAGGAACTCCCACCAAGCCTAAACATGTCTTACGTCACTCTAATACCAAAACCAAACTCCGACAAAATACTCCTTAAAAATTACAGAAAAATATCACTCTTAAACGTAGATTATAAAATTTTAACAACAGCTCTAACAAACAAACTAAAACCATTCATGGCGACCCTCATACACGAAGACCAGCAGTGTAGCGTCCAGCACAGAAACATCCATCAACACTTACATTTCATAAGAGACATAATCACCTACACACACCAGAAGGATTGTCAGTCTTCTATTCTTTCCCTTGACCAGGAGAAAGCCTATGACATAATATCACACTCATACCTCCACAAAACATTACTACATTGCAACATAGGTGAACACTTCAGACAATGGATTAATATTCTGTACATGAAAACCGAGAGCAAAGTGTTAGTAAATCATACATTAACTAACACCTTCAGGCTAACAAGATCTGTAAGGCAGGGATGCCCTCTCTCCCCTTTACTGTATGTTCTTGCACTAGACCCACTACTAGAGAACATCAGAAAAGACAGCTCTATTAAGGGCACTTTCATACAAGGGAAAGGTGAACAAAAGTTGCTCGCCTATGCAGACGACACCATCTTTTTCCCACCAAACAAAAAGTCTATAGAAATTATCCTAAACACATTCACAGACTTTAGCAAAGGTAGCGGAGCAAAAGTAAATGTTCAAAAATCAACAATAATGGGCATAGGCAAATGGAAGAACAAAGCAGACTTCCCTTTGGACTAACACCAACAAACAACATCAAAATCTATGGTATAACCTTTCCTTCACACCCAAATCGCATACACAGAGAAAAATTCAAAAATCTAACATCCAAAATACGTGACATGCTGCACAGATACAATTACAAAAACAAAGATTTTTGGACGAAGTTTAATTGTAAATACATACATTTTCTCTAAGCTACTTTACATTGCCACAGTTTTTCGACCCCCCAAAACAGACTATCACAGATTTAAACAAACCAGCCAGAACATTCGTTTTTGGTCGCACAATTTACAGCATTAAACACAAGACACTTATACAAGAAAAGAAACACGGAGGGACTGCCCTTCAAGACATAGAAACAAAGATCCAGGCACTCAGAATTAAAC